>CAUYUJ010004902.1:30000-65916 GCA_963575745.1 Prorocentrum cordatum | reverse complement strand
TCCTCCTCCTCCTCCTCCTCCTCCTCCTCCTCCTCCTCCCCTCCTCGGGTCGCCTACGCCCCCGGGGGGAACCGTCCAGGCACGCGTGCTCCCCGCCAGCGGCCGGGGACGGCGCACCCTCGAGGGAAGAAGCACGGGGACCATGACCAAGATGTCGCCGGATCTCGTCGATGCCGATCTTGGTCATGGCCCATGTCGGCCGTCGCCGGTTCGAGAGGATGGTCCACGAAGTGACGCTGGCCAAGATCGATGGCGGCCAAGATCGACACGACGTTTCCGCGCTCAGTCTTGGTCACGGTCCCATTTTTCCCCCTCCACGTCCGTCCGCCCTGAGCCCACGGTGTGGTCTGGCCGTGGTCGGTGCAGGGCGGATAGTCGCCCAGGCATCCCCAACCTCGGACGGTATGATTTTTCCAGGCTGGGCGGTTCTCCTCGATTTCGGGTTCTGGGTGGCCTCTGTGGAGCGCTCGGGGCTATCAACAGTGGTTCTGGGACGCGGAGCCGTCTTCTTTGGATCCGGTCGGAAGTTCCGGAGCCGCCTAGCAGAAGACAGACTCGGACGTCCAAGTCCGACGATGCGTTTCTGTTCCGTCGGCGGCCTGGCCCCGAGCCTCCCGGGCTGGGCTTCTGCCCTGGCTATCCTCTCCTCGGGCCCAGACGATCAGCCCCGGAGGCCGGAGTCGAGGCAGGGCGCCCCGGGCTGGCCAAGTCAGATCGCCGGAGATGCCGGGCTGGCACCCTGCAAGGCGAAGTGGCGGGGGCGGTGGGGCTGAGCCGCCCCGTGCCCTCCTCCCCCTCCTTTTATTCCTCGTCCTCCTCCTCCTCCTCCTCCTCGTCCTCGTCCTCCTCCTCCTCCTCCTCGTCCTCGTCCTCCTTCTCCTCCTCCTCCTCCTCCTCGTCGTCCTCCTCCTCCTCCTCCTCCTCCTCCTCCTCCTCCTCCTCGTCACCTCCTCGTCGTCCTCCTTCTCCTCCTCCTCCTCCTCCTCCTCCTCCTCCTCCTCCTCCTCCTCCTCCATTCGTGCTCCTTCTGAAACAAACACTCCTCCCTGTCGCGCCCCGAGGCTGGTTGACAGGACGGGCTGGGCGCTTCGCCTGAGACTTGCTCTCCGCTCATGACCGTGAAGCTTGAATTTGCAACAGCTTCACGGATGGAGGGCGGGCGGTTTTCAAAATGTGTTTCTCGCATTAGCGCCGCGCACATTCGTTTGACAAGAACGGCAAGAGTTTCACGGATTGAGGGCGGCTCTTTTTTAAGATGTGGTTCTCCCCTTAGCGCCTCGCACATTCGTTTCAATAAATTGCAAGAGTGTCACGGAGTCCAAGGGTGCTTTGGAACGATTCAGGATTGTCAGGGCGCAACAGTCTCGTTGATTCGCGGTGTTGAACCTTGGAATGGTGTCCTGGCACGATTCAGGATCGTCAATACGCAACAGTCAGGTTGATTAGTGGCGTTGAAGTTCCGAAAACCGTGTTATGGCACGCGCCAGGATATTCCAACGGTTGTCTCTCAACGGGGCATCTCCCTCAGTGGACATGAACCTCTGTAGAGACCTACGAAGAGGGAGCTTGGAGGGAGCTCTTATGTCAACATCGTTGCTGAGTCCTGGGTCTACAATGGTCCCTTACGGTATCTTCTCCTCCTCCTCCTTCTCCTCCGCCTCCCCCTCCTCCTCCTCCTCCTCCTCCTCCTCCTCTTCCTCCTTCCTCCTCCTCCTTCCCCTCCTCCTCCTCCTCTTCCTCCTCCTCCTCCTTCTCCTCCTCCTCTTCCTCCTCCTCCTCTTCCTCCCGCCGAGACCTGCTCGGGCGACCACCTTTCCGGCCTCTCGTCGGGGTCTGTCTTGGCTTCTCCCCTCTCCGTCTTCTTCCTCTTCTTCTACTTTGTCTTCTTCATGCCGCTGCCGCCTGCTGCTGCTCAACACCTCCCCCCGTGCTGCGAAGAGAGAGCGCGGCGCCTTCAGGCCCAGACCCCTTCTGGCCTCTGTGGGGCCCTTCGCCAGGCCCCGGGGACCGCCAAGAGGAGCGAGGAGGAGGAGGAGGAGGAGGAGGAGGAGGAGGAGGAGGAGGAGGAGGAGGATGAGGAGGGGGAGGAAGCGAGGGAAGGATGATGAGATGAGAGCGAAGAGGACGAAGAGGATGAGAGGAGATGAGGAGGAGGATGGAAGAGGAGGAGAGGAGGATAGAAGCAATGCGACGAAGAAGGAGGCAGCGAGGAGGCGAGGATGAGGAGGAGGGGAGAGGAAGGAGGGCGGAGGAGGCGATGATAGTGATGAGTAGAAGAAGGAGCGAGAGGAGGAGAGGAGGCTTAGGAGGAGGAGGAGGAGTATGAGCAGGAGGAGAGGGAGGAGAGTCGTAGGAGTGAAGGAGGAGTGAGGAGGAGGAGGAGGAGGAGGAGGAGAGAGGAGGAGGAGGAGCGAGGGAGCGTCTCCACTGAGGAGGAGTCAAAATGAAAAGCCGGCCCCGGGGAATGAGTCGAGACCTTCAAGGCGCTACGTGAAAAAGTCATGACGTCGCGGGTCTGGGAAGGGCGCCCAGCTCGCACTGCAGCGTTCCGGGGTCGTCCGGGCTGTCCCAGGCGCCCGCCACGGTGGCCGTCCCGAGACTTGTGGTGCGCGCGCCAGCTGCACGTTTTGCGGTGACGCCCCGCTGGACCGCTTGATGTTTGCAACTTCACGCGCTTGGCAATGAAAAAAAACACCCTGCAGCTCATTCAGTGTTGTCCCTGTTGCTTCGGCCGCCCCCCCCCGGGGCAAGTGGGGCAAGTGCCTGCGCACCCTCCCGGGACGTCCGCGAGGGAGGATAGCGGAGGCCAGCGGGAGGAGCACAGCGGCGGGCTCCAGAAGCCGGCGAAAGTACAAGTGGGACGTCAGCATGTTTGGAGTCAGGGCCTCCTCCTCCGCTTCCTCCTCCTCCTCCTCCTCCTCCTCCTCCTCCTCGAGTCGGCGAGATAGGGGCCGCAACAGGGTTCGTCCTGACGCTTCTCGCAGCAGGGGCGATGTTGATGCGTGTTGGTAGCGCGGGATGTACATTTCGTCGAGCCGTGCTGCGCTTTCCTGCTGCCAGTGCGGTCGTGTTGTGCGTCCCCTTCCTTCCCACCTCACCCTTGATGTGCATGCATTCGCCACTTCTGATGAGTCTGCGCGTGCACTTGCGATTGCGATCGGCCTGGAAAAAAAGCGTAGGCAGAGCAGCATCGGGGATAGAGTTGGGACCGTGCAGCGCGCTATGGGAGCAGACCAGAGAGCCGCGATGAGGGCAGGGCAACGATGCGCCCAAAGACAAGGACGACTACGATTCTGGAAGGGGTGCGTGGGCAGTGGCATTCGTGAAAACGTTGATTTCGGAGCGGGGGAGGGTAGCGAAGATGATCATGACCCAACACAGGAGACAACGACGAAGGATGGCGAGAGCCGAGGAAGACCAAACCGCCCGAACGCGTTCAGATGTTTCCCAAACAGCGTTTGCAGGACGGAGTTGTGATCGTTTTCTCATTTATTGTTGTGCCTATCAGCGCGGGCCCTCAGGAGGATCAGGAGGATGTGGCAGGACACCGAGGAGGGCAAGGAGGCGCTTTGTCACCATGGCTGGGCGCAGCTTGAAATGGTGGTCAGGATAGTGCCCTTGAGGGGTCCGAGCGAGAGGTGGGGCTCGGCGCATGTTCAGGCCATGGCGAAGCAAACAGCTCTTCGAGTCCAGAGCTCGGGCGTCGCGAAGAAGCAAGACAGCAGCTTGCTCAGAGCCTGGGCCTCTGGTGTTTTTTCTCTCGGGCTCTCTGGGGGCCACCCGATCCGTGCGAGATGTGGGGCCGAGGACTCTAGGGCACCGCTCTCCCCGAGTCAAAACAGACAGGGCATCAGAGGCGCGCGTGGGCCCACTCAAGCCTTGGGCTCAGGGGACGGCCGCCCAGTGAGCGAAGAGGAGGAGGAGGAGGAGGAGGAGGAGGAGGAAGGAGGAGGAGGAGGAGGAGGAGGAGGAGGAGGAGGAGGAGGAGGAGGAGAAGAGGACGAGCAATGATGAGAGGAGGAGAGGAGGAGGAGAAGAGGATAGAGGAGAGAGGAGGAGAGGATGAGGAGGAGGAGGAGGAGAAGGAGGCGCGCGTGGGCCCACTCAAGCCTTGGGCTCAGGGGCCGGCCGCCCAGTAGGCGACCGCCGCGCACGTCAAAGCGCAACGGGGGGGGCCTCGCCATGGAGCCGGCGGCGAAGAAGGCGCGGGTGGTGCCGACCAGCGCGGGGCCCTGCATCGCGTGGCCTTCGGCCCCTCCCGCCGCCGTGCACCTCCCTCCTCCTCCTCCTCCTCCTCCTCCTCCTCCTTCCTACTCCTCCTCCGCCTCCGCCTCCGCCTCCTCCTCCTCCCCTCCTCCTCCTCCTCCTCCTCTCCTCCTCTCCTCCTCCTCTCCTCCTCCGCCTCCGCCTCCGCCTCCTCCTCCTCCCCCTCCTCCGCCTCCTCCTCCTCCTCCTCCTCCTCTCCTCCTCCTCCTCCTGCTTCCCTCCTGCTTCCCTCCTGCTTCCCTCCTCCTCCTCCTCCTCCTCCTCCTCCTCCTCCTCCCTTCCATGCTGTAGGTCAGAGGCCCCGTGGATGCCCATCCCTGGCTCCAGATCCGCCCTACTTTGGCTTTTCTTCCCCCTTAACAGAAATTGCGCCGGACATCCACCCATAAGGGGCCGAAAAAGTAGGGCGGAGATTTCCGCACCCAGCATGAACTAGGGCGGAAATCCACGGAAGGAGGGCGGAAACAGCAACGGGAAAGTAGGGCGGAAACTGGCATCAGCGGGGCTTGAAAAGTAAGGCGGAAATTCCAAGCCCTACTTACGAATTTCCCCCAAGTAGGGATCTCTTGGGAGGCCACCTCAGATCCGACGCTCCGACAAGAGTTGCAACACCTGGGAAATTCCCGACCGGAGCCCCGGACGCGATCTGTCTGCGGCATTTTCCGAGCTGGATGCCTATCCCTGGCTCCAGATCCGCCCCACTTTGGCCTTTTTCCAACTTAGAATTGCGTCGGACATCCACCCATAAGGGGCCGAAAAAGTAGGGCGGAGATTTCCGCACCCAACATAAAATAGGGCGGAAATCCACGGAAGTAGGGCGGAAACAGCAACGGAAAAGTAGGGCGGAAACTGGCATCAGCGGGGCTTGAAAAGTAGGGCGGAAATTCCAAGCCCTACTTACGAATTTCCCCAAAGTAGGGATCTCTTGGGAGGCCACCTTAGATCTGGCGCTCCGACAAGAGTTGCAGCACCTGGGAAATTCCCGAGCGGAGCCCCGGACGCGATCTGTCTGCGGCATTTTCCGAGCTGGATCAATGCGTGACGGTCCCGGGGTCCGAAATCGGCCGAACTTTTTTTTCGCACCTCTTCCGGTCGAAGCTAAGCGGGCCGCGCGAAGCTTGAATTAACCATTGAGGGGGAGGAAAGGGGGAGGGCGCAGCCTCAGAGCGAGGCCGGGAGGAGGCAAAGCCTCGGGATCAGGCGGTGCCGAAGTCGACGTACTTGCAAAGGCGCGCCTTTTCCAGGAACCCGGTGGCGAAGTACCGGCAGGAAATCGGCCGAACACGCGTGGGGTGAAACAATTGCAACGACCGGATCTCAGTGTCCGTGGGTGTTTATTGGGCTGGCCTCCGGCCAGTGCCGCCGATCCGGGGGGGGGGGTCGGCGATTCGGGGCCCTCTTGCATTGTCTAGGGGGCCTCTTGGGCCTCTCTTGGCTTCCTCTTGGGC
The DNA here is from genome assembly GCA_963575745.1 of Prorocentrum cordatum. NCBI lineage: Eukaryota > Dinophyceae > Prorocentrales > Prorocentraceae > Prorocentrum > Prorocentrum cordatum. The sequence continues at coordinate 60,202 of CAUYUJ010004902.1, read as the reverse complement.
TGTCTTGGGCGGTCGGGGCTCCGGAAATGGAGTTTTCGATACCCCCCTGTCCCCGGGTACCGAAAAACGTCGGAAATGACGTCGGGGTGCTTATTTTCTTCAGAGCTGTGTGGGCCCAGGGGCGCTCCGCTGCGTGCTGAGGGCACGGAGGGCGGATCTGGTGGGCTCGCAACGACCTGCGGGTCCAGGACAACCCGGTGCTCCGGGCGGTCGTCGGCGCCGCCCTGGTGGACCAGCGGCCCTTCGCCGCCGTCTTCTGCTTCGACCCGCGCTTCCTGGATAGCAGGGGCCTCGTCAGGGGGGAATGTCGCAGGCATCGAGGTTAACACCAACACCAAGATCGGCGGTGTGCTTCCACCGAGGGAAGAAGATCCCGATCTCGGTGATGGTGGTAATATTCTGGCTTCCAAGGTGACCGAAATATTGCCACCAACACCGAAATCTAGGATCGTCTTTCCCATGTGAAGGCAACCCCCTGTTCTGGTGTTGGTGCCAATTTCCAGGCCTCCAAGAATGGGCTCAGGCGGGGGACGGCTTTTCCGCAATGGAGGGTCGACAAGGTTTCCGGCGTTCTCGTCGGTTCTCGTCCGCTTTCCAGCCTTAGGATGCCTGCCAGCGGCTGCGCCTCGGCGAGAGCGTTCATGGGGGCTCCCGAGTCGTCCGGACAGGGCCGCCAGCCCAAGCTATGACCTGAAAGCTACCAGGGCATAGGCTCTGGGTGGGAGGGAAGGATGCGTCGACCGCCCAACCGCACACTCACCGCCGATACGGTAGGTTCGCGCGGCGTCGGCGCGCGCGAAGGTTTTTGACACTGCACCGATCGTTCAACCTTGAATCGATCGCGGCCCCGATCGTTCAAAATTGAATTCTGTCGGGTCCAGTGCCTTTACCGTGTCCCTCGGTGGTTCCGCGTCGCAGAACTTAACCTTGAACGCCTTCGCCGGCGTCGCTGGCGCGTCAACGCCGCACGAAGCTACCGTAGGGGCTCGGTAGCCTGCCCCGCCCAGGAAAGTGCGGATTCGCTGTTGAGGGGGGCCCATGGCCGGTCTATCGGCGATGCGATGCGATGCGTCGCCGATGCCAGGTCGATGTTCCCCGCCTGAGCCCCCCGTCCCCCCGGTCGTTCCCGTCAGGGGACCCTCCTTCTCCTTCTCCGCCTCCACCTCCTCCTCCTCTCCCCTCCTCCTCCTCCTCCTCCTCCTCCTCCTCCTCCTCCTCCTCCTCCTCCTCCTCCTCCTCCTCCTCCCAGGCGAAAAGCGGGCGTGATCGGGGGGGGGGGGTAGGGGGGGATGGGGCCGTTCACGTCACGCTGCGCGCCGCCGGCGCCGCCTGGGAGTGCGTAGGAGAATGGCTCGTTCCCAGACGGCGCCTGCGCGGATCGTGACGTGACCATGGGGGGTGGGGTGGGCGGGGCCAGTCACGGGCGTCATCGCGAAAAGTAAGAGAGTGGGCTCCAGGACAGTTCGCCGTACGGCCGCGTGACCGACCCAGAGTTCAAGAAGTCCATAGCTACCCGCAAAGAGGTCACCTTCTCGAGCCGCAAGACCTGCGCTCTGCGCGCGCGCTTCTGGATCCAGTGCGTCCGCGCGCTCGGCGAGGAGCTCGAGCGGCGCGGGTCCAGGCTGCTGGTGTGCCACGGCAAGCCCGAGGACGTCCTCGGTGCACTGCCAGGCGGCTCAGAGGTCAAGTGCCTCCCCGAGCCGGTCTCCATCGAGCAGACCGACGTGGAGGAGTTCGTGCGGGCGAGACTGATCGCCGGGGGCAGCAAGCTGCGCACCGACCCGGGAGCGATGAGCCTGTACCATCCTGACGACCTGCCATTCCACCCAAAGGACAGGCCGGACAGCTACACGGGCCTCGGCTTCGCCCTCGGCTGGAAGGACATCTGGACGTCCGCCGAGAGGGAGGAGTCGGAGGGCGTCAGCCGTACACCTCCGCCGAGCCTGGCCAGGCCAGCCCTGGGCCCAGGATCGGTGTAGATGCTTTCCCCGCCCGAGCTTGTCACCGCCCACCAGACCGCCCCAACCCGACCCGAAGGCCCCGATCTGCCCTCCATTTCCAGTGGGGGAGGGGGGGGGTCGGGGCACGTGGAACAAAGACACATGTGAAGCCCTTCCCCACTCCCGCCCCTCCCAACCCGACGCTCGGGCGCACTTCGACTTCGGGCCTTCGGGTTGGGTCGGGCTGGTCTGGCAGGTCGTCAATTTGGGGGGGGGCCTTACCTCGGCCCGGCGACCAGGCCTGGCCTGGCCGGGAGCGGCGCGGGTGCACCGCCGGCCCTCTCCAAGCGAGGAGGGGGCCGCGCAGATCCGGGGGCCCGTGCCCGCCCCGAGCGAGTTCCCGCGGGTGCCCGACGGGCTGCGGCTGCCGGGGCAGGTGCCCGCCGAGGTCCTGGCGGACGAGGTCAGGATGCTCCTGCACCTGGGCTACACGCAGGGGGAGATCGACGAGGCGGGGCCCCCCCGACTCCAGATCCGCCCTACTGTGGCTTTTTTCCCAACTTAAAATTGCGTCGGATATCCACCTATAAGAAGCCGAAAAAGTAGGGCGGAAATTTCTGCACCCAACATAAAAATAGGGCGGATATCCACGGAAGTAGGGCGGAAACAGCAACAGAAAAGCAGGGCGGAAATTGGCATCAGCGGGGCTTGAAAAGTAAGGCGGAAATTCCAAGCCCTACTTACGAATTTCCCCAAAGTAGGGCGGATCCGGAGTCAGGGCCCACTCATGCTCCGATCGAGCCGATGCGGTCGTCAGGGGGGGGAGAGCATCGATGCCGCTGCCGCTGCCCTTGCCGCCTCGTTTCGCCTCTTGGGCCTCCTGGGGGGCCCTCGTCGTCACGGCTGGACTCTCTTGCTCTTTTGAATTTCTGGTGAGAACGCACCCCAGGAGAGGTCCAGGGGGGTAGCGGCATCGGTGCCTTTAGTTCCCCCACGATCAGTCCAATTCGGTATCGACTCGGGCCGACTCGATCCGATTCGGTTCCGATGTTCCGATTCGATTCGATGCTGCGCGGTGCCCGCACGGTGCTGCGGTGCATCCTGGCGCTGGTCCGATTCGTCTCGCGTTCCGTACCGATTGCGGCCCGATCCGATTCTCGAGGATCGGAATGGGTCCGGAAATAATGAATACGACGACCGACAGCAGTTCCTATTCATCGCTGCCGGTGCCGCCGCGGACGTTGCCCATTTGCCGCCTGTCCAACAGCGGCCGCTGTCGGTTTTGGACGACATGTGCTGTTGGGCATTGGCCCCGATCTCTCCGCACGGTACAGTCAACCCGCGTAGTCAGGAGGGGCAACCTTCCCAAGTGTGCCCTTGCATCCTTGCCTCCTCGGCCCATCCCTCGCCGCTTTCGCTGGCCGCGCCCCCCTCGAGATGCTTCGAAGTGGGCGTCCAAGGCCCTCGCATCCTCATCGCGCACCCTTACTACACCCCAGACCCCCGACGTAATGATTTTTTCATTACGTCGACCCCAGAGTTCTCGACCCCTTCCCCGGTTTGTCATCCTGAGTCGTTTTTTGACGCTCCCGAGGCCCGGTCAGGCCCCCAGAGGCCGAAAGTGGTGAAAAACCTCCAGTCATGATTTTTTCATTGCTCGAGGGGGTCTGGGACTGGCGGCCTGTACCCACCCAGGGCGTGCAGAGATCCGCTGCACATCCCGATCCGACCCGGCCTCTCTCGCTGCGGAGCCGGCTCCTCCTCCTCCTCCTCCTCCCTCCTCCTCCTCCTCCTCCTCCTCCTCCTCGTCCCCCTCGTTGTCCTCCTCCTCCTCCTCCTCCTCCTCCTCCTCCTCCTCCTTCTCCTCCTCCTCCTCCCCCGCGAGGTGCAGGGCCAGAGCATCCCGGAGGGCGGCGAGCCGGCGGCGCGCCAGTGGCTGGAGCGGTGGGTGGCCGAGGCGCAGCAGGCGAAGCCCCCGGAGGAGCAGCCCTCCGCCGTGTACTGGGACCTCCCGTGCGCCGGCCAGAGCGGGCCGACCAAGGGCGCGGTGGACCCCATCTCGGCGGCGCGCCGAAGGGGGGGGGAGTGCGAGGGGGCCAGGGGAGGCAGAAGGCACCGCCACCGCTGCCCCGTTGCCCCTCCTTGGGCCTCCCCCGGGCCTCCCGGAGGGTCCCTCGCCGCCGCCGCCGGGTTCGCCTCGAAGTGCTGGCCAGAACGCGCTCGGGGATAGGTCTGGGCAGTAGCCGTAGCGGCATCTCTGGGCTTCCCCAGGTGGCAGGCCTTCTCGGAAGGCGGCGGGCCTTCGGAGAGGGCCCAGGAAGCCAGCAGGCCGGTTTGAGGAGGCCCGCCCCTCGATCCCCCCCCCTCCTCCTCCTCCTCCTCCTCCTCCTCCTCCTCCTCCTCCCCTCCTCCTCCTCCTCCTCCTCCTCCTCCTCCTCCTCCTCCTCCTCCTCCTCCTCCTCCCCCTGGGCGCGCGCCGCCGATCCGTGCAGTGGGCTAACCTCACGACCTCCCTGGGCGGGATGCGCGTCTCGTGCTACATGGCGGTCGCCGGCGAAGGGCAGCCCGCACGGACACGAGCTCTCGAAGGCCCTCGCGGACCTCTTCGGGTCGGCGCCGGAGCCCCCTGGCGGCGCCTCCCGCGCCGCTCTGGCACGCGGCCCCCTCGCGCCAGGGGCGGGGCGATCCGCGGAAGTCGCGCGGGCCTCCGAGAGCCTGTGCCCGTGCAGTTGTGCCTCCTCTGCCAGGTCGGCTGCATCACCGCCCGGGAGATCCTCGCCCGCGCGGCCGAGACGCCCTTCCACGCCATGGCGGCGCACCGGCTGATGTGGCGGGAGTTCCACCGCATGTACGCCATCAAGTACCACCGGCGCGTCGCCTGGCTGCAGGGGCCGGCGAAGGTGACCCGCACGTGGGACCAGAACCCCGAGGCGGGCCGGCCACAACTGGGGGGACTGTGGTCCTCACCCCCCCCTGTGGGGACCCATCGATTTCGACACCCCTCTCGAGAGATCGTCGATGCGATGGGTTCCCCCAGGGGGTAAAAGGACCGCAGCTCCTCCAGTGGTGGCTGGTCGGCGAGGTCGCGGAGAAGTGGAAGAAGGGCCTGACGGGGGTCCCCTACATCGACGCCTGCCAGCGGGAGCTCCTGCAGACGGGGTGGCTGGCCTACAAGGGCCGGAAGACCGCCGCCCACTTCCTGGTCTTCGACCTGTGGATGGACTGGCGCATCGGAGCCTTCCACGACGAGGCCGAAGAAGAAAAGACGGCATACAGTCGGGGCCCTGAAGAAGGAACCCTTTTGGTTGGGGAGGGGCTCCGCGTTCCTTAAGTGTCACGCAGCTTGCCTCAGGTTTTCCTCATGTTTTCGATGGGAAATCGAACTCTGACTGATGGGAAAAGGGGCCTCGTTCCTTATTTAGGGTTCCTTAGGTCAACGGCCCGACTGTACGCATACACTTCCGGAGGTCCGCGCAGATGATGCCATGGCTCGGCGCCGTGCCGTCCACCCTGAGGTGGCGCGCGGAGCGCGCCAGGGGCGGCGCAGGAGGCGCCGCCAGAGGGGTCCGGGGCCGATCCAAGCGATCCGCGCGGACCGCGAGTGGAAAGTTCATGCGGTCTTCTCCTCTGGAGGAGCGCCTCCTGGACTACGACTTCGCGATGAACTACGGCAACTGGGCCGTAGTCTCGAAGATCGGCAACGGCGGCTCGAGCGCGTGGGACGGGAGCCGGGATTTCGACCCGGAACACTGGGATCTGAGGTTCGAGCTCCCCCCCTGCTCCTCCCTCCTCCCTCCTCTTCCCTCCCCCCTCCTCCCTCCTCCCTCCTCCCCTGCCTCCCTGCTCCCTCCTCCCGACTCACGTTTCGACGCCGTGGCCTGCTCATCCGTCCCAGAGCCCAACGCGGCGCCCGACGTTCCAGCCTGAGGAGGAGGAGGAGGAGGAGGAGGAGGAGGAGGAGGAGGAGGAGGAGGAGGAGGGAGGAGGAGGAGGAGGAGGAGGAGGAAGGAGGAGGAGGAGGAGGAGGAGGAGGAGGTAGGAGAGGAGTAGGAGGAGAGGAGGAGGAGGAGGAGGAGGAGTAAGGATAGGAGAGGAGGAGGAGGAGAGAGGAGGAGGAGGAGGAGGAGGAGGGAGGAGGAGGAGGAGGAGGGGGGAGGAGGAGGAGGAGGAGGAGGGGAGGAGGAGGAGGAGGAGGAGGAGGAGGAGGAGGAGAGAGGAGGAGGAGGAGGAGGAGGAGGAGGAGGAGGAGGAGGAGGAGAGGAGGAGGAGGAGGAGGAGGAGGAGGAGGAGGAGGAGGAGGAGGAGGAGGAGGAGGATGTGCGCGCCAGGCGCCCCTCGAGCGGCGGCGCGCGCGCGCCCGGCGCCCTCGAGCGGCGGCGCGCGGCCCCGAGCGCCGTCGAGCGTCGCCGCGAGCGCGCGGTCTATTCGTGTCCCCCCGCCCCCCCCGCGATTTTTTTTGTTTTTTTTTTAAAAAAAAAAAAAATCGTGTCGCTCTCATTTTTTAAAATTGCGTACCCCCATGATTCCGACGCCGAGCCTGGCTCGCGGTGCGACGCCGAGGTTAGGCTGCCATTCGCGGACGTGGGGTCCGTGGCTCCGGGCTCGGAGTCCAGTGTTCGGGATCGCCTCTTCGAAGATGATGATGGTGATGATGATGTTGTTGATGATGATGATGGTGATGATGACGATGAGGAGGACGAGGATGAATATGATGATGATGAGGATGATGATGACGATGCTGAGGATGATGCGGATGACAATATGGGTAGTGTGGCCGCTGTGTTGGTTCCTTTTCATCTGCCTCCTGATCCAGGTGAAGGCCAGCTGTAGTCTTCATTTTCATTGAGCTTCGGCCGGGCTGTACTCCACATGGCTGCGTTTCTCGCAGAAAAATTCTGGCTTGCTGGCCGTCGATTGCTGTGTTCTGGGTTGTGTTGTGTGTTTTCTGCTATGACGTAGTGCGTCTTTGACATTATTTTTCTGCGTTCGGGGCCTCCTGGTGGAGAGTATTCTCAGTGTGTGTGGCTCCCGCGAAGATCAAACCATTCTGCACGGCATGGAGTTGTGCATACTTCCCATATCTTTGTTGTTGGGGTTTTTCTAGCAATGTCTACAGGAATGTTTTCGGCAGGCGTACTCGTTATACTTGTCACGGCTTTCATGCTCATTGCGCGTTTGGGGCATGTGCGACTTTCAGTGTGTTTTAAGCGTACATCGCAGCGGTCGTGCTCAAAATGTTCCCTCTCTCCTTCTCTGATTCCTCCTCCTTCCCTCCCTCCTCCCTCCTCCTCCTCCTCCTCCTCCTCCTCCCTCCTCCTCCTTCCTGCTCCTCCTCCTCCTCCTCCTCATTCTCCTCTCTCCTCCCACTCAAATATGATGCTCTGCCGCCGTTTGGCATCAGCGCCGGCGCGTACCTGTATATCGTATGGAGAATCAAAGTCCCGCAATCTGCATTTTACCGCTGGCATGTTTTCTCGCGTACAGCGTCCAACCCGCGCAGTTTTACTTTGGCAACGGAGTTGGGAGCGATCCCAGCTCGCGATCCAAGGAGCGTCCGCATAGCGCGGTGTTGAAACACGTTCGCGTTTACCTTCATTTCCGCATTGGTACCACCTTCCATTCCTGGAGTAGCCTTTGCGTATGCCTGCTCTGCCAGCCGATTGGCGCTTCGCCCCGGACGCCCATTGGTCCAGCTGCGAGGGCATCAGCAGAAGGCGTCACCGCAATGAGGAGCGATTCGCCCGCTGGAATCCCACGACGTTCCCCGACCCATCGCAACCCAGGCACTGGCCGCAGCTTCGCCTCGGGCATGAGTGCGAGGTTTCTCCCTGGGCTAGTGCAGTGCCGCGTGATGTGCGCGATCGTGTTAGCTGTCCTTGTGAGCGCGCCGCACTAGTGGAGTGGAGTATTTAGAGCCAACGCGCCAGTTTCACCGACTTTGGTTTCGACCACGGTGGAGGGCATCATCACGGCGGCCCTGTACTTCGGTATGGCGCTCGTCCCTGCGCAGGCATGAGCCTCGAGTTGCTTGCGCAGCTTTCACTTTGGTGAGATTTTTGTATCGAGGATATCCATCTAAACGTTCTGGGGCAGCATCGTTGTGTTCTTCGTGGCCGTCCAATTCCGGCTCACCGGCGCGATGCCTGGTGTGGCTGCGGCCGCGTTGGGATCACTTTCCGCCAGCTGCCCTCATGGCCACCCGAGCGCGAGTCCGTGTACCCCTTCCGCCACTCGATGCAGGACTTGCTCGCTTGCAACGTGCCAGCCACCTACGTGGACATCGCCCAACCGTGCGCGGCCGTCATCCTAAACCTCGGTGGGGCTGCTCGCGAGTTCACGTGCTCCATGAGCCTCGCGGAGATGACGGAGGGAGGCAGGTCCAACGAGCAGCCCAACGACCAGCGCGCCGCGACCTACCTCATCGTGATTTTCGCCACGTAGTTCGATTCACTAGGTAAGGGGCCGCGCCTCCAGGCTACCCGCGAGTCCGAGTTCATTACCATGTTCAGGCGCGTGGGCCATGTCGTGGAGCATGTGCCAACGAACATCGCCAGCGTTCTTCGTGCGCCGCCATCGTCCGGACGTTTCGTGGGTATGACCGATGACAAAAGCAACGACGCACCTGCTACGGACCCCTGGCGTACTCAGGGCCTCTACCCCTGGGCTGCCAGCGCCGCCGAGCTTCCTGGTGCCGGAGGTGCTATGACGTGCGCTACAGGCCCGTCGCAGAGCACCGCGCCGCCGCAGGCAGTCTATCCCGCCGCCGCGCTGGCGCCCGCGCACGGGGCCGACTGCGTCAGCGGAACCTCCTCAGATGCCAGCTCGGATCTAGGCGGAGAGATCAGCGACCAAGCACCAGAGGTCCAAGGTCCCAGCTCTGCCTGGAGATGCTCAATTGTTTCGGCAGTAAAGACTGCCGAGCGTCAGTGGCGCAAATGCACGCAACGTCCCACGCGCAAGGCGCGTCGATTCACCCAGAAGGACGGCAACGCTTTCGCCAGAAAAGACAAAAGGCAAAAGCAAAGAGTCCTGGAAGTACGAATTTTTCTGGGTTTGATCAGACACTCAACTAGATCAGGTCTTCTTTGGCGGGGAAGGAAAAGGCAAAAGTGATCGCTTGTCAGGCAAAGGGAAAGGCAGACGCCGCAATCCTCAAGGCTACGACGGGACCGCCATGACGTGTAGCACCTGTGGGAGCGAGCACCATTTCCGTGCTGAGTGCCCGCAAGGCTTCGCATCGTCGCCGCAAAATTGCGGCAGCGGCGGCCAGTTCGGAGGTTGCGCATATTTTGGACCTATAGACGGCGCCCTGGACCACGGCCCCCTTGCCGGGATCTCTGGAGTTGCCTTCGCGGTCACTGAGGACCCTTCTCGGCCGCGGCCTCCGACGCCGCGCCAGTGCGGTCATCCGTCGATGGCCCCTGGCAGCTGCCTGGATCTGTCCACGGCTTGTGTTCCGCAGCTTCGTTCGCCGCGGCGCAGAGCCGTGCGCGCGCTGACGCGCCAGCTGTCCTGCCGCCACCTAAGACGTTGAGAGTTGCAACGCCAGCTTCAGGACCGTCGCAAAAGCCAGCGCTGCCGCCCTTCCCTGGCGCGGCCACTGCCGCCGCGGGGCTAGAAGCAGCCGCCGACGGAGCGCGTCCTTCCGCCGGCGCAACGCGGAGGACCGCAGCTGTGGGGCCCCCGCGAGATGGCCCTCATCGACCAGCAGTGCAGCGCGGGCGACACTATCCCGCCGATGGGCCAGCTCGCGGTCCCCGGCGATCGGCGGACCGCCATCTCCCACCAGCGGTTTCGGCCAGCTCGCGCGCCCACGGCAACGCGTATCCCTGGCACGATGTGATGAGATCCCGCTTTGGAAGCACGCTGGTTTTGCATCCTTGAGCGCGTCGTGCTGCGGCTGATACTCGAGCCGGCACTGGCAACAGCATGAGCAGGAGCGTGCGACACAGCATGCAACAGCATGAGCAGGAGTGTGTCACACAGCAAGTTCCAATCTACATGACACGTTGCGCCCTTCTCCTCCTCCCCACTTCTCCCTCTTCCCTCCTCCTCCTCCTCCTCCTCCTCCCCTCCCTTCTCCCTCCAGCCTCCTGCCTCCCCCCTCCTGCCCACTCCTCTCCTCCCTCCTCCTCCTCCTCCTCCTCCTCCTCCTCCTCCCTGAAGCCGAACCCCAGGTTCAAGCTCCGCGCGGAGCAGGCGAACGACCCCACCGGCGAGTACATCCGCCGCTGGGTGCCCGAGCTGCGTGGCGTGGGCGACAAGTTTATCCACACGCCGTGGCTCATGTCGGAGGCGGACATGAAGGTGTGCGGCCACGCCGTGGGTTGTGACTGAGGAGGAATGTGAGGAGAAGGAGGAGGAGGACGAAGAGCAGGAGGACGAGGACGAGGACGAGGACGAGGACGAGGACGAGGACGAGGACGAGGACGAGGACGAGGACGAGGACGAGGACGAGCGACGAGACGAGGCGAGGCAGGAGGAGGAGGAGGAGGAGGAGGAGGAGGAGGAGGAGGAGGAGGAGGAGGGGGGAGGGGGAGGAGGAGAGGAGGAGGAGGAGGAGGAGGAGGAGGCGGAGGAGAGGAGGAGAGGAGGAGGAGGAGGAGGAGGGAGGAGGAAAAGGAGGAGGAGGAGGAGGAGAGGAGGAGGAGAGGGGAGAAAAAAGCAGGATGCTGAGAGAGGAGGAGGAGGAGGAGGAGGAGGAGGAGGAGGAGAGGAGGAGGAGGAGGAGGAGGAGGAGGAGGAGGAGGACGAGAGGAGGAGGAGGAGGAGGACGGAGGAGGAGGAGAGGAGGAGGGAGGAGGAGGAGGAGGAGGAGGAGAGTGGAGAGGGAGGGAGGATAGGGGGAAGGAGGAGGAGGAGGAGGAGGAGGAGGACCAGGAGGAGGAGGAGGAGGGAGGAGGGAGGAGGAGGAGGAGGAGGAGGAGGAAGGAGGAGGAGGAGGCGGAGGGGAGGGGGAGGAGCATAGGAGGAAGGAAGAGGAAAAGAAGGAGGAGCAGGATGCTGAGAGGAGGAGGAGGAGGAGGAGGAGTAGGAGGAGGAGGAGGATTATTCTGAGGATGGAGGAGGGAGGAGGAGAAGAGGAAGGAGGAGTAGGAGAGGAGGGAGGAGGAGGAGGAGGAGGTGGGGAGGAGCGGGGAGGAGAGGAGGAGTGGGAGGGGGAGGAGGAGGAAGGAGGAGGAGGAGGAGGAGGAGGAGGAGGAGGAGGAGGAGGAGAGGAAGGAGGAGGGAGGAGGGAGGAGGTGGAGGAGGAGTCTTATGAAGAAGAGAAGAAGAAGGAAGACGAATAAAAGACTGAATAATACAATATAATATATAATAATAAAATAGTAATAATATTAATAATAATTATATTGAAGTAATAATAATAATTACGTTAGAGCGAATGGTGCTACCAGCTCGATAATAATCATAATAATAAAACTACGAATGCTAATAATAATGATAATAATAGTAGTAGTAGTAGTAGTAGTAGTAGTAGTAGTAGTAGTAGTAATACTACTAATAATAATAGTAATACTAGTAATAATAATAATAATACTAATCGTACTCATAGTCATAATAATACTAATAATAATACTAATATTACTAATAATAATAATGATAATACTATTAATAATAATGATAATAATACCAAAGATAATAATAATACTAATAATAGTAATAATAATACTACTAATAATAATACTACTAATAATAATAACAGTAGTAGTCATACGAATAATAATACTAATAATAGTAATCAGGATAATAATAGTACTAATACTAATAGTAATAATAATAGTAATATTAATACTCATAATACTACTAATAATATTAGTATTATTAATAATAATAGTAATAATAATACCAAAAATAATACTAATACTAATACTAATAATAATAATATTAACAACAATAATAATACTAATATTAACAACAATAATAATCACAATAATGATAACAATATTAATAACAACAAGAATACTAACAACAATAAGAATAATAAGAAGAGGAGGAGGAGGAGGAGGAGGAGGAGGAGGTGCACGGGAGCAGGGCCTCCCAGCTCTGTCCGACGGCCGAACGGAGCGCGGAACGCCCTCAGCCGAGGGCGCAGATGTGGATCTTCACGGCGAAGTCCAGCACGACGAGGGGGGACGGCAGGTTGCCACGCGAAGCAAGTGGCCACACCTCTTTGCGATCCATACTGATGGGTACGATTTCACACCGAGCCATCGCCGCCGCCAGGCCCGCCCGATCAGCTGGCCGACGCTCTCCACGGCAAAGGAGCACCCGTCTTGGGGTGCCTGCCCGCCTGCAGCTTCTTGAGCAGCGAACGCGGGCGTGAGAGGCACGTGCGCATGCGCTCGTCTTGGCCCTCGGCCGTGGACTGCCCGAGGCACGGCGCCTGCTGGGCCCGGGAGGTGCCAGTGGACCGTCGGCACCGCACGCCGAAGCCGATGGCGGTTGGCCTCCACGCAGCAGCCGATGGCGGTTGGCGACGCCCAGCTCGTCACGACGGGCTGCTCGAGGTCGCCAGGGTCCTTGGGGCCCGCGGCCGTGTCGAGAGCCCGCATGGCAGCGTCGCCGGCCGTCGAGCTGAGGTCCGCCTCCGCGCCCTCGTGCTGGTTGATCTCCTCCTCCTCCTCCTCCTCCTCCTCTCCTCATCCTCAGCCTCCTACTCCTCCTCTCCGCCTCCCTCATCTCGCCCCCCTGCTCTCTTCATCCCCTGCTCTCCTTCACCTCTCTCCTCCATGTCTCCTATCCCTCCTCCTCCTCCTCTCCTCCCCTCCTCTCCCCTCCTCCTCTCCTCCCCTCTACTCTCCTCCGCCTCCGCCTTCGCTCGAATCTTCCTACTATTCCTTCACTCCTCCTCCTCCTACACAACAGCCTCCACCTCTTCATCCTACCCGTCTCCCCTCGCCTCTCCTCGTTCCTCGTCCTCCTCCCTCCTCCTCCTCTCCTCCTCCTCGTCCTCCTCCTCCTCCTCCGTTCCGCCCTCTCCTCTCCTCCTCCTCCTCCTCCTCCTCCTCCTCCTCCTCCTCCTCCTCCTCCTCCTCCTCCTCCTCCTCCGCTTTCAGCGTCGAGAGCTCGGACTCCAACTCCTCCTCCTCCGCCTTCAGCTGCGCCCGGGCGGGCTCTCCCGCCAGCTTCGCCGCCCCCCGCGGCGGCAGGCGGCGTGGCCAGGGCGCAGCCCCGCCTGCGGGTGGCGCACGATCGTCGCAGGGGGGGCATCCCGGCGGGCTCCCCTCGAACGGACGGAGCGGACGAACGGAAGAGCGCCTTCCACACGCCGACAGGAGGAGGAGGAGGAGGAGGAGGAGGAGGAGGAGGAGGAGGAGTGAGGAGGAGGAGGAGGGGAGGAGGAGGAGTGGAGGCGGAGGCGGAGGCGGATGTCGGAGGCGGGGAGGAGGAGGAGGAGAGGAGGAGGAGGGAGGAGTACACGGAGGAGGAGGAGGAGGAGGAGGAGCGGAGTGAGGAGGAGGAGGAGAGAGGAGGAGGAGGAGGAGAGGTGGATGAGAGGATGCGGCGGCGGCGGCGGCGGCGGCGGCGGCGGCGGCGGCGGCGGCGGCGGCGGCGGCGGCGGCGGCGGAGGAAGGGGGGAGAGTGAAGAGAGGAGCTCTCACCCCTTGTCCCTGTCCTCGCCCTTGCCCCTGCTCTCTGCCCCTGCACGGGCCCTTTCGATCCGTTCGGTCCGACTCGATATCGATTGCGGCCGACTCGATCCGATTCTCCGTCGAGCCGATCCGTCGCGATGCTTGCCTGGTGCTGCTGTGCATCCCGGCGCGGCCGATCCGGTTTGATTCCGACGCCGTGCCGATGCGGCCAAATTCGATGCCTGTTCCGATTCGATCCGGTTTCCTGACTTGATGCTGACGCATCCGGCCCCGCCCCCGCCGCTGCCTTTCCCCTTGCCCTCCCCCCCTCGCCCCCTACCTCTTTCCCTCCCCCGAAGGCGTGCGGATGCGTCTTGGGCAAGGACTATCCCGCGTCCCTTGTGGGCCCGCTGGACATTGTCAACTGCAACTGGGGTGGTGACGAGCACCCGTCACAGGCCGGCGATGAGGAGGAGGAGGAGGAGGAGCAGGAGGAGGAGGAGGAGGAGAAGGAGGAGGCGGAGGAGGAGACGGAGGAGGGGGGGAGGAGGAGGAGGAGGAGGAGGAGGAGGAGGAGGAGGAGGCAGGAGGAGGAGGAGGAGGAGGAGGAGGAAGGGGAGGACAGGAGGAGGAGGAGGAGGAGGAGGAGGCAGGAGGATAGGAGGGAGGAGGAGGAGACCGCAGCTGCGCACCTCCGACGACGGTCGACGGTGCAGCTGGAGGCGGCTGCCTGGCGACGGCGGCGGCGACGTGTCACGGCACCCATGGGGCGAGGAGCCGCCCGGGAGATGGGGCGAGGGGACCGCCCCCCGACTTCGGCTGCAGGAGCTCTGGCCGCGCGCTGCACCCCATGCCGGCTCCTCCTCCTCCTCTCCTCCTCCTCCTCTCCTCTTTCATCGCCTATTTATCCCCCTCCGCCTCCCTCCTCCTCTCCTCTCCTCCTCCTCCTCTCCTCCTCCTTCCTCCTCCTCCTCGTTCCTCCTCCCTCTCCTCCTCTTTTGCTCGCCGTCCCCTCCTGCCCCCCCCCCGCGCGCTCAAGAAACGCGAGAGAGGTCGGGGCTCGCCGACCAACCTCTGGTCGCCGCGCCGGGCCTCTCTCTGCTGCTCGCCCGAGGGGGGCCCTCTGGCAAGCCAGGTCGTCCGTTTTTCCAGACTGTGCTTCAGTCGGGCCCGTTTCTCCACAGGAGGACTATTCAAAAATAGTTAAAGCATAGTCTGGGGATATGTTTTGGGTGGGGTGGGGGGCATGTTTGAGTATTGTTTGAATCTATGTGGGGTATTTTTTATTTTTCGTCCCAAATCCGCCCGTCGGAGGACACGGCCGACCTAAGACTTTGCCTCAGGATTGGGAGTCTAACCCAGCAGAGTCTACTAGTCTCGTCAAGTCTCGCGCTGCTCCGTGAGATACCAGCTTGCAGCCTACACTCAAGCGCAACAGCAGGTTTAGTCGGTGCAGGTGCTCTGGGCCGCAGCCAGAAAGCCCCACCAAGGCCTCCAACTCTGCAAGCGCCTCGACTAGGGGAGCGAAGAGTGACATAAACATAACAACTCGGAGGTCCGCGCGGATTCCCCGCATCCGCGCCGGGGCCCTCTGGCGGCGCCTCCAGCACCGCCCCTGGCGCGCTCCGCGCGCCAGGGAGGGGGTCCAGCGCGGATCCGAGAAGTCCACGCGGACTTCAGAGTTTGTATGTGTATATGTCATTCTTCGTTCCCCTGTCGACCAAGGGTGGGCCCCGAGGATTTGGAGATGGAAGGGGGTCAGATTCGAGTGGGCGTCGGACCCCAGCGTGACGACGAGGTGCCCGGGAGTCGCGAGCAGCCGTGCGGCCGCGGAAGCGATTGCGTTCAACTCCAGAGTGGTGCTAGGGGCTCTCTCAACGGACAGGCCCGAGGAGGAGGAGGAGGAGGTGGAGGAGGAGGACGAGGAGGAGGAGGAGGAAGATACGTAGGAGGAGGAGGGGGAGGAGGAGGGGGAGGAGGAGGAGGAGGAGGAGGAGGAGGAGGAGGAGGAGGAGGAAGATACGTAGGAGAAGGAGGATGAGGAGGAGGGGGAGGAGGAGGAGGAGGAGGAGGAGGAGGAGGAGATGTCACTGGAGGTGTGGAGGGGATGCCGCGCGCCCCCCACGTGGCAAAGCTCTGCGTCGTACTTCCTTCCCAGCGACGCAGACTAACCAGGCCGCCATCCAATTGTTACATTCAAGAAATAGAGAGCCATCCGTGTACCTGTCCAAGGCGTTCCTTTTCCTACGCAAGCTCCTCAGCACCGCCTGCACCCCGGCCCGCCCTCCGGCCGCCTGAGGCCCCGCCCGCCTGTGCTCTGTCTCCCCAATTAGTGCTTTGCGCGGCCCGCCTAGCTCTTCACCGGAAGAGGCTCGCTCTCGACCCGCAGACCAAAAAAGTGTACCTGTGAATTAAGCTCAGATTATCGTGCTGTGCATCGGGGCACGGAACTTTGTCAGGAGCACAGCGCGCGGGCTCCTTGAGTTGCCCGGCGCCTCGGTGCCCAGGGTCTCGATTCCGTGATGATGGCGGCTGCCCTCTGGGAGCTGGTCGAGCAGCGCTTCGCATCCCTATGGGAGGAGGGCACGTCGCGGCGCGCTCTGCCGCCATCCCTGGAACACTGGCGGGCAACCTGGCTGAGCAAGCCGCCTTGGGGGTCGCATCCCCCCGCCTCCGCCCCCCCTCGCCGGGCTCCGAAGGCAGGCGCAGACCTGCTGCCGAGCCTCGGCGGCGAGCGCCCCGGCAGGGCGCCCTCCACTTCTCTCTTCGGCCCCGAGCAGGCGGGGCCCACCTCTCTCGCACCGTGCAGCAGCATGCTGCCTCAGCAGACCACGGCGCTCGCCCACGGCACCGTCCCACCGCCCCGCTCGCCTGCTCGAAGCCGTCCGGTGGAGGGGCGCCGCTCGCCGGGGATGGCTGGCCCGGGCCAGCAGCGGCAGGGGCGCTTGCCCCCGTGGGCCCCCGGGCGGGCCCGGGGCCCTACATCCCCGCCCCCGCGCCCGCCCCCGTGGCCGCCGCTGCTCGGACTGCTACGCGCGCTGCGCAGGTTCACGCGACGTGTTCCACGGGGGGATGCTCGGACAGGGTCTTAAAGGGGGTCAGGGGGCTCAGCTGGCTTAAGGCGCTCGAGAGGCAGTTCGTGGAGGAGGTCTTCTCCCACCATGGGCACGCAAGAGGCCCGCAACGAGCGGGGCATGAGGGTCGTGGGGAAACCAGTTTCGCGTCATCTCCAGCGGGCGTGTGGACTTCCAACCTTGGAGTAGACTCGCGGCTGACCTCGGCAAGCCCTAATCCGCGAGAGGGCCAGAGAGTTTTGAATTCAGTCGGCAGCACCGCAACGTTATTCTTCAGAGCCTGGGGCTCATGCTTCTCAACGTTGCCGCGCCGCACCTTTGCCGCGTCGTTCTGGTGGGCCATGCGCCTCGCTCCGGAGCCCCGCCGGCCGTGCCCGGAGTTTTCTGGGGCCGGCCTGGCAAGCGTGCTGCCTGATTTCTTGTCTTTCTGTTGTTTTTGCGATGCGAGTGCGCGCGCGCCGTTTCCGTGGTTCCCCTTCGCGGGTCGGCGACGCTGCGGGGGCTCAGGGGGCGGGCGAGACGGGAGGGCTCTGCACCAGTGGTTGGCTGAAGCCCTGCAGCATGCGCGCGGCGCGCTTCACAGTGACCAGCGAGCTGGCGCGTGAGCCAGCAGATTTGGACAGGGTCACCATATTGACTGCATTGTTGCCCCCCCCCCTTCAGTAGCTGCCGCCCATGTTTGATGTTGGCGTCATGAGTGACTTTGATCACGGTGGGGGGCACGGCGACGATCTCCCCATCGCGGCGCATGCTTCTCGGCACGGCGTCGG
Source organism: Prorocentrum cordatum (assembly GCA_963575745.1). Lineage (NCBI taxonomy): Eukaryota > Dinophyceae > Prorocentrales > Prorocentraceae > Prorocentrum > Prorocentrum cordatum. The sequence goes on along the minus strand of CAUYUJ010004902.1, from coordinate 42,842 downwards.
CAGCTGTGCTTGCTCCCGCGAGAGCGCGCGCGACGCTGCGCAGCGTCCTCCGCCTCGCCAAAGGCGGCAAGGGCGCGTCTGTGGACGCGTGCCCTCCTGCCCCCCTGCCCGCCGCTCCCTCGATTGCTGGCGCCCCTGCGCGACTGGGCCTCGGGGAGGCGGGAGGAAGACGAGGGGGAGGGGGAGGAGGGGGGAGGGGATGAATGGGGGAGGGGGAGGAGGAGGAGGGGGAGGAGGAGGAGGAGGAGGAGGAGGAGGAGGAGGAGGAGGAGGAGGAGGAGGAGGAGGAGGAGGAGGAGGAGGAGGAGGGGGGGAGGTTGGATACCCCTCCCGAGGAGGGACACGCCCGACGTAACCCCGACGTTGCCGGGCCTGCCTTTGCGCTGGCTCACGGAGTTCGGAGGGGGAGCGTGCGGGGGGAAGTCGAGAAGTCACGGAGCCGGCAGCTGGGCGGAGCTCTTCTTCGTCCGTGCCGCTGGGGCTTGCGAGTTTGCCCGGCATCGCATCGGCAGTCGCGATTGGCTCTTGCACTTCGCCTCCCTCGTTTCCGCCCGTCCTTCGCGAAGCTGTCAGCGCTGAGCGCGCCAGCTTGCTTCGGGGTAAGGCGACTCAGGCCTGCGCGGCCGTGGCTGGGGGGCTGCAGTGGGGGGGCTGGGAAGGGCCTCGGAGTTTCACTTCGTTGTGCTGACAACAAAAATAGCAGATGCCCCTCCCCTTGCCTATGCGGCTGGACGCGGCTGGAAAACTTCTGGCGGCGGCCCTCGGGGATGCCGATGAGTTGCAGGCCCGCTTTGCTGCTCAGGAACACGGGAGGCGCGTTGACGCCACCGCGCTTCAATGGGGGCGCCGTGCGCGGGGGCCAGATCCTGCCCCTGGAGTCAAGAGGCTCGTTGGGGATATCATGACATCATCTCCAGGGCCCAGCTTGCCATTGCAAGGGGGGGTGCTTCCATTGGTGGGGCATTTGGCCCCGAGGGTTTGCATGGGGGGGTCTTGGCGACCGCCCCCAGGGAACTTTGCCGCGTGTATCTCCCGAACACGGCTGAGACTGGCATCCCCCTCCTCCTCCTCCTCCTCCTCCTCCTCCTCCTCCTCCTCCTCCTCCTCCTCCTCCTCCTCCTCCTCCTCCTAGCCGTTCTGGCTCAGGCCGTTGGGGCTGAGCTTGCAAGCGCGTACTTCAGAGCGGCTCGCGCTTGCGGGCCAATCTTTCCAACTTTCACGCGGCCCGTGTGGCCAGTCATCTGCGCGGGGGGTCCCGCCGTGGATGGCCCCCCTCGATGGTCAGGTTCTGCCAGGGCCGCGCACGCCTCACTGGGGCTGCTCGTGCGGCGTGGCCGACAACTGGGCGTCGAGGATCTCGTGCCGTCTGTGCGGTCGTCCTGCAGCGCAGCAGACCATCCAGGCTGCACGCCAGGCTGCTGCCAAGGCGCGTGCGCCTCAGCAGCCGCAGGGGCCCAAACCTAAGCCGCTCGGCCAGTGGGCTCAGGGCTCCCCAGGGAATGCAAACGCGAAAATGCTCAAGCAGCTCCAGGACTTGCAGCAGCAGGTCGCCCATCTCACTGGAAGAGGGACCCCGCCGCCGTCAGGAGGGGCGCCTCCATGGGCTACTGGAGGTGCTGGTGGAGGTAGAGGAGGCAGCAGCGGAGGTGGATCTGCGCAGACATCCTCAGGACAAGACGTGCTCGCCTACCTCAAGAAGTTCGGGGTCGACAACTCGGCCATTGCGGCAGTCGAGGAGGCGGAGAAGAAGGCTACGGAAGCGAAGAAGCGGGCGCCCACTGCACAGTCGGTGCGCTGGAAGGTCGAGAACCTCAAGTCCAAGGTCACGAAGATGGAGGCGCGGATCACTGAGATCGGGCGCCAGCGCGCAGCCTTGGAGGAAGAGCTCGCGACGGCCAAGACGAATCTCGACAAAGGCCGTGATGACCTTGTGCAGGCCCAGGAGCTGCTATGCAAGGCGCACGCCAACGAGTTCGACGACCCGCTCAAGTCCATGTCGGCAGGGCTCGACGCCTCAGTCGTCGAATCGTCCGAGGGCAAGGCCGCGCTGGAGAAGCTGCAGCAGCTGCAGCAAGATGGTCGAGCGGCTGCTCGGGCCGCTGCTGCGTCTGCAGGTGCTGCTCGTGGTGCTCACCCACCTACTGCTGCCAGTGGAGAGCATATCTCCGCCGAGGACGGGGACAGCGACGACATCGACATGGAGCTGCTCGGAGGCGAGGACTTCGAAGAGCGCACGCAGGCTTTCAACGAGGCCGCCGAGGAGCTCAAGGCGGCCAAGGACGGACCTCAGGAGGCTCTGGACGCAGCCAAACGCAAGTACCTCGGGGCTGCTCAGGCCATCGGGGTCAAGCGTGCTCGGGAGAGTTCCTAACCCGAGCATTGTCGGCGGCGGCAGGGTTGGCATGGCTGACCTAGAGCGGTTCCTCGGCAGCAACATGATCGACTACGACTGGGAGCAGGCCACGGGCTTCGCAGTCCCAGTCATGAGGGGCGACCTGCTGTTCGAGTCGACCCTGTTCAGGCAGATGGACGTCGTGGGCGCGCTTCTGCTGGACCCTGCAGCGTGGCCACTTCCAGGTGCTGGACGTGGCGCGGGCCGTGGGCCCATGGGCGGAGGGGACAGGGATTCGGCCCCTGGAAGTCACACCCCTCCGTCCTCATGCACTGGGGCTTCTAGTTCGTCAGGTTCGCGCGCGGCGACTGCGACGAGCGGCGCACTCACGGCTCCTCTGGAGCCGCAGAAGTCGCCGCCGGGACTGGGAGGACCAGCGGGACTTCGAGGGCCTTCCCCCAACTGGCCCACTTCGGGGTTGGGGGCATGTGCGACGCAGAGGGCCTCTTCGTCGACTCAGAGGGCGGGTGCATTGGCGTCTTCGGCGTTGGCCCCTGTAGGCACGCACTGCTCAGCACCACCTGCTGACATTGAGGGCGCCAGAGGGTACCGACCTTCGGCAGCTGCCGTCGGCATGCACCGCTCAGCGCACCTCGTCAGCCTTGTGGGGCCAGAGGGCACCGACCTTCAGGGGCCGCTGGCACAGCCGGCTGCGGTTATGGAGACCGCGATCCCTTCCCCCCACGTTGAGCTGGATTCGGATTCGAAATATCGGTTGGAACCCGACAGGGGGGCGCTAGTACCTGCTGCTCGTAATCTTCTTGCGGGCGAATGTGCACGTCGCGATGTGCAGGGCTCCGCTTTGCAGGTGAGGAGTTTTGCTGCTGAGGAGGCTCGTCGGCAACCTCAATCGGTGGCAGTCAGCATGCTCGTCATTGCTGGCATGAACGTCAATGCCTGGACCACGTTCGAATCGGTGATGGAGTGGATGGCTGACGAAGGCAATTTTGGAGGTGCCCTTCCGCTCCCTCAGGTCTGCTGCATCCAAGAGACGCGCATTAGGAGTGACACCAAGCAGGTCTCCACGATGAGCTGGGGGCGTAGGCGTGGGTATCACTTCTCTTTTGGAATGGCTCACAGCACGGGGCCATCATCGCAGCAGAGTAGTTCAGGTGTTGCAGTAGGAGTTCGCACTTCACAAGGCTCGACACCCACGGCGACCACGGCATTTGAGGATTGATCTAGCAGGGTGGTGGCCAGGACAGTCAACGTGGGGTTCCCGAAGGGCTTAGTCGTCATTAGTATGTACTTGGTGGCGGGTAAGGAGCTCTCAGGACCCAATTTGGACCTCTTGCAGAAGGTTGGGGCCTACACCATGGCCCAAGATAGGCCCCGGGTGCTCCAGGGGGACTTCAACTTCGAGCCAGAGGCGCTTCAGGGATCTGGGTGGCTGCAGAAGGTTCGTGGGGTTCTAGTGGCACCAGAAACCCCAACTTGCAGGACGACGAACCCCCAGGAGGCTCAACTGGTACCTCAGAAGGACTCGCAGGGCACCTTGGACGACTGGGTCGTCTTGGGTGAAGCAGCTGGGCCAGTTCAAGCTGCTGATGCCAGTGGGATCTTCGATTTCTTTGCTGTTGCAGAGGTGTTGGCCACGCGTGTTGAGGAGATCTCGGTCATGGACCAGGCTCCGCTCTACCCGCGCGCGCCCCTCGTCTTAAAGCTAAAGGATCTGAGCCATGTGTCGACGATCAACCAGCAAGTGCGCTTCAAAGCTTTCCCAATGGAGCTCTTTGGTCCCCTGCAGGCCCCAGTCGAGTGCAATTGGTCTTGGGAAGTGGGTGCCCCAGCAGATCTTGACCTCATGGTGAAGGAATGGTTTGGGTTCTCGGAGCGGCGCCTGATCCAGATCCACGGGATAGACCCTCAGTGCTCCAGGGCCTTCGTGGACAGGGCTGCGGGGCCGAAATCGAAAGTTGAATCCCTGGCATCGGTTTGGGAAAAGGACCAGAGGCGCAGATTTTCTCGTTCGACGACGGCTTGGATCTCCTATGTTGCGCTCTGCAGGAGAACTTGTCAGACTCGAGTAGGTGAAGTCGGCTGCAAGGGCCGCTTGCTCCTCGCTCAGTGGTCCAGGGACCTGAAGGCCATGGTCGCCGACATGGGCCCGTTCACCGCTGATGCCGAGCTCTCGCCAGAATTTTTGAGCACCTTCGCTGATGTTGTCACCGCGGGCGACGAGCCCGCCCACGATGCCTTGTATAAGATAGACGAAGAGGTGGACAGCAGGAGACGGGAGGACTCAAAGTCATCACTGAAGGAGTGGAGGAGCTGGGCGGTTGAGAGTGTGAAAGGAGGAGGGAAGGCGGCCCACAAGTTTGCTAAAAAGAAGGCATCCAACGTAACTTCGCTTCTCGACGCCGAGGGCGTCCCTCAAGCAGGTGCTGGAGCACTCTCGGCCCTCTTAGACGAGTGGGTGCCGCTGTGGTGTGTTGCTGGCAGGCAGGACGAACACCCGTCGCAATGGTCTGTCCCAGATGATGAAGCTCATTTGGAACCCATTTCCCTGGATCGGCTCCTGAAAGCTTGTCGGAAGTATGCTCCAGGTGCCGGTTTGGGCTGGGATGGCTTTCACCCAAGATGGGTTTTGAGCCTCACGGAGGAGCACCAGCTAGGGCTTTTAGATATTCTGCACAGGTTTGAGGACAGACCACAGGAACTACTTGCCTTCTTGACCAACATGGTCTTCTTAGACAAGCCCGACGGCGGTGTGCGCCCCATCGGCCTCCTCTGCCTCGCCCTGCGGCTGCGGTCACGGCTGCGTCAACCCTACTGCCAGGCATGGGAGAGGAAGCATGCGGAGGCCTTCTATTGGGGCACGGGGCCCCACAACACGTGCGAGAGGGCTGGTTGGGTCCGCAATCTCTTGGGAGGTTTCTGCAAGGAGGTCGGTTTTCAGAGTGGGTCTGTCTTGGTGTACTTGAGCCGATTCTACGAACATATAAGGCATCAGGATCTTAAAGCTGCTGGGCTCCAGTATGGGTTCCCCATCAAGGTCCTCAGGGGGTACTGCTCGATATATGCGGGCTATAAGGCGCTTCTGTATGGAGGAGCAGTCTCGACGGCTTACTTGGCGAATGCAGCTGTGGTGGCAGGATGTTCATGGGCGACAACTTTGGCAAAGTTATTGTTGCTCCGGCCTCTCCTTCTCACTCAGCAAGGTCGTCCCAACCTTTTTATCCGCAATGTTGTGGACGATGTGGCGCTTCAGGTGCGTGGGCGACCGCTGCAGGTAGCACAGGTACTTGCGGGTGCAGTCGGCCAGCTCTTTGCGTGCTTTAACGAGCTTCACCTGCCCGTGAACATCAGGAAAACCAAGTACATGTGCACGCGTGAAGTTCAAGCTCATGTCACTGGAGCTTGGTGTCTGCCTGTGTCGTCTCGGGTCGAGCATGCGCGTAATCTAGGCACAGACGCGACAACTGGGACTAGGAGACGAGTGGGCGTGCAGAGGGCGAGGTTCATCGATGCAGGTTCGCGTTCGAAACGACTTCGACTTCTGAGGGAGGCTGGGGCTGATGTGGCTCTTGTGCAGCGAATGGGGGCAACGGCCTCAGCTCTCTGGGGCAGCAGCGTCTCGGGGATTTCGCCGACGACCATGCGTGGCCTGAGGTCGTCGGCGGCCCATGCTTTAGGGCGCCACCCAAAAGGAGCCTCCCTGGGAATTCGGTTGCACTCGTTTCGTTCGGGCGAAATCGTGGACCCTTTCGTGGCCTATGTTGGCCATGTGGCCTTTCAGTGGGCCACTGCGGTTTGGGGCAGTTTTCCCAAGGTGCCGATTTTAAGTGCGACTGCTGGCGCAGCAATCACTCGAGCGAATTCGAAGGAGTATCCGTGGAAAGGGGAGCTTCCACGCCTGCGGATGTTGCTACTCTGAGTCTGAAGCGTATCGGTTGGAGTTTTCTGGACTTTCGGTCGTGTCGGACCTCGGGCAGGTCTGGAACCTTTCGCAGATTTCACCAGTCGGGTTTCGGCTACAAGCCAGAGCGGCAGCCATCAGGGCTTCTGACAGGCAGGCCCTTATGCATGCAGGTGATGATTTCCCAGGGTGCCCTCTGTTCTGGGATGCGTTGAATCCTCTCATCCGATCCTCCTCCCCCACGTGGAAGCCACAGCATCAGAGGTCCCTGAGGAGCTTGATGAGCAATGTGCACTGGCCACAAGCACGGGTGCATAAGCATGGCTACCACAGCTGCTGCAAGTGTAGATTGTGTCAGGAGGAGGCAGGGAGTTTGTTTCACAGGCAGTATCGGTGCCCAGCGAATGCGCCCCTCAGGAGGGACATGGTCTCGCCTCAGCTTGCTAGCAGAGCGGCTCGTGTACATGAGAGAGGAGAGGAGCTTGCTGAGCGGTTCGCTCGAGCGATCTTCCCCTCGCCGTTGGCTCTCTTTCCAGCGCAGGAGCCTGAGCAGACGGTTTTCTGGATAAACAGGCCTGCTTCAGGCCGCCTCAGTGGTTTATTTTTTTTCGGACGGGTCCGCCCGCTGGCCTGGGATCCCAGGGCTTTCGCGGGCTGGCTGGGCCTTAGTCCAGGCCGACCCCCTGGGCAATGTTGTCTCAGCGTGCTACGGGCCCGTTCCGTTCTCCCACGGACCGAGACAGTCGGCTAAAGATGGAGAAGACTTGGCCGTGCACATGCTGATGCAATGTGCGATGGCGCTATTTGAGTTGTTTTGTGACTGCCAAGGAACCTTGGATGTCCTTTGTGGTGGCCCAGGGGCGGGGGCCTCTGCGGGAGGGCCCAGGGCCCATCTTTGGGCCCCCTTCTGGTCCAGCTTTGGGCCAGGGGACTTCGCGGCGAGTAAAGCGGCAGCTCGCTGCACGATGGCTGACGCTCACAGAGGGAAGACAACCCTGTGGGACAAGAAAGCCAATGACTCGGTCGACACTTATGCGAAGATGGGCGCTGCCAAGCATCACTTGTGTGAATCAGATGTAGACCAGTACAGAGGTCTAAAATGTTTGGTGAAGGAGTCGGCCAAGTGGGCCGCCAATTTAGAGGTGCATTTGCAGGGACAGTCGGAAAAGCGTCTGGACATTGTTGGCCTCGCGGCGGCAGAAAAGGTTGCCCCCGATTCTCACGAGCCGCCGCCACTGCCAGAGCCCGAGATTGTTGAGTCGGAGGGCGGGGACGGGGTGGAGCCTGGGTCGGGGGGGGGGGGGGGGGGGGGGGGGCGGGTTGTTTGGACTGGGCCGACATGGCCACCTCAGCCTTCTTTGTGCATGGCCATGCTCTCATGTGCTGCGAGATTGAGAGCCCAGCCCGTGCAGGAGTGCCTATCGTTCACTGTGTGAAATGCGGTGCCTACTGCGAGGACTATAAGCCAGGGGACCTGCTCGTGGCAGGGTGTAACCACAGGCCTCGTTCCGCTCAGGTTAGGCACCAGTTGAAGCGAATTCGGGACGGTAAGCACCCCCATGGAAGGGCCACGTCGAAGAATTTGGTGGTCTCCCAGTCTCGAGGGCTCTCGGATGCGGAGAGAGACCTCATGTGCGTTCGCTGCCACCCCTCGCCTCCCCCTGCCGCAGGTAAGGCGGGCCGTCGACGCAGGCTCGACTACGCTTGTCGCGAGGCCGTGCTGGAAGCCTTCGGCCTGCAGGAGAGCGACCTAGACACGGTCAGGTCGCTAGGCGAGGCGGCGCCCCGACCTCCCCAGGATCCCGAGGGCGAGGAGGCCTCGGATTCGGAAGGAGAGGTTTTCTAAGTTTTGTCTCTGGCTTTAGGTCGCTCCACAACAACCTCCTCCTCCTCCTCCTCCTCCTCCTCCTCCTCCTCCTCCTCCTCCTCCTCCTCCTCCTCCTCTTCCCGCAAAAGCAAACAAATTATGTGCCGCGTGCGCGTTCGCTGGCTCTGAAAGTGCCTGCGCAGTGGAAATGCGGCTTCATCGCGGCCTTTGTTTATAAAGGCGGCGCAGCGTGCGTCTTTGTAGTCAGCTGGTCGAGTTTCATCGTGGGCCCGGTCGGCAGAAGGCTTGGGGCCGAATTGCTCGTTGTCCCCTTGACTCTCAGTGGGGGGGGGGCTCCCTGGGAGATCCACAGATTTTGCCAGTCATTTTTTGCGCGTTATGATGGATGTTCAGGCCGCTGCGCGTGTCTCGTCTGCCGTGCTTCTGGTTGACCTTGTGGCCCTCTTTTACAAGGTTATCAAGCAGTTGTTTGTTCCCCTGCCTCATGGCCGCGATGACCTCATGCATGCCCTCAGCGATGCCGAGTTTCCGCCCGCGGTTCTCGCTTTGGTGCATGCGCGCCTTCAGAGCACTCCTATCCTCGAGCGCGAGATTCTTGACAAGCGTCTTGATGTTGCTTGGGGGGCCCCATTAGGGGTGGCGGTGGTGCATCATACGGGCTAGCTCCTTTGTGAAGCCTGCGCGTGGGGCGGGGCCTGATACGATTGGATCCGCTGGTTTCTCTTCGACGTTCCTTCTGCCCCCCCTCGTTCGGTCGGTGGAGAACCGCATCAGGAACGAGGGACTTGCGCGGAGGCCCCAGTCCTGAGCGGAAGGGCGCGACCCCTGTTCTCCAGGGTGGGCGGCTTGGAGACAACGCAGCTCTGTGCCCTTTGTCGATGATCTCTCCATCCTCGGTTTCGGTGCCCTTCCCTCTGGTCACCTGGCTTGCGCGTCTACTAGGGCGCCCCCCATGCTCTCCCAGGATGCGGCGGCCTTTGGGCTTGAGGTTGGTAATGGATACGTTGTTTTCTGGTGCGGTCTGCTGGTGAGGGTTGCAGGCGAGCTCGCGTGGACCTGTCTCTTCGGGGAGAACGAACGGTCAAGGCAAGCCGTGTTGACGTCTCCCTTCCCGTTGTGCGCGCGCAGAAGGCGCCAGGGGGGCAGCGCGCGCCGAGGTTGCGCATCGCGCTTCCGCCGCGCTGCCACCGAATGCCGCCACGTTGCTCGCGCGGCCAGGAAATGCAGTCTTCTGGGGAGTTCGCCCAGCGAATTGGGGAAGGTCCTCTGGCGAGCAAGCTGCCGCTCCGCGCTGCCACCCAAGGGGGCTCTCGCGGGCCCGGGCGGGCCCGGTCGGCCGCTCTGCTGGCAGCGGCCGCGGTCGCCTGGCCGCGCGCTCCAGCGGCCAGCGTCCAACCCCGCCGAGCGGCAGCTCCACCATATTTGTGGAAGTCGATTAATGGAGAGGAAGCACGAGGCACCTCTTGAGTTTTCAGCGTTGCGAGGCTAGCGGATCGATCCAGCTGCATCCTTGACCTTTGATGTCAGCGTCGTAGAGAGAGTCACTGTCGGCCGCGAGGCGGCCGCTCTTCTTGCATGAGAAAAAGAGAAGGCTCAGGGCTCTGGTAAAGCGGCTTCAGAGGGCCCCAGAAATACATTCCAGATGTCTCAACAATGTGTCAAGCATGTGTTTGATATGTAAAACATGTTTGACACATGTTTAGAGAATGCTTTTATACTTTTAAACACATATTTACTTCAACGATGGGATTGTTAGAATGTCCATTGTCATGGCATCCACAACGCCAGATCCTGGGTGGGGGAGGAGGTGCTCCGGGCGGGGCGTTGGGCATCCGCCGGACCAGCCCCGTCCACCTGCCAGTGACGAAGAAGTCCCGCTCGTGGTGGGAGTCCTGCATGCTGCAGAGCACGTGGCACGTGGCCTCCGAAGAAGCGATGACCTGGATCCCAGTCTTGTCGAAAAGCTCGAATCCAGCGATGATGTCGGGGTCGAGGTTCCAGTCGCCACCCGCGATCCATGCCAGGTGGCGGACCTCCGATTTGTTATGTTTATGCCATGTTTCGTTCCCCTAGTGTGGCAGTGCAGAGTCCGAAGGGTAGCATCGTTCCCTGCCAGCCCTGCTCCCGACTCCAATCAAACGCCGTGCAGCTCCAGGGCGCCCACGTTCGGCAGCCTGACGTGTAGGCCACGGTGACGCTCCCGTCCACGGAGGAGGAGGAGGAAGAGGAGGAGGAGGAGGAGGAGGAGGAGGAGGAGGAGGGATGTTGGACTCCGCCGGGTACCACCAGAAATCCAGGTGTCGCTTGGCCACGATCGCACCCCCGCCGCTGGGCTGGGTCTCTTTGGTCACGGCCTCGTCCATCGCGAGCTTCCACCCCCTTCCAAGGGTGCTGTGTCGTGCCTCCCGCGTGCGCTCGCCCATCAGCCTGTGCTCCTGCAGGAACATGACCGAATGCGGACTTCCGTGAAGGCGTCCAGAACTTGCGTGCCAGCCCCCCAGGACGTGACATTCGCCGCTGCGGAGCTGAGCCACGCACGCGAGCCCCCTCAGCGTGCAGCTGTTGGCTCCTCGACAACGCAGCGCGCGTCGCTGGCAGCTGCGCAGCTCGCGCTTGGCGACAGCAGCGCGCCCAGCCTGCGTTAGCGCGGTGCCGGAACCGATGCGTACGCGGAGGGGGGAGAGCTTCGTGGGCGGCGCGCACGTTCCGACGAACGACCCCTTGGGCGGTGGCCTGACTGGCCCAGTGGCGGTTTGCTGGCCGTGCGCCTCGCGGCGAGCTGGCTGCTCAGCAGGCCCCGCTCGCCGGCGCCCCCGCGCGCGCCCGGCGCACTCGCTTGACCATGTCGAGCTCCCGCAGAGCTGCGGCCGTGACCCGCTGGCACGGCGTCGGATCCGGTGGCGGCCTGGCGGAAGAGCTCCATCGTGTTGTCGTCGAAGGCGTCCGGCATGCCCTCATCGGCTGCTGCCGACGAAGAAAAAGACCTCGTAAGCACAAACTTTTGGAGCTCCGCGCGGGTTTTTTGAGGGGGTCCGCGCCTGGGCCCCCCGGCGGCGCCTCCGGCGCCGCCCCTGGCGGAGGGGGGTCCTGCGCGAATCCAAGGAACCCGCGCGGAGCGCCAAAAGTTTATGTTTGTGTGTGTGGCGTTTTCCTCCTCGGTGCTGCTGCTTCGGTGGAGGCGTCTGCCCTCTTGCCCCCCCCCCCAGGGCGAGGGCCCGCGGGAGCAGCCTCGGCCAAGCACTGCTTGCCCCCTGAGGTCCCCGCGGAGCTCGCTCTCGCGCCCTCCCCGAGCGGCGGCCCCCGCCGTGCTCTCGGCGAGAGCCTCGGCGGCGGCCTTCTCCTGCGGGTTGGCGTCCGCGGGCTGCCCACCTCCGCTCTGCGGGGCCGCTTTCTGGACATCGGTAATGGAGGATGACGATTAATAAATGACCGGGGGTCGTGTTCACGCGGCGGCGCTTGGGATGACGATTAGAAAAAAACCGGCCGCGGGCTGGAAAACTATTCTTTTTAATCGCTCTCCTCCAGTCAGAAAATCATGCAGAAATAGCAGAAAGCTGTTTTTGTAATCGTTCTCTCCCATTTTTTTATTAATCGCCATCCTGCATGTGATACGAACGTGCATCATGAGCATTGGCTTCGTTTCAGCAGTCACGTTTCGCGCCCCCACTCGCGGCCCTCATCTCCTCGACCTTGTGTTGTCTGATGTGCCAGAACTGCTCCCAACCTAGCGAGCGACGTTTAGCCTGCTGCTCCCCCCGCTCGAGCTCGGCGATGGAGCCGCTCGTGGTGCCGAGCTCCTTCTCCTCGTGGGCGGCCTCGTCGGCGAGGGCCTCGCCGAGGGCCTTCCGCGCCGCCTCTCGACGGCACTGCTCTTGCGGTCGAAACCGCTGGTGAGGACGAGCGACTTCACAAGGATACCCTTGCATCCTTGGTTCTTCGGCCATCTTCGGTCCATCCCTGAGCACGGTCGACGGCCAGCCCCGCCCAACAAGCTTCGGTATGGGCGCCCAAGGCCCGTGCATCCTTGCGTTTTGATGCGCAACACGTAGCGTACTCAAGACGTCCGTGCCAATACGTTGCGTGTCGGCTCCACGTATTGGACCACGTTTCCCCGAATGCATCGCGTCGGATCCACGCATTCAGGATACGTGTTGAGCTCCGTATCGATACGCTGCGTGTTGCGTGCTGCGTATCGGGGCGGCTAAGCTTATCGCGCATCCTTGCTATGAGTTTTGACTGTACCCTCCAAAAGTACCGAAATTCGAAATTCGAAATTTAGAAGAAAAAAAAAGTACCGAGATTCGAGGGCCTTCGCGTGTCGGAACCTGGGAGACCCTCGCCCGACACCGCTTCGACACCCTTTTGACACTTTTCCGGATGCTCGAACTTACTTCTGGGATGCGGCCCTGAAGTAGGATGGGAGCAGCACAATCTTTGCTGTGAGTCTCGACTGTGCCCTCTCTCTCCGGCCTGCTCCCTGGCGGGCACGCCGTGCTTGCGTGTTGCGTGTTGCGTGTTGCGTTTTGCGCTCCGTAGCAAATACGCTGCGTGCTGCGTGCTGCGTACTGGGGCTGCTGAGCTCATCGCGCATCCTTTTGCTGTGAGTTTCGACCGTGCCCTCCAAAAGTTCCGGAATTCGATATTCGAGCACCAGAAAAGGTACCGAGATTCGAGATTATTTCTGGGATGCGGCCCTCAAGTAGGATGGGAGCAGCACCATCCTTGCTAGGAGTTTCGGCCGTGCCCTCCTTGGCCTGCTCCCA
>CAUYUJ010004902.1:0-25000 GCA_963575745.1 Prorocentrum cordatum | reverse complement strand
TCTCTCTCTCTCTATCTGCCCCACTCTGTTTCTTTCGCTCACTCCCTCCCTTTCAGGTTCCATATATAGTCACGCAGCTTGGTTTCATTTTTAACGAGTTTTGCCGTCTTCGGGTTCTGTGCCGCAGCGCGCGGGATCACAGCTTCGCTAGACGCTACCTCTCTCGAGACTATACCGGACATTGAGTGCATGGTGAACGCACGAGAGTGAACGATGCTCGTCTCCGAGCAGTGCCCTTTGGAGTTGCTCGCCTCATCGGCCCAGGGAGGCTTCCAGAGGTTCAGACTTGTTCAGCGTCTGTGTTCACCATACTTCCTTGTCCTTAGGATGCAACTGCTGGGAGGTTAAATTCAGCATCGGCGCTTGTATATCCGTGGTCGAAAACCGGCCTAATCCGCCATAGTCCCGCTCAGGTCCCATTCATCCGCCCGAGTCCGGCGTCGTCCTGGGCTTAATCTGGACGTATCCTGCTCAATGGTGCCTTGATGGGGCTGAGTAGTTGCCTCCTGACTTATCCCATTTCAACTTTCTTGTCACGTGCTTCCTCGCGACTCGAAGGCGTCATTTAGACGCCGAGCGACGCGGAGGGATGGTTGCCGTGCCAGAGCGCTCTGCTCGTCTAGTAAAGCTTCCGCGCGGTCCCATGCTCACATGTCGTGCCGTCCTCTTTCTCTTTCCTCGACCCCGGACGGAGCCTCGCCAGAGGGAGCAGGGAACGAGAGAGGCGGAGAGTCGATTGGGCGTAAGAGTGACCTTTCGCCGGAGTGACCTTTGGTGCGGGCCCATCGGGCTCCCCTCGATCGCCGAGCGGCATGCGATAGTGGCGTCTTGCGCGATTGGAGTTGGCCCCACCGCGGCCCCCCAAAAGCCGCGCACCAAAGGTCACTCTTACCCGCGCCCTTGGGTTTGGGCTCCCTCGCGCCCCCAAAAGCTGCGCACCAAAGGTCACTCTTGCCCAGGGTCACTCTTGCGCCTAGCCGAGAGCGGGGCGGCGGTGGAGGAGGAGTGAGCCTGAGGTCGAGGAGGAGGAGGAGGAGGAGGAGGAGGAGGAGGAGGAGGAGGAGGAGGAGGGGGGGAGGAGGAGGAGGAGGGGGGAGGAGGAGGAGGAGGAGGAGGAGGAGGAGAGGAGGCGGAGGGGGAGGGGGGGGAGGAGGAGGAGGAGGAGGGAGGAGGGGGGAGGAGAGGAGGAGGAGGAGGAGGAGGAGGAGGAGGAGGAGGAGGAGGAGGAGGAGAGGAGGAGAGGAGGAGGGGAAGGGGGGGCGGGCCGTGTGGAGGGGGAGGGCTGATGGACGAGGATTGTCAGGAAGATGAGGATTGTCAGGAAGACGAGGATTGTCAGGAAGATGAGGATTGTTAGGGCGATGAGGATTGATAGGAAGACGAGGGATGATGGACGTGGATTGTTAGGAAGACGAGGATTGTTAGGAAGATGAGGGTTGTTAGGAAGACGAGGGATGATGGACGAGGATTGTTAGGAAGACGAGGATTGTTAGGAAGATGAGGGTTGTTAGGAAGACGAGGGATGATGGACGAGGATTGTCAGGAAGATTAGGATTGTTAGGAGGATGAGGACTGTTAGGAAGATGAGGGATGATGGACGAGGATTGTCAGGAAGATGAGGATTGTTACGAAGATGAGGGTGGCATGAAGATGTCAATGAAGATGATGAGGCTGGTGATGATGCTGCTGCTGATGGTGATGACGGTTGTGATGATTCTGCTGGTGATGTTGGTGGTGGTTGTCATGACGACGATGATTGCGACGTTGACGATGACGATGACGATAATGATGAAGATGGGGATGGAGATGAGGATGAGGATGAGGATGAGGATGAGGATAGCGATGATGCTGATGCTTCTGATGCTGATGATGATGTTGATGGTGATTATGGTGCTGCTGATGATGATGCTGGTGATGATGATGATGGTGATGATGTTGATGACGATGCTGCTGTTTGTCTGATGCTGGTGATGATGCTGGTCATGCTGATGCTGTTGCGGATGTTGATGATGATGATGCTGATGATGTTGATGATGCTGATGATTATGATGTTGCTGCTGGTGATGATGCTGCTGATAGCGATGCCGATGCTGATAGTGATACTCATACCGATGATGCTGCTGATGACGATGACCACGACCGTGATGATGCTGCTGATGATGAGGATGACGATCATGATGAGGATGATGGTGATTATGATACTGATTAGAAGGATGATGACGATGATGCTGCTGATGATGATGCTGCAGATGATGATGCTCATATGCTGATGATGATTATGATGATGCTGCTCATGCTGACCATGAGTATGATGATGATGGTGGTGGTGGTGCTGACGATGAGGATGACTATTACTGTGCTGCTGCTGATGATGATATTGATGATGGTGACGATGATGATGACGATTTGAGGATGCTGGTAATGAAGATGATAATGCTGCTGAAGATGCTTTGGAGAAGATGATGATGATGATGATGATGATGATGATGATGATGATGATGATGATGATGATGATGATGATGATGGTGATGATGATGATGATGATGATGAACATGATGAGGATGAGGATGAGGATGAGGCTGATGAGGATGATGATGATGATGGTGGTGGTGGTGATGATGATGATGATGATGATGATGATGATGATGATGACTCTGCTGCTGCTGATGATGATGAGCAGGGGGAGGAGGAGGAGGAGGAGAAGGAGGAGTAGAACGACGACGACGGCTCAGGGTGTGGAGGAGCAGGAGCAGGAGGAGGAAGAAGATGAGGAGAATGAGCAGGAGCAGGAGCATAATGGATTGCGAGGAAGTCCCACGCGATAGCGCGATTTCTGTATACATTGTGAGGAACTCGGCGCGAGAGCGCGATTCTGGAATCTATTGTGATGAAGTATCAGGCGGGAGCCGATGTTGGTGTTGTAATTCGGAGGCCGGTTTGGTGACACTTCATGTTCCCTCGTCAAAAAACAGGGTGGGAACCCTGGGAGAAGCACTTTGAAGTAAACAAATTATTGGTTACCAGGCAGGGGTGACCAGCACTAATTATTATTCTTTAGAGTTCAACGACGACAACAACATCAACAATCATTTCAACATTGTTCGCTTTTATCTGCTCGCGTGCCATTCAACACGTACATCCCAAGCCCTTGATACACGCCCTCTTCGTCTTCGATCGTGCCCCCACTAGGTGTATATGTTTCTTACCTGCAGCGTGTATTTCGTGCAGCCTGTAAGGCAAGGAAACAGAGGACGGATGGAAGGAAGGGACAAGGGGGAGGGAGGAGGATGGAGCATGATAGAGGGTAATTAGCAGGAGAGGGAGCTAGGAGCAGAATTCACGTGGCAGAACCAGACGGTCAGATCGGGCGGGTAGACCCTAACAGGCGGGTCGGGAAGGCGGGCCTGGACGGCCAGGTCGAACAGGCGGGTTGCTGAAGCGTTATTGCATGAGCCGCGAAGAAGTCTCGAGCGATAGCGCGATTTTCATATACATCTTGAACAAATTGAGAGCGAGAGCGTGATCCCTGAGTGTCCGGGGTGTGGCGTCTGAATAAACTGCAAGGATGTCCCACACGAAGGCGTGATTCCTGTATTGAATTATGAGGCGGTCCGCGAGAGGGCGATTTGGGAATAAACTGTGGGGAAATATCAGGCGGGAGCCGCTGATGTTGTAAACCAGGAGCCAGGGGTACCGTTTGAGCAGGGGTATTTCCCCCGGTAGAAACAATTTGAGCCCCAGGGGGGCCATTTCAATTGAAGAACCACGCATGTTACGCGAATGCGTGAGTCCTGCGTAAGTCGCCAAGAAATATTGGGCGAGAGCGCGATTCCAACGTAAATTATAAAGCAATCCCAGGCGAGAACGCGATTCCTGAATGGCGAGGGCATGGCGCTTGAATAAATTGCAAGGAAGTCACAGGCGAGAGCGTTATTCTTGGGTACATTATGAGGAAGTCCCTAGCGAAAACACGATTCTTCAGTCAATTGCTAGGAATTATCAGGCGCGAGCCGTAGTTGTTGTAGTCCGGGCCCAGCACCGCAGTTTGAAGAGGAAGGCTTTCCTTGATTAAAAACAGGGTGCGAGCCCAAGGAGGGACACTTCAATTGAAAACACATCTGTTACCGGAGGGGGGGGGGGGGGGCAACATTAATCATTCTTCAGTAGTGAGAATTCAACGACAACAACGACAACACCACCACCAACAACAACAGCAACGACGTCAACAACAACTTTAACAACAACTTTAACAACAACAACAACAGCAACAACAAGTTTACCAACAACAACACCAACAACACCACCACCACCAACAACAACAACAACACCACCACCACCAGCAGCAGCAGCAGCAACAACGACGACGACGACGACAGCAGCAGCAACAACAACAGCACCACCACCACCACCACCACCACCAACAACAACAACAACACCAACACAAAAACACGGAGCGCCGACCGCCCGCCGCCCGCCGCGACCGCTCGGCAGCCGCGCCCCGAGGCACCGCGGCCGCGCCCCGGCACCCGCGGCGAGCGCGGGCCGCGCTCCGGCCGGCCATGCCCGCCAGCGGCCCGCCTTCCGCGCGCTCCGCGGCACCCTCCGGCCGCTCCGCGGCGTCGGGCCGCTCGTCCGCCGCCTCGCAGCGCTCCGGCGCCTCCGCGGCCGCGTCGGTGCGCTGGGGCCTCCTCCTCCTCCTCCTCCTCCTCCTCCTCCTCCTCCTCCTCCTCCTCCTCCTCCTCCTCCTCCTCCTCCTCCCCCTCTGCCCTTCCCCTCCCGCTCCCTTCTCCATCCTCTCGCGTCGGTGCGCTGGGGCAACGACAGGGGGGGAAGGGCGCAAAGGGGCGGACGCAGCGACCCCCAATCCGGGGAGGTGCGGGTCCATGCTCCGGGGCCCATCGCAGACATCCGACGTGCCGATGTTTTCCAAACGCGGGCCCTCGACCTCCCGACCACTTCCCTGGGACCGGCTTTTCATCCCGAGTCGTTCTCTGACGGTCCCGAGGTCCGGCGAGGGCCCCGAGAGGCAAGAACCTATGAAACACCTCTGTCTCGATTTTTTTCGAGGCGCCCGCTGTCTGGGAATATCGCCGATCTGCAGGCGATGCCTCGCCGATCCCAGGTCGGTCCCCCCTCCTCCTCCTCCTCCTCCTCCTCCTCCTCCTCCTCCTCCTCCTCCTCCTCCTCCTCCTCCCTCAAGCAACTTGGGCTCAAGCATTTTGCCTGAGCTCGGCCTCTGGGCTTCCTCGCAGCGCTTGAGGGACCTTGTTTCTTCGCCCCCGCCAGAGGCGAACAGACACTGACAAACACAGAGGCATGGCTGGCACGGATAAGTTGTGGAGCAGGTGTGGACAATGCCAGGCCTGCGAGTGGAATACGGTACTCCGCCGCCGCCACTTGGCATGCAGCAAGTGTGGCAGCACTGTGGAGCTGTACATTGGCAAGAAGCGTGGAGTTCACTTCGCGGCAGTCGAGAGTGAGGATGACCACTTCTACGACGCGACCAGCGACAGTGACGCAGATGACACCAAGGCCCGCAGGCCCCTCCCCCCAGGCATCCTGAAGAAGGGTAGCACCGGCGGGGGCAAGGGCGGCAAGGGCACGTCCATCCGAGGCCTGCTGAAGCAGGCGGCGGCGGCAGCCAAGGAGGACGGCGACGAAGAGCTGATGCGCCACCTCGACAGCCAGATTGAGAGGCTCGAGAAGACGGAGCAAGGGGCCAAGGCGCAGCAGATCTCCCCAGTGGAGGCCCATCGACGGGCAGATGGGGTGTGGCGCAATGCGGAGCATGTGCACGAGCAGGCGGTCGCCAACGTCGTCCGCCTCCGCAGCAACCTGGCGGCTGCGGAGGCGAAGGAACAGGTGGCGGCTCGCTCGCTGGCCGAGGCGGCCGACGCCAAGAAGGCCGCAGCCATCGCCCTTGCGAGGGCAGAGGGCGTGCAGCCTCAGGGTGCAGGTGCGCACGACGAGCACGAGAGGAAGATGATCAACGTGGAGTGGGACGAGAGCTTCTTCTCCAGCCTCGACGAACTCGGGGCGACGGAGGGGGAGAAGAAGGCCTTGGAGGAGCTGAGGACCCAGATGCAGAAGGTCAAGACCCACCTGGAGGGGAAAGAGGCCGAGATCCAGGCATGGCTTGCCCAGATGGCCCAGCACAAGAAGACCATCTCCGAGAGGCTTACCAAGAAGCGGAAGTCCGACGACGGCACCGCGACGCAGGCCCAGGCCCCAGAGGCCGCGGGTGGGACCGCGGGAGCCCCTAGTGGAGGCCCGCAGTCCACCGCCGCAGCTCCAGGGCCTGCGCCCCCCAGGAGCAGCGGCGACCCCGCGGCCCAGGCCGAGGCCGATGCGGCGCGAGAGGCGGCCATCAAGGCCGAGGCAGACCGACTGTCGGAGGCAAAGTTCAAGGCCGCGGAGCTGAAGAGCAAGGCTGCAGGCAAGGGGACGGCAGCTACGGCGACGGCGGCATCAGCTGCTGGCGCTGCGCAGTGACATGCAGGAACAGGGACCCCTCAGACCTTGACTGAGGGGCCGTCAGACGACGGCAGCAGAAGGGACACGGTGATCTTCTTTGCCAATGTTACCTGTCTGACGGATAAAGCATGGAAATTCATTACGGCCAAGCCAACAGCGTTTGACCATTGGGCTATAGTCGAATCGCATATTCACCTGGGCACGGAGCTCAACAAGCTTGCCAAGGACGCGAAGAAGTACAACCTTCGCACAGCAGTCAACCCAGCCCGACGTTCGCAGCGGCCAGTATCGCTCTCCAACGAGCCGAAGGCCAACGAGGGCGGCGAGGTTTGGTTTAGTCAGCAGCATTTAGAGTGCAGTATCTTGGGCGAGGCTCGCACAGCAGCGAAGCATCTTCGGGCACCAGGGTCGATTGCACTAGACGGTTTCCTACCCATGTTACTTCAGCAGCAGGGCTATGCCATCGTGGTTATCGTGCTGTATGCGTTCCCGTGTATTGGAATGTCAGGTCGCAATTGTGAAAGGTTTCGCAAGCTGGGGGGCCTCTTGACATCAATACGTATGCCATGGGTGTGCATCGGGGACTACAACATGTCGCCAGAGACGTTAGCCAAGTCCAAATTCCTGGAGCGCGTCGGGGGCGCCATCATTAGAACGGCAGATGTCACGGGCACTTGCGCCAAAAAGAACGGGGAAGACAGCATGCTTGATTACCTTGTAATGAGCCCATCGGCTGTCCCTTTTGTGAAGGAAGTGAATCCAATTCGGGATGTGGCTTGGAGGCCCCATATAGGCCTAGCTATCACCTTGCGAGCGTCGGGTCAGCAGCTGCAGACTCGAGAGCTTGAGTTGCCGTGCCGTCTCCCACAACCCCAGAGGCCTCGAGTGGAACCAACAGCCGGGTCCAAGTCGAGCGTCACGCGGGCTAAGCTTATTGCAGCACGGCTCTCGGCACACGAGAAGCGAGCTGAGTTTTTTGAAAAGCATTTCGGGGACTGCCTCCAGGACCATGGAGCCCAGGACCCTGCTGGCCAGCAGCATCCGCGGGAGCTTGAGGAGGACATGGATCCCGAGTTTCTGTTTCACCCAGATTTTGAGGAGGACCCATGGGCCAACGAGCTCAACTTCTGTAGCGATGCGCAACTGCCGAGTACCCTTGAGCCCCTGAGAGAGCCCTCGGGTAAGACCCCTCAGGGGCCTCAGCGGGCGGGGGAAAAAGGCATAGATCTGAGTCGAGTAGTCAGTAATTCGGATGTGTGTGAAGCCCAGCCCCCCCGTCCCTTGGAACCCCAGTGTAGTCAGCAGCAGCAAGCCACCAACTTGAGCCCTGGGGCCAAACCTGAGCCCACTTTTGAAGTCCCCGTTGAGACGTGGATTGAGAGTAGGAGCCAGGTTGGGTTTCAACCAGGAGCCTCAGTGGTGGCCGCGACCTCCCCCCACCTTTCCTCCTCCGTAGCCTTTTCGCTCGAACCTCAGCATAGCACACTTGTCTCTGGCATGTACGCTGGCTGGGCGACTGCAGTCGAACGGGCCATCCATCTGCATCATGATATTCAGGTCAGCCCTGGGGTGCCACGGTCAGAGGGCCCCAGGTTCGTCGAACGCCCACTGCGGACGACGGCGCACACGCGCCATCTGCCGCTCAGAGACCAACGAAGCCAGTGGTGGACACGGGTACACACAGTCCTCAGCAGTGTATCCCGCCACCGTTCACGTCAGAATGGGAAGAGGCAGCTCGTCGAGTATGCCAAGATATGCGGACAGCTGTGCGACTCACGGCCACCCAACGTTCATACGATCATCAACCCAGGGAAGGAGCCGCCCATGGATGAGTGGACTACCCTCCTCAAGTGCCCGCTGACGACGGCGGCCCCAGTCCTGGATTCTTTCGTCGATTGTTCACGGAAACTTCAAGCACGTGCACAGCGCACGGCAGTGCGCGAGTCCCTGCACGATTTCAAGCAGTGGGTTACGGACGACCCCAGTGCGAATGGCATCCTTCACAAGGCCCTGAAGCAGCAGCCGACGCCACCACCTGACCTCGAGGTTGACGGTAAGGTTTTGATCCACCCGGCCCAGATCCTGGATCAGAAAGCGGTGGCTTTCAAAAAGCTGTGGGCCCCGAGACCCCCTGATCTAGGGGAAGTGCGCGAGATCTTCCGTCTCATCCGAGAGGAGGCCAAGTGGGATTCTCTGCCCGATATCACGGTCGAACAGGTTTATCGGAGCACGAGTTCTATGAAGGCCAAAGCGGGACTCGGAGTGGACATGATGAGCCCAATTGATTTTCAAAGACTTCCCAGTGCTGCCATTCAAGAACTGGTGTTGGTACTGCACAGCATCGAACATGTTTTGGCTTGGCCTGTACAGGTACTCTTAGTTGTGGGGCATCTCACACCGAAGAAGTCAAGTGGAGATAGAGCTATCGGGATCACACCCATGCTCGCCAGGGTGTGGTCTCACATCCGCGAACCACTCGTTCGGCAGTGGTCCACAGACGAAGCCCAGGCGTGGGACGCAGCTGTGGCAGGCAACTCATGCCTCAAGGAGGCATACCTCCGAGCGGTGGATGAGGAGCTGGCGAGCACGATGGGGCTCCAGTTCGGCCACGGATTGCTGGACGTCCAGGAGTTCTACGACACGATCCCCTGGATGCCGCTGGCCAAGGCCGCGCTGCGCCTGCACTTCCCACCTATCATATTATATCTCGAGCTGGTGATGTGCGTTGCCACGAGAACCCTCTCGCTTGAGGGGGCAGTGTCGTCTCCGTTCGAACCGTGCCAAAGTATCGTGCAAGGCCTGAGGTCAGGCACTCGGTTTGCCAAAATTCTGACGCACTTTGTCATGAAGGCTGTGACGACGGCGACGCCGATGATGGCCCATCGAGTTTGGATTGATGATATTTCGCAAAAGACAACAGGCTCTCGTCAGGCTGTCAGGACCAACCTTATCAAGAGCGTGGTCAAGACGGGACAGGAGCTCAGCAAAGTGGGACTCAAGATCGCCAAAAAGTCAGTCATCATGTGCACCACCATGCAGGACGCGCACATGGTGGCCAAAGCTATCAAATTGAAAGGGTTCACGGTGAAAGTTGCTCGGCAGGCCGCATACTTGGGAATAGACTTCTCATGTGGGCGTGGAGGCCGAGCCACTCGCACCCAGAGGCAAGCTAAACATAAGCGCATGAATGGTCAAATCATTCGGTATTGTCGTGTTGGGAAAAGATATCAGCAGTTATCCAAGTTAGAAAAGAACGGAGGCCAGCCTGCGGGCACCTACGGCTTCCAAATCCACGGAATTTTCGGAGAGCAGTTGAAAAGGTGTCGACGGAGGCTAGGGCAGACATGTGGAAGTGGAGTTCGCGGTCGATGTTTGACGACATTATTAGACCTCAGGGCACCGTCGTGTGACCCAGGGGTATCATATCCAGTTCGCTGCATCGATTTGTGGATGGACTCCTGGCAGTCTCAGCCTGACCTGCGGAAGAGCATCAAGTATGTATGGCCACGGATCGTGGCAGATATGCGAGGTCGGCCGTCCAAAGATCAAGTTCGTGCTGTTAAGGGGCCCATCTCCGCCACAATACTGACACTGCTCAAGCTGGAGTGGGACCCAGTCAGTACGTCGGTTTGGTCATATGCGTCTCAGCACAACACGACGGAGGAGTGGCAGTTCCCAGATGAGATCTTCACGGGCAATAGGTGGCTGGACAATCACCGAGGGCTGCTTGCAGATGTTCGAAAGTCGGCTGAACTTATGCAATGGCGCCAAGCAGCTCGACATTATTGTGGAGGAGGCATGGAGGCAGGGGTCGACAATGAGTCCCTACGTCTTCTACTGCTTCAGGTGTCTCAACTCCCACATGGGCTGCGCCTGGCCGAGGTGCTGGTCAACATTGCCACAGGAAGCTTCTGGACGAAGCAGCGGAAGGTCGATGAGCTCAAGGGCTATCGAGGTAATGCACTATGCGACCGATGTCGGGAACACCCTGAGACTCCATGCCATCGAGCGTGGGGTTGCCCCAAGAACACCGGCTCCCCATCCTACATGGCCTCGGAGGAGCTGGTGCCTCAGGCACTGACGCAGGTCGACACGGCTGAGTGTTTCTGGCTGAGGGGCCTCATCCCGTCCCAATGGCTGGTGGTCCCGACGGCGCCGACTGAAGCCCAGTGGGAGGTTGTCGGCATCAACGGCTTGACCCAGGGCGTGTTTGGAGAGGGTTCACCAGCGGCACCAATTCAGATATATGGTGACGCCAGCGGTGGAGCTGACTCGGCCATGACAAGGCTGAGACGAGTAGGTGTCGCGATTGTGTGCACAGAGCAGATATTTCCAGAGTTGCTGATCACGGGTGCTGTCTTCGGCCCCTTGGAAGGCGACCGCCAGGTCGTACCCAGAGGCGAACTGATGGCCCTGTACATGGCACTGTGGACTACCTCTAGATATTTGACCTACACCACTGACTGCGAGGCGGTCGCACAGGGGTGGTACGAGAAACGGTTCGCTCAACCCGCGGGGCTTGATGCAGACCTATGGCAGAAGATTGGCGAGCTCATGCACGCCAGAGAGTTTTGTGACGTTGTGGTTTTGTGGACCAGGTCGCATCTGGGACCCGCTGAGATGCTGGACGGAAAAGGTATCCGCTCCCTTGTCATCGGCAACGCCCTGGCCGACGAGTTCGCTGGATTCGCGGCGGAGAAGGCACGTGTCCCACAGGCCATCCGCACACGTGTGTTGTGTCATGAGAGGCGCGCGTTCCTTGTGCGCATGAGACTGGCGAGAGCAGCGATGGACAGCATGCAGGCCACTCGAGAGGCTGAGCGGGAGGAGAAGCGGATGTCTCGTGAGGCCCCAACGGGCCCGCCTCCCCCGCCCCCCCCTCCTCCTCTGCCTGCTTCTGTTGTTGCAGCGTTCCAGTCCCGCCACAGGCTGGCCGATTGCCAGCGGAAATGCCTGCAATGTTTTGGATCAGCATCCGCTGACACTGTGAAAGAATTCTGGGCTTCTGAATGTAACCCCCTGTACAATGTGAATGGGGTCATTTTCTCTCCTAGGAAGGGGGCGAGGGTGCACATAGCGGGGGGCTGGGCACATACTACACACACCTTGAATGTACACGTGTCACTCCAGGTATGGTTCTGTAGTGTGTGCGGGGCCATCGCCGACAAGGCGATATGCTCGCTGAAAGCGCCTTGTAAGCTTAGATTGTCCAAGCATGGAAGGGCATACCTTGACAGGATCCACAGGGGGTTACAGCCCAAGGTCCTGAGTCGAGCCGAGCTTTCGGCTCGCTCGAGCGCCCCATCCAGGCCAGGCTAGGCGAAACCGAACTTGCATCGCAACGGGGTCCACTCCACTCCACTCCACTCCACTCCACTCCACTCCTCCTCCTCCTCAACCTCAGCCGCTTTGGCCCAAGTGATTCTTGGGCTTGCAGCTGCCGTCTTCAGAGCGGTAATCGCAGCTGCGAGCCAACGGCTCGGTTTCAGGCCGAGGGACCTCATCCCTCCAGTTTCCACGTGCCCCTGTGCAGCCGCATGGGGCAAGACCCTGATGTCCTACCAGGCCCGAAGGCGCCTATGTGGGGCTGTCCCTCCTGCGGGCGCAACAGCAACTTCGCGTCCCGCATCAAGTGCTTGTGCGGAAAGAAGGCTCCGCAGGCAATCATCGACAAGGCTAAGAAAGCAGCAGCGGAGCTCCAGTCGGGCCCCCATGGCAAGCCACCTCGTGCTCCTGGTGGCGCTTGGGCTCGTGGCCCTCCGCATGATGCTCCCAACTCTGTGGTGCGCTCCATCAGTGCCCTGCAGAAGCAGATGGAATCCCTCGTCAAGCAGTTCGGCCAGCAGGCGGGCAGCCGCCCACAGGCCGCAGGCGCACCACCAGATGCTGCAGACGGAGGAGGCGCTGACACGGCCAGTGACGAGGCCACCAAAGGTCTGTCGGCCAAGATCAAGTCCTTGGAGAGCACCCTCCAAGGGATTCGAAGTGATGAGCAGTTCCCTGCCGCCATCAAGCAAGCCATGGAGAAGGAGTTGGCTGATGCGCGCAAGGAGTTCAATTCTACCAAGCCTTCATTGTCGCGCCACACGGCGCTGGGCCATAAGTTGCAGAGGTCCAACGCCAAGCTGGAGCGCCTCGACGAGGACATCAAGACCCAGCAGGCCCTCATCCAGGCGGCTCAGGCTGAGCTGCAGAGAATGGAGGAGAAAGCTAAGCTGGTCAGAGTGGAGATTGAAGCCACCAAGTTGGAGCTCCAGTCTACCATGGCGCAGGTGGCCCCGCCCAGTGCGATGCCAACATGTGTCTTGGACGCGGACGCGGTCAAGGATAAGCCTGAGGTGCAGCAGCTCATGGCCTCCCCGCAGTTCGCCGAATACCAGAAGTTGTTCGAGCAGCAGTGCCAGGCTCGGGCAGCCCAAGTTCCTCCTCCTCCTTCGGCCCCCGAGGGCTCAGGAGGGGTTCCTGGTGGCCCTGGTGCTCAAGGGGCCCGTGGAAATGCTGGGGGTGAGAATATCCCCACTCCCATGGACACGGATTTGGAAGATATTTCGGATGAAGGCATTGACAAACTTATCGAAGTGCCTTTGGGGATCTTCTCAAGCAACTGGGTGTTCAGGCTAAGAAACAAAAGTGTGGGTGACACTATGTTCGGCGGCCCAGCTCCCAAGTGTTGCGGCATTCCTCTCTCCTGCACAGGTGCTCCCGTCCCACCTCTGAAGGGAGCCCCGTCCAGGTCCAATACTGAGATTGGGCAGTATTCGGTTGAGAGTTTCAACGGTTCCTGCTGGGCCACGCTCAAGCGGCGCTTGCGCGAGAGCTCGGCGATTCTTCTTTGTGCGCAGGAGGTCGGCACCAGCGTGGACTTCATCGGCAGGGCCAGCGACAAGGCACGACGTCTTGGCTGGCATGCGCTTTTTGCCCCAAGCTACCTCAACCCAGAGACAGGTAAGGTTTCTGCAGGTGTTGCTATTTTTGGAAGACTGAGTATTGGTATCAGATGGCCTCCTGAAGGTGAGACTCCAGTGGCGCCCCATCGTATACTCAGAGTTTTGGTTGATTTCCCTGGATGGCCGACGTTATCGCTTTTCTCGGTTTACCTTAAGTCGGCGGAAGGCCTAGGGCCCATCAGCACGGCTCTGCTGGCCCAGTTGGGCCCGGCTATCTCGGACCCGACCCACTCGATCGTGGCCGGCGATTTCAACATGTCTCCTGAGGTTCTGGAAGGATCTGGGTTCGTTCGGAAGTTAGGTATGCTCACGATGGCCCCGACGATGCCCACATGCAGGTCCCCGACTTCCAGTTCGATTATTGATTTCTTCTTGGTAGGTCCTGGAGTGGCTCGGCTGGTCCAAGGGGTTGCTGCTGACACATCTTGGGAGATCAAGCCTCATCGTCCCGTGTCTCTAGCTATTCGTCCAGATGCGTTGACGGTCAAGCAGCTGGTCTACCGCAGCTTCCAGAAGTTACCCCTAGAGCTACCTTTTGGGCCTCGCCCTGCTGAGGGATGTTGGGACGGTGCCCGTCACCTTGCAGTGAATGCAGTTGCACGTGCGCGTCGCAGCCCTGCTGGCGAGGCTTGGGCATGCCTGAATGCCGCGTGGCGCTTCTTCGTCGATTGTGCAGAACTTGAGCTGGTGAGATTTTTGGGAGTGGAGTCCAAGGTCTTGGGGGAGCGTGGGAATACCATCAAGGCCTCATGGGCCCCAGTGTTCTACAGGCCGAAACTTGCAGATGATCAGCTCCAGGTCTGTTCAGGATGGCGATGGATATATCATGCTTTTGCGGAGTTTTTGCTGGCCACCGAGAGCCTTGCTGATGGCGAGTCCCAGGCAGCGATCCTCAAGGTTTTGCTGCCGCACTCATGCCCAGGGGAAGGTCTCGACATCCGATTGGATGCCCCCCTCCGTGAGATGAGGCAACTTGCGTCTGAATGGCGTTCAGACCTTCCCTCCCTGCACGAGTGGCGCGCGAGAGCTGATTTTTTCTTGGATGTTATTGCCGAGGACCTCTCAGATGCCAATGACTTAGGGGACAAGCTCCAAAAGCAGTCGTGGGACACCTGGCAAAAGGAGGCCCTTGCAGGGTCGGCTCGGATGATGCATCGTTTCACGAAGCTGCAACGGAAATGGCAACCAACAGTTGTGCAGGTAGCTCCAGGGATATACTCCGCAGACCCCGTCAAGCTCCTGGAGGCCGAAACTGTTAAGCTGGGAGGCTTCTGGAAGGCCACGTTGACCCCGCCAGAGGCTTGGATTCCAGACCGTAGGTGTTTCGAACGAGCGACCCCTGATCAGATAAGGATGGCATCGAGGTCTTTCAGCACGCGCACACGGCGCAGTCTTTGGACTCCTTGCACGTGCGCCACTTCTGCCTCCTGAGCGACAGCGCCCTGGAGGTGATGTCACTTCTTTTCGAGGCGATCGAGCTCCTCGGCCTGTTCCCGTCGCAGTTGCTTTGGATGTTGCTGCCGCTTCTGGAGAAGCCCAAGGGAGGATTGCGCCCTATTCTACTTCTAGCTGCACCAGTACGTGTCTGGGAGCGTTTGAGGCGTCCTGAGGTTGATGAGTTTCTGGAGCGGGCTCATCGGCCCTATTGGTCTTTCGGCGCTGGGCAGTCTTCGGAGGCAACCGTCTGGAAACAATGTCTGTTGGCTGAAGAAGCGGCCAGTAGCGGGGACATCGCGGCGGGGTTCATCTGGGATGGGCAAAAATACTACGAATCTTTTCGGTTGGCTTGGTTGAGGGCCCGAGCTGAGTACTGGGGCATCCCACGAGTCCTCACCAAGACCCTGTACAATTTATGGCGCAGCCCTAGGATCCTCCGCCTTGGGGCCCATCACAGTCCCTTGCCGCAATTTGCAGAATCAGGATTGCCAGCAGGTGACATTTTCAACGATGTGTTTGTCAAGGTATATTCAATGTTTGAGTTTGATCAGCTTTGTATTCGCAACCCGCAGACATCGCTCGGATCATACATCGATGACGACACGGTGACGATGTCTGGCTCTCCTGATACAGTAGTTCGCACGCTTACCTCGGCCGCTGCAGATTTGAAGTGGGTCTTTGAGGGGCGTCTTGATGTGAAGTTGGCCGCTGACAAGGCCACCACCTTCGCGACGAATCAACGTGTTGCGCATCGCTTGGCCAGGAGGATTGCCCGTCACTGCCCCTCCGTGCCCAGCAATGCCGTCGTCTCTTTGGGCTGCGACCTGGCCCCAGGACAGCGCAGGGATTGTAAAGGCGGGCTCACCCAGCGTAAGACACGGTTTCAAGCTATGAAACAACGTCATGGTTTCACCAAGTATTTCAGGAAGAAGCTTCCACGGGATCGGTCTCGAATGAGCAAAATTTACATCTCGGGAGTTCGACCTGGGGCCGGCTACGGCTCAATGGTTTTGGGGATGTCAGATAAGGAACTGGCTGAGCTCAGGACTGTTCTTCTATCAGGATTTACGCCAGCACACCGTGGTGCATCGATCATGGCGAAGGTCTGCATTCACGGCGACCCCGCCTGGCTGCAGGCGACGGCTCCTGCCAGACAGTGGGCATCCAGTCTTTGGCGTAGTCTGACGACTCCGAGTACGAGCCCCCTCTCCTTCCGAGACCACATCAGGATCTGGAGGTCTTTGGAGGCACAGCAGCTAGCTCTGGGACCCCAACAATGGAGATACTCCCGAGGCCCTGGACATCGAATGCTTCTGAGTTTGCATCGGATAGGTTGGCAGGCTCTTAACGTTAACCTTTGGCGTGATGATTTAGGTAGAGCTGTAGACCTAATGTATACTTCCCCTACCATGATCTCCAGCTTGTTGCAAGAAGGCGTGCAGCGTGCCCATGAACGTAGGCTTGCGGAGTCCACCCCCTCCTTCGTCGGTGAGCGGGCGTCGGTCGACCCCCTTCGCTCTTTCCTCCGTTCGAAGCGAACCTCTCCGCAAGCCAAGTACTGGGTGTGCGCGTGTTTCTCCAAGGGCTGCTGGACGGCCGATCGGTTACTTGAACCAGGCTATGTCTCAGGCGGCAACTGCCCACGATGTGGTCAGCCAGATTCGATTTTCCACCGTCAGTGGCTCTGCGATGATTCGTAGGTTGCCCAGGCCCGTGCAGATGCGATCTCGCAGGATATCATAGATGCTGCACGAGCGAGCCCTCCAGAAGAACATGTCTTCTGGTCTCGCCTGATGATGGCCCGCCAGAACCAGAGGACTTCCCTCTCCCCTCGACGGCGACGGACCCTTTCCTTCAGGACGGCGACGGCAGGCCATTAGCACTCCAAGATTTTGTAGAGCTGAGCGAGAGCTGCGACGTAGTCGTGGACGGCTCGGCCACGCAGTGCATCATAAAAGATTTACGCCGAGCTAGTTTTGCCGCGGTTTTCCTGGGGCCAGGTCCTGAGTACAAGATCAGGGCCCGACTCATGGCCCCGAGTTGGCCAACGATCCCGCAAACTCCCCAGGCTGCGGAAAACGTTGGTCTTGCCACTGTTTGTGTGCTCACGTCTGGTTTGAGCACCCTTCACAGTGATTGCAAAGGTGCCATCCGTTTGCACAGTGCAGCGGATGCGGTCCAGCTCGGGCCCAAGCATAGGTTTGCGGGAGTGCGTCGGGCGGCGCAGCAGGCCCCTGGTTTCGATGCTGCTGGAGAGGCCCTTTACACGCCAGCCCACATATCGGAACAAGTAATTCAAGAGCTCCCACCAGAGGAGCGCAGGATTGCTCTGGGTAGTGCCGACGCCGACCGATTGGCGAAGCATGCCCTCTCCCTCCACCCCCAAGCGTCAGCTGCTGATCTGGCTGAGCTGGATAGGCGGGTGAAGCTCCTTCTGGACTGTGCGAAAATGTTCGGGGCGGTGCTCCCGCTTTTTCCCAAGTTAGATTTTGTTCGGTCCCCTCCTGCGGCTCGCCTCCCGAAGGTGAAGCCACCGCCAGACTGGCACGAATGGGAGGAGCTCGAGGATGGAGGTGTTTTTTCGATGTAGCAGGTGCTTTCTGGTCTCTTTCGAGAGCGATGCCCGACCTATGAACGGTTGTTCTGGGCCCCCTACTGCTCTCAGACGCTTCGAAGGTGCTGAGACAGAGAGGCGCCATCGGTTGGGCTTTGCTGTGCTAAAGGAGACCCGCAAGCCGCTCTTTTTCTGCACCCGATGCGGTGCGTACACCAGCAGACGCTGCCACTTGCTCGGCCAGATGTGTCTCGGAGAGCTCAGCACCTCAGGAGAAGGTGCGATCAAGCGCATTCGAGATGGCCTCCACCCTCATTATCGTAAGAATCCTGAGGGTGATGATGCTGTTGCACCGTGCAGGCCGCCGCCTAAGTCGGTGCTCCTTGCCCCTCCTGGCCCCGCCTCGGCAGGCAAGGCTCGCTTGGTCGACAACGATCGGCTGCGGGCCCTGGCTGAGCGCATTCGGGCAAAGGAGGCAGCCGCATGATCGCGGCCATGGATCGGGATGTTCTGCCTCAGGCTGTCGGGTCCTCCTCACCTCCTCCGCATCCTTTCTTCTGTCTCCTCTCCTCCTTCCTCTCCCCTCCTCCTACTCCTCCTCCTCCACCTCCTCCTCCACCTCCTCCTCCTCCTCCCACCTCCTCCTCATCTCTCCTCCGCCTCCCTCTCCTCCTCAGGTGGCTTGGCACCGTGCCCCCCCCCCCCCCCCGCGCCCCCCCGCAGCCGTTTTGCCTGCGGGCGGGCGCCGCGGGGCCCGCGCCATAGCCCCCGCGCCGGCTGCCCGCTGCTCGCGGGCGCCTGCAAATCGTGGCGTCGAGAGACCGCTCGCGCAGCCCTGCGTGGCATCGGCGGGCTCGCCGCCTGAGATCTCGTGCGAGGTTCGCGCTGCGGCTGGCCGCGGCCCGCACCAGGCTGGCTGGGCATCACGGCGACCGAGGGAGCAGCCTTGGCATGGCCCAGCAGTTGCCCAAGCAAGGTGCCGCCCCGCCCCAGCAGCAGAACTGGCCATGTGCGGCATCGAGGCTCTGCGGGTTCCGCAACAACTTCCCCAGCCGTGACACGTGCTGGAAGTGCGGCAGAGACCGCCTTGGGCGCACGGTCCGTGAGTCGCCCGCCTCCTCGGAGCAGGGCGCGAGGTCGACCTCCGCGGGCCGCCGTCGCCGCTCTGGCCCTCCCCCTCGTGCTCGTGGTGGTCCTCCAGATGGCGCTGCTCATGGAGAACCTGCTGGGCCCGCAGTCGTGCGCGCCAGGCAAGGGTTGGCCGCTCTTCAGAAGCTCGGCTACGCCGAGGAGCACCCGCTCGTCCAGGCAGCTCGACAGGAGCTCGCCGCCCTGGAGGCGGAGGAGCGCCGTGCTCAGCCGCCCGAGCAGCTCCGGGTCTCCCTCCAGCAGCGCGTGGGAACGGCACGTGCTCGGGCCTCCCAGCTGGCGGACGACCTCGTGGTGGCCCTTGCGAAGGTCGACGACCTCCGCAGGCAGCAGGGCGTGGCCGACTCGGAGGTCAAGAACCTGGAGGTCGAGGTCCAGGCTGCTCAGCAGGCCGTGGCGGCCTCGGCGGCGAGCTCCAGCGGCGTGGACTTGGCAGCCCTCGCCTCCACGCTGGTCGGCCTTCAGGCCACGCTCGCCACTGCCCCCGCGCGCGTCGCCAGCGGCCAGGGCATCCATGTCCTGGAGGCGATCGGGCAGCAGGTTGCAGCGCTTGGCACAGCGTTCCCTGCCGCCTCGGCCCTCACGCCCCCAGGACCCGCAGCTGCCCCCGCCGCCGTTGGAGCAGGACCCCCAGCAGGCTCCTCGCCTGCAGCCGCAGCTCCCCCCGCGGCCGCGCTGCCGCCAGGAGCTGCATGCGCGTTTCGCGCAGGCGGGGGAACCGCCGCTGCCGCCTGGGAAGACGCAGGCGAGGCCGACATGGAAGGCTAGATGCCGTGGGCGTCGAGGCCGCGCCCGTGTGCAGGCCTCATTCGTCACCTACAACGGTTCTTCCTGGACTTCGTGCAGGGAGTTTTTGGCCCACTGTGATCCTGGCATCCAGGTTGTGGCGGCTCAGGAGCTGCGCATCGATGGTGACGACCGTCGGCGTGCTGAAGGCTGGGCGGCTCGATCGGGGTGGCATGCGATTATTTCATCGTGCCGACGTCTGGAGTCGGGGCGGCCTTCTGCTGGAGTGGGTCTCTTCGTTCGGCGTCACATCAGCGTGACGGAGCTGCCTGGATTGAAAGGCTTTGACCTGGTTCCGAGTTTCTGTGTGGCGTGTCATGCGGATTTTGGTATCAGAGGTGGTCTTGTGCTGTTGTCGTGCTACTTTGAAGTTGGGCGATGGAGCGACGTGAATGTGATGAGGCTCTATGACATCGCTACAACGCTGCGGGGTTGGAACAGGCCGTTTCTGATGGCGGGTGATTTCAACTGTGATCCGAAGCATATTAGGGAGTATGGTTTCTTAGACTTCATCCCTGCTGCAGTGGTCGCGAGGCCCCCTGCTCCTGCAGGGCAACTCCCTGTGGGCACGTGCCGCAGTGCCCAGGGTGCCTACTCGACCATTGACTACTGGCTGGCCAGCTTGTCCATTGCGAGCTCGCTGGCGCAGCCTGTGCCTGTGGACGGGTGGCCTGCATCGCCGCATTTCCCGATGGTGACGTCCCTCGACGTGCGGGCCAAGGCGGTCAAGTTCCTCGTCCTGTGGGCGCCGAAGGCTTTTCCGAAGGCGGCCCCGACTGAGGACGTCGCGCCTGTGCTGGCGGATCGCACCCGCGAACTCTTCGAGGAAGATGTGGTACTGGGAGGTGATGCGACCCCTGTTCAGGCTCAGGCGCGGCTGGACCACCTGTACGCTGAGTTTATGAACATCGTGGAGGAGGAGTTGCTGGTGCGTTATGGTGTCCCTGCGAGGGACGCTCCTCGCTACTGCGGTCGTGCTGATAAGGTGGCCTACAGTTGGCGCCAAGCTGGAGGAGCGCCAGCAGCTGCGAGACCTGCCGCCCCTCCTGACGCTCGACGTGCTCGGCGCCTGGCCCAGGCTGCTGACGATGCGCTACGTGCAAGGCTGCAGCCCTTGGATTTACTTCGGCGCTTGGACAGACTCGTCTCTCTGGGCGCCGAAAGGTCTTTTCGCTCGCTTGAGTGCCAGCACGTGGTGGCCACGCTGCGGGGCATCTTGCCGCTGGCACGGGGGGTCGTGGAGGCGTCCCCCGACGCTTTCCAGGTGCTGCTGGATCGAGAGGCCCTGTTGCAGTCAGGAGACCACGTTGGGTTGCCCACTACTGGTCTCATCGGAGGTGATCTCGCTGGCATTCAGCGCCTGCTGATGGAGTCGGTCTATTTTGTCATTGGTTGGCTTCGCTCTTTCGCTGGCGACCTGGAGCAGGCGGCGATGGCCGAGCGCAGGCGAGAGTTCGCACGGTGGGCCTCCAACTGTCGTGAGTCTCGCATCAAGCCGCTGTTCAGCTTCACGAAGCCGTCTGGTGTTCGGCATTCCCAAGTGGTTCGGCATGCGAAGCCATCTACCTTGGCTCAGGATGTTGCGGATGATCAAATGGATGGTTGGTCTCGCATTTGGAATGCACGCCCTGCGTCAGTGATCCCCACCCGTGATCAGGTGCATGGGGCTGCTGCTGGACCCGATGAATATGTGGTGAGGCACCTCGCGGATTTCCCTGACACGGCGCAGCTCTTTGATGATGTTCGACGCCTGCCGCGCGCTTCTCTGCCTGTGCCCAAGATTGGCCAACTGCGTGCGGCGGCAAAGTCCTTCAAGTGGCACGCTGGGCAAGGTGCTGACCGACTGGCGCCTCGCTCCCTCAGCCTGCTCGCGGACGAGACCCTATCACTGCTCATCTATGTGCTCTGGCTGGCGGAGCACTGGGAGCGTTGGCCCACGCAGCTGGCCGCCGTCCACATTGTGCTCTTGGCGAAGCCCAAAGGTGGATGGCGGCCCATCGCGCTCTTGCAGGCGACTTACCGTGTGTGGTCGCAGGTCCGCAGCAGGCAGCTGCGGGTCTGGCTGCTGGAGCCCGACAGGCCGTTGTTCGCCCTGGCCTCTGGAAAGACCACTCTGGACGTGGCCTCGCGGGCCCTGGTGAGGGCTGAAGCTGCACTGGCGGTGGAGCAAGGTGTCGTGACGGCCATTGTTGATGTCGAGAAGTGCTTCGACCGCATTTGTTGGCGGAGGCTTATCTCGGCGGCGGCCAAGCACGGCTTTCCGCGTCAGCTGCTTTCTTGTGCGTTGAGCATGTATCGTGCGCCTCGCAGACTCGTGTGGCAGCAGGCTACGCCATATGCCGTTGCGGTGGCTCATGGCGTTCTTCCAGGATGCAAGTTTGCCATGGCTTTTGTGCAGCTACTGATGCTCGCGTCAATGGATGATTTCGTCAGCACGGTCGGTTTCGACATTCCTGCTCAGATGGGTTTTTCTTTCTCGTTGGACATCTTCGCTGACGACTTAACTCTGCAAGTGGTGGCCAGACGGACGGATGTGTGCAGGATCGCCACCGATGCGGTGGCTTTGCTCTGTGACACCCTGCAGGATCTCGGCCTTCCCGTGGCGAAGTCAAAGGCTTTCCTCACCGCGTCTGGTGACTCCGTAGCCCCCGCTGTGGCTCGTCTTCTGCGGAGATACGGTTTTCAGGCCAGGTCCTGGTTGCAGGTCTTGGGCCTTGAGGTGGCCGCTGGCAAGAGTGTTCGTGCTCGAGTGCTTCGGGGTCGTGTCGGGTGCGTATTGAAGTGGGCAAGGCACTTCAAGAGGCTGGGCCACCTTGGAGCGAAGTTCAGACAGGTTCCCAAAGCAGCAGTCGGCCCCGCTATTACCTACGGCTTGGGCATTCTGGGCGCTGGGCCGCACCTGATCAAGCGTATGACTTCCCTGGCGAAGCTGGGCTGGCATGCCATTCCCTCAGGAGCGTCGCACTGGATTGCATCGAGGTTGGAAGGGGACTTTGAGTCTCAACCAGCGACTTTGGCCATTGTTGGACCTGTTTTCAACTGGGCTTTGTTGATTCAGTCGGGGGATGTTGACCATTTTACGCTGCAGACGGCTTGGCGCTCTCAATACTGGAAGGTGGCCTCGGTTGACTGGCAGGAGAGCTGGAAGCTAGTGGCTGGCCCAGCTGGTGCTTTTGCGCGGTCTGTGACTTTCTTGGGCTGGACAGTCTCCTCAGCGTTTCGAGTCCGTACTCGTGCTGGTGTTACTATGGACTTACGTGAGGTGGCCCCGTCAGGGGTCAAGTGGCTGGCGCTCAAGGACTATGAGGTCGTAGGCTGGTACCAATGGGCGGCCAGGCCTGAGGTGATGCC
Source organism: Prorocentrum cordatum (assembly GCA_963575745.1). Classification (NCBI taxonomy): domain Eukaryota; class Dinophyceae; order Prorocentrales; family Prorocentraceae; genus Prorocentrum; species Prorocentrum cordatum. Next base: position 2,302 of record CAUYUJ010004902.1, on the reverse strand, counting down.
TGAACTTGATGGCCCGTCTCACAAGGACCCCGCTGGTGCATGGTTGAGTCCCATACGTGCGTTGCTTTGCCCTGGTCCCAAGGCCAAGCGTTGGGTATTGGATCCGCTGGCTCGGGCTGCGTTACGTACTGCGGTCATGGGTGGCCATTTCACGCAGAAGCGCTTGCACCGACACGCTTACGCTCACTGCCCTGAATGCAGGAACTGTCCTGGTGTCGAAGGTACCGCCCACCACAGGTATTGGCAATGCCACGTGTTTGACGGCATTCGGGGGTATGCGGTGTCGGAGGCCACCCTGGACGCGGCAAGGAGGGCACCACCTGGTGACTTGCTCTACTCGCGTGGGCTTTACCCCAACTCCTTTCTTCCTGCCCTGCCGCCCAGGAACGACTCAGGCGTTTGGTGTTATGATCGTGGTGCTCGGGCCCATGGACATTTTGTCGTCACGGGCTCGGTGTTCACTGACGGGTCGTGCAGGAAGTTGCTCCACTGTGACGCTGCTGACCGTGCGGGCTGGGGCTTCGTGGTTGTTGGGGATGCTTGTTACTACGGAGCGGTCTTTGGGCCGCTGCCTGGCCATCGCCAGACGTCCGCTCGTGGTGAGTTGTTCGCAGTGGTTCAGGTGCTGTCCGTCGGTGTGGCCCCGCTCCATATCTTCACGGACTACATGCCTTTGCGTGAGGGGCTGGCGCGTGGCAAGCGCTGGTGTCTAAATCCGAGGCGTGAGAATGTGGATCTTTGGCGTCGCCTATTTCACCAGTTGGAGGATCATGGTGTTTTTTTTTTCCATTTCTGGAGACCTGGAGAGTCCGATTCGGTTTTCGTACGTCAAGGGCCACTCCAGGGAGGACTCATGGCATCGCCGCTGCAACGATCTGGCAGATCAAGCGGCTAGGAGGGGTCGGCAGCTGCACGACCTTCCCCAGGCCATTGTCAAGAGCTACACCGACTCGCTCTGTACGCTCAGATCTGTCGCGACCTGGATTGCAAACTCGTCCAGGATGATTTTCGATGGCGCCGTGGCACCCGACCGCGTGGACGCCCCACGGAGGCGCGACATGGAGCTGCGCGGCCGCTGGGCGCAGCTGACCGCGGCTGGCACTGCAGGCAGCGGCGCTGGGTGTGGGCGCCGCGGGGCGGGTTCACCCGCAGGCGGGCAGGCCTGCCCTCCTCAGCTCCTGCATCGAGTGAGGTTGAGGGGTAAGAAGTACAGTTGTGATCGTTGCTCCGCTTACGCGGTTACGCCGAAAGGTGCTGCGAGGCTTAGGAAGGGTCTTTGTAGGGTCGCGGAGGCGGCGGCCCTCTGGGGCCTCGAGGGTGTTTCGCCTGAGCCTTCCTCGGCTGCGGCCCTTGCTGGGCCAAAGGGCCCTGGCGGGCCGTGCGGGTGCGTCTCGGGCCCCCCCTCTGAGGCTAGCCCTTCCTTGGAGCTTCGAAGCGTCGAAGCCTCAAGTGGACCAGAGGGGTCGCCGCCCATCGCGACCGAGGGTCTTGAGTGGTCCCTGGCCTTTAAGCGGGTGAGGTTTCAGGTGGATGGTGGGGGTGAGGATCAGTTGGATGCTGAGCTGGGGGAGGCGTGTCGGCGCGCCAAAGAGGCACGCCCCCTGGCCCCGCATGAGCCCCCCCCTCCGCCACCCCCCCGCTCCTGCCAGGACGGTGAGGGACCGCAGGGCGGGTGGGCCCCTGGAGGGCCCGCGTCCGAAGGCGCCTCGGACGGGGGAGTCGCCCTCCGTGTCTGGCGTTGTCGGGCCTGCGGGCTCTGGCGTGCTTGCGGGGCCCCCGCCCTGCAAGCGCCCTCGGACCTCTGGAGGTCCTGGTGCGCCTTCCTGGGTTGCGCGTGATGCCACCCGCCCTGAGGTCCCTCTCCCCGCTCATGGCCCTGTGGGGCCCTGTAGTGCTAGAGGGCATCATATTAGTCTTGCTGGCGAGACCCTTGCATTCTGCCACCGCTGCGGCGCCAGGGCCCAGCCGTCGGCCCCTCGCTCCCGTTTGTGGGGCCAGTGTGAGGGTTTTGCATCCAGCAAGGACGCCACTTATTTAAAGCGCCTTGAGGCGGGTAAAGATCCCCTTTCGGGCGAGTGGCGGGGCGAGCCCCGCCCCCTCTTCCCCACAGACGATGCCTGCTTTTGGCTTCGTCTGCGGTAGCCTGAGGCTGCGCCTCGGGCTGTCCTCCGTATAATCGTCGGGTTGCGCGCCCTCGGCCTTTGTCTTTCTCTTTTTCCCCTCTTTTCTGTCGCTCTGCGCACTCGTTCCGTCTGGTCGTACCTCCTCCTCCTCCTCCTCCTCCTCCTCCTCCTCCTCCTCC
>CAUYUJ010004901.1:17500-65924 GCA_963575745.1 Prorocentrum cordatum | reverse complement strand
GAGGGAGGAGGAGGAGGAGGAGGAGGAGGAGGAGGAGGAGGAGGAGGAGGAGGAGGAGGAGGAGAGGGAGAGGGAGAAGAGGCCGTTTGTGGGACCTCTACCCTCCGCACCCGCCCCCCGGCGCCGCGCCGGGCCACGCGCGCGCCTCTGGGGATGGCCGGCCCCAGGGCGCCGCCGCCGCCGCAAGGGTGGGGCTGCGCGCGTGCGCCGCGAGTGGAACCTCCAGATCTACAGGCTGAACCTGCCACTAGGGTGGTGGCACGGCATTCATCATCTCATCGTGGCCCACGGACACAGCGCGGCCAAAACCCAAGCCCTCGCAGTGCCCGGTTCCGGAGCTGTGGTGGTGGCGGTTGGGGCCCCGTGGCTAGTGACGCATTGGAGCGGAGACGAAACGGCGAACAAAAAGATCTACAGGCTGAACCCCAAGAGCTACAGCCACATCCTCAAGACGTACAGGCCGTCTGGGAAGGAAGAGGTAGCCAGACCTCTGCCCTCCCCTCGTTCTCTCCCTTTTTTGGGGCCTCCTGGGTTGTCCTCGTCGCCACCGCTGGATTCGCCTTGAAATCCTGCTCAGAACGCGCCCCAGGAGAGGTCCAGGGAGTAGCGGTATCGCTATTTTTGGTTTCCCCTGGCTGAACCTCAAGACCTACAGGTTGAACCCCGAGATCCACGGGCAGAGCCTCAATATCTGCAGGCTGAAAGCTGCGAGACCACCCACCTTTGTGGAGGCCTACGGGCAAGGATGCCGAGATCAAGCACGCATACAAGGAACAAAGGGGCGAACAGACGTGGCCAAACAACGAGTGGGCTAATACGTCCGTCATGGGGATACAGGCTCGACCCGACGACATCGTTATCGTTGCTACGCCCGCCCTCGCGAGAACGTCCAAACACGAGTTGCGCAACATGCAGCCCAGCTGCCAGGACGAGTTGCGGAATAGGTAGCGTAAGTACGAGAACGAGCTGTGAAACAGGCAGCCCGAGGACGACCACCACTAGTACGGCACCAAGTACGCCAGTAAGACCGACACCAGGAACGACGCGACCGAGCAGACCGAATGGGGTTATTAAGTACGTCGTCGTGGAGGCACCCGTGGACAATGGCCGCGCTGCCTACGACGAGTGCGATTATGGCCGCGCCGCACATTGTCAGTACGATTACGGCCGCTTTTTCGATAGCGACCTGAGCTCCGACGACCCCCGCGACTACACAGGCCACCAGGACGTGGAACATTACGACCTGGCAGCCGACGGCTCCGATTCGGATCTCGGGGAATGCGAAGGGAGCGTGCCGTCTGAACTGCTACAGCTACCATCAGAGCTACCAGGGCCACCAAAAGACACTCGGGGACCGCATGCTGCAATGCGAGGACTTCCACCTGGGCCGCGAGAGGCAAAAAAGTGCCAGGGCAACCTGCTGAGCCACAAGAGCCACTAGAAGAGCTACACATGCAACCAACGCGGCTACGAGGGCCACATATTGAATTTTGAGGACCACCAGCAGGGCTACGAGGACCAGAGCTTGAGCTTCGGGAGCCATTCGCTGAGCTACCCTGGCTCTTGCTGAGCCACCAGAGTTCCCACTCGTTCTACGAAGGCCACCAGCTGAACTACGAAGACCTCTGGCTGAGTCACGAGAGACATCCAGGGCCATGTGGTAAGCTACGAGAGCCACCATCAGAACTACAAAGTCAACCAGCCCAGCTACGACGGCTAGAGGCTGAATTACAAGGACCACCAGAAAGGCTACGATGACTACGCCCTGAGCTGCGGGAGCAATGTGCAGAGCTTCCCAGGCCACGCGCTGAGCTACCAGGGCTTCCAACAGACCTACGAGGGCCACCAGCTGAACCAGGAGGAACACGAGCACAGCTACGAGGGCCACACTCACGACTACGACGACTTCGAGCAGAGCCACAAGAGGCTGAATTACGTGGGCCACAAGCCGGGCTACGAGGACCACGGCCTGAGCTACGGGATCGATTCGCAGAGCTGCCCAGGCCACTTGCTGACCGATCAGAGCTTCCAACAGTTCTCCGAGAGCCACCAGCTGAGCTACGCAGACCTCCAGCGCTACGGACAAGGGTATGAGGTGCTCGTACTACGTCTGCAGCGTTGCAGACACGGTACCCCGTGCAGGACAAGGCTACTACAAGTACGACGCGATTGACAATAATTGACCATATACCACGTTTACATATACATCATGAGCAACCAGGCCGCTCCTCACACTTCCATTTCCTCCTATCGGGCCGCAGGATGGACGATATGAGTGTGGGCTGCCTCCTCTCCCTTCCCCCCTTCTCCTGGAAAAAAGGTGGGCCCTCCCCGGCCCTGGACGCGGGCGCCCGCGGCGGGCGCGGGGCGCGGTTCCAAGGGTCACGCACGATCGCGATGCGAGAGAGAGAGAGAGGGAGAGAGAGAAAGAGGGAGAGAGAGGGAGAGAAAGAGAGAAAGAAAGAGAGAGAACCCCCAAAAAAGGAAAGGGAGAAACTGAGGACGACGAGGAGAAAGTTTCTTATGACTTTCTTGGGGCCTCCCAGGAGGCCTCTTGGGGGCATTCCGGGGCCTCCTGACACTCTTAGGGGCCTCGTGGGGCCTCTTGGGGCTGTTTTCGGGGAGGCGATTGTCTCGTCGAGCGCATTCAGAGGCCGTCTTTGGGGGCGTCTCGAGGGCGTTTTGATGCCTTTTTTTGGAGCGCTGTGGGGCCGCCTCTTAGCGCACTCTTGGGGGCCCTTTGGGCCATCTCGGAATCCTCTTGGGCCGCCACACCCAGTACGCCCCTCACACGTTTCGTGGCCCGTTAGGCCCCCGCCACGCCCAGTATTCACAGCCATCTAGATTTTCACTAGACTTACTCGCACGCAGACAAAATCGCAATCAGACGCGCTCGCGTTCAGTCTCACCCGCGCTCAGTCCCCCGTGCTCAGGCCTATCGTTTCCGTTCCTGTTGTGTACCCCGCCACACATGTCGGCACACCCCTCGCACGGTTCGCGGCCCCACAGGGATCGCCACCGAAGAAGAGATTCACAACTGCGGTAGCCACAACTGCACGTGGTTGGGTCCTTCGCCGGGAGATCTTTTTACGACGCGTTCCTGCCTGGGCTCCCACCCCACTTGGGAGGCCCCCAGCCGAGGCCAAGAGGCAGCCCAAGCCGGCGCAGCAGTCCGCCGCCTCGGCCGCGCGGCCGGGCCTGGACGGCCTGCCCCCCCGGGCCGCTGGTGCGCAGGCGTGCGCGCCCCGGCGGAGAGGCGGAGTGTGGGTCGGAGGAGGAAGAGGTACCCATTCTGCACGCGTTGCCATGCACAAGGGTCCCCTCCTCCTCCTCCTCCTCCTCCTCCTCCTCCTCCTCCTCCTCCTCCTCCTCTTCCCCCCCCCCCTCGTCCTCCTCGTCCTCCTCGTCCTCCTCCTCCTCCTCCTCCTCCTCCTCCTCCTCCTCCTCCTCTTCCCCCCCCTCGTCCTCCTCCTCCTCGTCCTCCCTCCTCCTCCTCTGCACCGTTTCTTCAAGTTTTTTTCAAGTCAGCAGCAAGCCAGCAGCAGTAGTAGAGCCATAGTAGTTAGTAGTAGTGTAGTAGTAGTAGTAGTAGTATAGTAGTAGTAGTAGTAGTTAGTAAGTAGTAGTAGTAGTAGTATTAGTAGTAGTAGTAGTCGTAGTCGTAGTCGTAGTCGTAGTCCGTAGTCGTCCGTTAGTCGTAGGCGTAAGTCGTAGTCGTAGTCGCTAGTCGTAGTCGTAGTCGTAGTCGTAGTCCGTAGTCAGTTAGTAGTAGTAGTAGTAGTCGTAGTAGTAGTAGTAGTAGTAGTTAGTCGTAGTCAGTAGTAGTAGTAGTAGTAGTAGTAGTAGTAGTAGTAGTAGTAGTAGTAGTAGTAGTAGTAGTAGTAGTAGTAGTAGTAGTAGTAGTAGTAGTGGTAGTAGTGGTAGTAGTGGTAGCAGTAGTAGTAATAGTACCGCTTAATACCTACATCTACATCTAGACCTACACCGACATCTACACCTACAGCTACATCTACATGTACACATGCATCTACATCTACATCTACATCTACAATTACACTCGCCTCTACATCTACATCTACACCTACATCTACATCTACATGTACATCTACAGCTACAGCTACACCTACATCCACATCTACACCTACACCCACATCTAAATCTACATCTACAATGTCGCTATGCTATGCCGCGCTATGCTGCGCTATGATATGCTATGCTAGGGTATGTTAGACTGCGCTATGTTATGCTAGGCAGTGCTATGCTATGCTAAGCTGCGCTATGCTATGACATGATATGATATGCTGCGCTTTGCTATGCTATGCTGTGCCATGCTGCGCTATGTCATGCTATGCTAGGCTATATTATGATATGGTATGCTGCGCTGTGATATGATATGATATGATATGCCATGATATTATATGCTGCGCTATGCTATGCCATGCGATGTTATGTTGCGCTATGACATGTTGTGATCTGATATGCTGCGCTATGCTATGCTATACTCTGCTATGCGATGCTATGATATGCTATGCTATGCGGCGCTGTGCGATGCTAAGCTGAGTCATGCTATGATATGTTATGCTATGATGTGTTATGACATGCTATGATGTGCTGTGCTATGCTATGCTATGCTGCGCTATGCTGTGCTATGATATGCTATGCTATGCTAAGCTATGCTATGCTAATGCTGCGCTAAGCTAGGCTAGGCTAAGCTACGCTGAGCTAGGCTAGGCTAAGCTAAGATAAGCTAGGCTAGGCTAAGCTAAGCTAAGCTAAGCTAGGCTAAGCTAAGATGAGATAAGCAAAGCAAAGCTAAGGCGGCGCAACTGGGGGAACCGCGGGGCGGATCCTGGGGGAACCGCCCGGGGCGGGTTCCACTGCCTGGCCCTTTAAGCCACACAGTAAGAACCCTTCTAGGCAGAGCCTAGGTAGAGAAATAGTCTGCGGACGATTTATCAAGCATGTTTGATCATTTTTTATTGATGTTCGCCTTTTTTGATTTTTCGTCCAAAATGCGCCTGTAGGAGGACACGCCCGACCTAGCACAACGGTCCCCCGGATGCCTTGCGTGATGGTATCACCGAAGGCTCTCCTCGTGGTACGCGGAGCAGACCCACCACTGTGCTGTCACTGCGCTGCCTCTCGGATTCGATGTCCCACGGGAACTTGGACACATCGAGGATGGACCCATCCAGGAGGAAAAGGTCCCCATACTCGCTGTGAGTCAGCGCTACCCTTTGCTCGTTTTCGCCTTTCTGGGCCTCCTGTGAGGCCCTCGTCGCCACCGCTGGATTCGCCTCGACCTTCTGGTCAGCACGGAGCCCTGGAGAGGTCCAGGCAGGAGCGGTAACGGTGCCGCCTGGCTCCCCCAGGAGCGTGGGAGGAGCACCGAGGGGAGGGGGAGAAGCACTGGGGGGGAGGGAGAAAAGGAGGAGGAGGAGGAGGAGGAGGAGGAGGAGGGGAAGGAGGAGGAGGAGGAGGAGAAGGAGGAGGGGGAAAAGGAGGAGGAGGAGGAGGAGGAGGCCGTTCTCCCCACTTATGTGGTTTGACCAGCCCGTCTCAGGGGCGACGGCCCCTGGGGGGAGCCGGGGGGGAGCACAGGGGGGGCGCACGGCGCTCAGTAGTCCGATGCTCAAAAACGGGCACGGATGTTGCAAGAGACCACCTGCAAGTCGGACGTTGCACTCAAGGCCTGTCAAGTGCAGCGGGCACGCGGGGAGGAGGAGGAGGAGGAGGAGGAGGAGGAGGATGAGGAGGAGGAGGACCAGAGCAAGTGCAAGGCGGATCAACCATGTTGTCATAACCCTTCCTTCCAACGCTCCCTCCATAGCCCCTGCAAACTACGCTAAATGTTTCACGCTTCGCGTATCCCCACCAGCTACGCCACTCTGGCTTGCTCCTGTTTTAATTAGTAGGCCCGCGCCCCGGACTTACAACTCGCCGCTTGCGCTCTCGCCTGCGGCTGCGACCAAACAAGTATCCCCACCAGCCCGTTCAGAAACGTTGCCCAGGAGAGCTGACGAGAAAAGGGACGAAGAGACACTTCTAGTGAAGCAAACTTGGCAGCCAAGATGAACCGAGAGATCTCTGGGAACAGGGGCCGTCTTGGGGCCCTCTTAGGGGCTCTCTTGGGCCTCTCGTGGAAAACCTGGACGTCCTCTTGAGGCCATCGTGGAGGCCATCTATCAAAGGGGGAGGGTGTCCCCGACCCCGCCCCCCCCTCCCACGAGCCCTCGACATCGCCTCCTGAGCCCCTCCTGGGGCACTCGTGGGCCGCTCTTGGGCGCTCGTGGGGCCTTCTTGGTGGGGCTCTTGTGTCTCTCTTGGGCCTCCCATGGGGGCAAACTCGAGGCCCCCAAAGCGCAACGGACGCAAAAAAGGCGAGACCGCCCCTGGGCGTGGACGGTGCTCATGCGGCGCGCAGTGGTTCTTCCCCGCCCGAGGAGGCGACGGACAGAGGCCGCAAGGTGGTCGTGAGCAGGGCCGAGCGTGCTGCCATGTGACGATGACCATCTCGGGGTACTCGTCGAGGTGTCGCCTAATGTCGTCGGCGCCAGGATGCTCCCAGCTCCAGGCCTTGTGGCCGCGGCACATCTGAGTGAGCATACTTACTCTTACTGGGCTTGTCCACGCGGAACCTGTCGAGCACCTTGAGAAAGGCGGGGCCCTTGCAGCGCCAGGCCTGGTGCAGCGTGATCACTCTAGTGACCCGTCGAGGGCAGAAGGGCCACCAGCTTGCATTTCCTTGGCGGGGTGGCGGTTACCCGCCGAGGGCGCATGGACCGCCTGTGTGAACTCTTCGATGCATGCAGGTCCTCGGGCGCCGCCCTTGCACCGGCCTCATGTTTCTACTCGCCCCTTCCGACCGAGGGGCGGCGTCTCCGTAGCCAGGCCTCCGCTTCGACCGCGCCGAGCCTTCGCCTTTGCGCTGCGACCGGAAAAATAAATTCATGAGGGAAAGAAACGCACAGACACAATGAATCGTCGACTCCCAGGAAAATATAGGAAAATATGGGAAGAAGTGGGGGGGAAGACAGAAACCCAGAAAAGATGATAAATGTGGGGACTCCTGTTATTTGTGTGTGTATTCATTTGGGTGTTTGTGGGCCCCTTCATAAACCCGTGGACGCCATGGCTGGCGGAGGGCCGACGGGCGGATGCTCCGCCCTCGCCTCTCGCGCTCCGCCCCCCGAGCTCCGCCCTCGCACGTGGGGTCCTCGTCGGAGGCCCAGAGGTCGACGCCAACACCAATCGCGGCGGTGTGCCTCCACCACGGGGAGGTGATCCCACAGTGGCGATCCATGCCAAGAAGCACCCCGCTTGACCCAGGGGTGCCCTGGGCTTCTTGGGCTTCGATGGTCTCGCGGTGGAAAGCGTGACGCTCCCACACCAAAAATCGATGGACGTCCTGTCTTGCGGAAGGTTTCTTGCTGTCGAGCTCCTACTGTATGGTAATGTTTGTGGAAAACGGGTCAATCAAAGAGGGGGGTGATGATTACGGGGTGGATCTCATGACCAGGGCCGGGATATCTCCTCAGATTTCGTTGCGCCTCTGTTGCTCATCCCTTCTCCTGGGCCGCGAACATGCCTCAGGCTTGGGCGTCTTGTGAAAGGCTTCTTGCGGTCGAGCTCCTACCCCAGACATGTGACGTCCTGATTTTCTCAATGCGCGGTCTCCCGAAGTCCCGATCCTTTCCCCGGGGCCGCTTTTTCATTCTGCATCGTTTTGTTGCCAGTCCTAGGGCCTGGCGACGGCCCCTCGGAGGCTGTACATGGCCAAACATTTCTTGTCGTCGTTCTGCCACGATGCGATCATGTCTGGGACCCAGACATGCGAAGTACTGATTTTTTCAAGGCGGCGTCCCTGGAAGTCCCGACCCTTTCCCCAGGACCGGTTTGTCGTCCCGAGTCGTATTTTGACGGTCCCGAGGCCCGGCGAGGGCCCCCGAGGGCCGAAAATGGCCAAAAACTCCGTCCTGATGTTCTTCACGACGCGATCCTGTCTGGCACTGTATACAATGCCGTCACCTCCTCCTCCTCCTCCTCGTCCTCCTCCTCCTCTTCCTCCTCCTCCTCCTCCTGCTGCCCCCTCCTCCTCCTCCTTCCTCCTCCTCCTCCCTCCTCCTCCTCCTCCTCCTCCTCCTCCTCCTCCTCCTCCTCCTCCTCCTCCTCCTCCTCCCCCCTCTCCCGTATCTCCTCCGGGCCCGCCCAAGCAAAGCCGCCGCGGCCGCCCTTTCCGCAGCCGCCGTGCGGCGGCCCCCTCGCGAGCGCGCGCGCGCCGCCGGGAGGCCGAGCCACCCCGGCCGTGCGGGCCGTGCGTCCGCGCCGGCCCGCCGCGCGGGTGGCGCCCGAGGCGCCGCGTTGCAGGCGTTCATAATCCCCTGCCTGCCTCCTCCTCCTCCTCCTCACCCTCCTCCTCCTCCTCTCCCCTCCTCCTCCTCCTCCTCCTCCTCCTCCTCCTCCTCCTCTCCTCCTCCTCCTCCTCCTCCCTCCTTCCTCCTCCTCCTCCTCCTCCTCCTCCCCCCCGCCTACTCCTCCTCCTCCTCCTCCTTCCTCCTCTCCTCCTCCTCCTCCTCCCCTCCTCCCCCTCCCCTCCTACTCCTCCTCCTCCGCCTCCTCCTCCTCATCCCTCCTCGCTCCTCTCCTCCCCTCCTCCCTCCCCCTCCTCCTCATCCTCCTCCTCTCCTCCTCCTCTCCTCCTCCTCCTCCTCCTCCTCCTCCTCCTCCCTCCTCCTCCTCCTCCTCCTCCTCCTCCTCCTCCTCCTCCTCCTCCTACCTCCTCCTCCTCCTCCTCCTCCTCCTCCTCCCCCCCCGCCTCCTCCTCCTCCCCCTCCTCCTCCTCCTCCTCCTCTCCCTCCTCCTCCTCCTCCTCCTCCTCCTCTCCTGCCCCCTCCTCCTCCTCCTCCTCCTCCTCCTCCTCCTCCCTCCTCCCCCTCCTCCTCCTCATCCTCCTCCTCCTCCTCCTACACTCCTCCTCCTCCTCATACCTCCTTCTCCTCCTCCTCCTCCTCCTCTCCTCCTCCGCCTCCTCCTCCTTCTCTCTCCTCCTCCTCCTCCTCCTCCTCCTCCTCCTCCTCATCCTACGTCCTCCTCCTCCTCCTCCTCCTCCCCCCCCCGCCTCCTCCTCCTCCTCCTCGCTCCTCCTCCCTCCGCCTCCTCCTCCTCCTCCTCCTCCTCCTCCTCCCCCTCCTCCTCCTCCTCCTCCTTCTCCTCCTTCTCCGCCTCCCCCCCCCGCCTTTTCTTTCTCCTCCTCCGAGGAGGAGGAGGAGGAGGTGCACGAGGAGATGAAACAGCCATTGTGCAGATCGACCTCCGCTGTCCCACCTGGACATGATCGCGTCGTAAAAAAATCAGGACGGGGGGGGGGGGCTATTTTCGGCCCCAGGGGGCCCTCGCCGGGCCGCGGGGCAGTCACAAAACGACTCGGGACGGCAAACCGGTCCCGAGGAAAGGGTCGGCACTTCCGGGGACGCCGTCCTGAAAAAATCAGGACGTCGCATGTCTGGGATCGCGTCGTGATCAAGTAGTCGTGGGAGAGAGACATATCAATGTCCACGGCCTCGCGGGCTGGGCCCCTGGGCCGCGATCGCACGGATGCGGGGAGTTTTTTCTCGCGGAGGCCCCGCGCGGAACGTGTCCCTGCAACGGCATGTCCACGGGACCGCGCCCTGGAATCCACACCGCGAGGGCGTGGATATGGATATGTTCGCCGCTCATGGAAAATAACAGCGGGAGGTTTTTTTTGGCCATGTACAGCCTCGGGGGCCCTCGCCGGGCCCTGGGACCGGCAAACAACGATGCAGGACGAAATTAGCGGCCCCGGGGAAGGGATCGGGACTTCCAGAGACCGCGCATTGAAAAAATCAGGACGTCGAATGTCTGGGATGGGTCCACGTTTGGGAGGCGCGCCAAGCGGGGGGTGATGACCAGGGGTGATGGGCCATTTCTCCGCCAGCACTACCAGAGGTAGGACGGGGGAGAAGGGAGAACTGGGAGATCCTCCTTCTTCTCCTCCTTTTCTCCCTCCTCCTCCTCCTCTTCCTTCTCCTCCTCCTCCGCCCTCTCCGAATTTCCTAATTACAATGGAAAGCCATGCCAAGAAACGACCCTCTTGCCTCCAGGGTGCCCTGTGTTTCTTGAGTTTCGATGGTTTTGCTGTGGTAAGCGTGACGCTTCCACACCAACAATCAATGACATCATGCGGTCTCCCGGTTTGGTATCTCGTGGAAGGTTTCTTGTGGTCGAGCTGCTTCTGTATAGTAGCGGTTGTGGAAAATCGGTCCATCAGAGAGGGTGGTGATGATTAGGGGATGGGTATCATGGCCAGGGCCAGGACCTCTCCTCAGATTTCATTTCGCCTCTTCTTTTTCTCATCCCGTGGTCTCCCCCCTTGGCCACGCACATCCTTCGGGCCATGATTTGCGAACCCCCCTCTTAGATGCTGGGCGCCGCCGCTGCAGGCGCCCATCGGCCCACGTCCAGCCTCGCGATGGTCCTCGAGATAGGAAACACGGGGACCGAGACCGAGGTGTAGTGGAATCTTGTCGTTGCCGGTCTTTGTCATGGCCCGTGTCGGCCGTCGCCGATTTCGTGAGGATGGTCCACGGAATAGCGCTGACCAAAGTCGACGGCAACCACGATCGACACGTCGTTTCCGCGTTCCGTCTTGGTGATGCGCCCCCGCTTCTTCCCCTCCAGATCCTCGGGACGCGCATTAGCCCAATACATCCCCAGGCCGAAAGTTTTTTCCTCTTGGACTAAAAATATGAGAACACCAATGGATCCAATTGGATCCCTTTTCGGGTGTGGGAGAGGTTCGTGGATCCTATTTCTGTGTTGCGCGGATGCAATTTCCTGTGTGCGTGGGGAAAAAACCATGGATCCATTTATTTCCCGAGAGTAAATATAGTAATAATTAACATCTGGGACCGAGGGGAAATGGGATCCGCGGAGCACCACAAGTGAAGCATCATGCTATCCACGGAGCCGTGGATCTGCAGACCAATGCTATGATTCTACGGGGGAAGGGGGGTCTTCCCAGAATGAAGAGGGGAAGGACGAGGGAAGAGGCAAGAGGAGGTGGGAGGATAACAGAGGGGATCGGCGCGTCGCTTCCGACATGTGGGGCTCAAGAGGAACATCCTTCGGCCTGCGTAAGTATGTGCTTGCCCTGTTCCGCTCCGCCGATGGCACGCAGCCCGAGTTGGCCTTGCTTATCTACGCCGCGTTACGCGGCATCGGGTGGCATCGGCGGACACATTCACGTTGGCGTCAGCACACGTTCCGAAGATCAGGGGGCCTCGGCTGCACGAGAGAGTGGCCCTTCTCCGGCGCTGCGCCGAGGGGTGAAGCGAGAGTGCGCGGGCCTCCTCGGAAGGCGGCGGGGCTCCTCGCAGGCCCTCCTGGCCTCCTGAGAAGCCCTTCCTGCGTCTTCAGGGATCACTTAGGAAGTTGCTCAGAAGGCCAGAAGGCCCGCCCCCTCTGCCGTCCCCACCGGTCGGGCCTCACGAAAGGGGGGGATTGGGAAAGGGGGGGTTACGAAATTTGCTGCATGCAGCTGGTTTCGGCCTCACCGAGGGGCCCATTCCCCGATACATAGCCGCCTCCGGCGCCGGGAGGCGCCGGGAAAATCAGCTACGTGAGCTGATTCTCAAACCCCCCCTTTGCTATCCCCCCCTTTCGCCCGACCCGAACCGGGCGCGCCGCCGAGCTTCGCTGCGCGAGCGGGGCAGAGGAGGCACAGTGACGGATGCCGCTGCCCTTGCCTCGTGTTTGCCTGCTCGGGCCTCCGTGGAGGCTCTCGGCGCCACGGCCGGGCTCGCCTCGAAAAGTTCTTGTCGGAGAGCACCTCGGGAGAGGTCCGGGGAGCAGCGGCATCGGTATTTTCTGGTTTTCCCCAGCGAGCGCGCTGTGACAAAACACAGGGGACCTCCTCCTCCTCCTCCTCCTCCTCCTCCTCCTCCTCCTCCTCCTCCTCCCCTCCTCCTCATCCTCCTCCTCCTCCTCCCTCTCCTCCTCCTCCTCCTCCCTTCCTCCCTTCCTCCTCCATCCTCCCTCCTTTCCTCCTCCTCCTCCTCCCTCCCCCCCCTCCTCCTCCCCCTTCTCCTCCCCGGTCCGTGTTTGGAGCTATGTGTGCGCGTACATTGTGATAAATATACGCCATCTACACATCCATCGATGCTTGCAGTTGTGAAGTACGCAGGAATCCCAAGCACGCCGTCTCATCAGCATCTGGCCGCGGTTTTTGTTACTGGTTCGGGCCCTCCGCGACGGTGGCGGGACACTGCCACGGGTCCTTGATGGCGGTTGGCCACCTCGCCCAAGTAGTGGTGTTGGGCGCGGTAAAGTTGGGCAGTGCGTGGCTGGCCCAGTACGGCCAGTGCCACCCGCCACACTGCCTCGCGGCGCCGCCGTGCCTGGCCGCCGTGGCTTGCCCGGCCCTGCCGGCGATTCCATTGTTGTCGTGCCCGCAGGTGGCGCTCACCTGCCCCCCAGAGGCGCCTGCGCGGCGCCAGGGCCCCTTGCCTGCCCGGCTGCCTCGCCGCCAGTGACGTGCCCCGCGGCCGCGCCGCGCCCGCCTTGCGAGGCTGGCCAGGCTGTCGACGGGGAGGAGGCTCGGCGTGGCGCGTGCTTCTCAGAGCGGAAAGGTCTCCTGGGCTTCACCTGCTTGCTGGGCACGGTGACGCTCGCGATCGGTCTCTTTCTGGGCGCGTGCGTCACCAAGCGTCGAGATGCTCAACTCACTGCAGCCCAATATGCAAGGTCCACTGCATGTGGCGGGTGGGTCGCAACTGCCTGGCAAATTTGTCTTGGCGCGATCTCGGAAACCGTCAGAGCCACCTGGGGCAACTCTTGGCCCGAAAAGGCGGCGACCCGGCTGGCCCCAGCGGCGTGCGCGGCTGGCCTGGCCGCCAGCCCCGCAACCGCCGCGGCAGCGCCGGCCCACACCGCCACGCCGTCACCGCACCGCCGGCAGTCCTGCAGCTGGGCCATGCGCGCGGTGACCTGCATCAGCCGCCGCAGTACGCCCTGGTTCGGGAACTCGCCCAAGTGATGCACGAGGTTGCGAAGGACCGAAGCTGGAATCTCATTGTTTGGCCCAAACAACCGCGCTGCCACTGCGGCGTCCCAACCACCGATGTACATATCACCAGCCAGGGTCAGGATCACGGCCCCGGGGTCCGAGCACGCCGAACCTGCGAGGACGATCTGCCGCTGCCACTCCTGGCCCCCCGAGGGGTGCCAGCGGGCCCCCCTGGTCTACTCCGTCCGCGGAGCCCAAGCGGTGGCAGTCTCCGCCTGTGTCCAAGAAATAATACTGGGAGCGGCGCCGGCAGAAAAGGTCTGCGAAGGGGAGGAGCTCCGGCGCCGCCTCCTCCAGCACGCACAGGCAAGCCTCGCGGCCCAAGAGGCCCCAACGACCGCCCCCAAAAGGCCCACGAGGCCCCCAAGAGAACCCCGAGAGGTCCCCAAGGGCCCCGAAGAGAGCCCCAAGGCGGCCACAGCCCGGCACAAGGGGCCAGAAAGGCCCGAGAATTACCCAAAACGGTTCCAAGACGACCCCCAGAAAAGGCCCAACGAGGTTAATTTTGTGTTCGACAGTTTCGAAGATTGTTCACAAGGCGCCAAGGAGGTTCCAAGTCAGTTTACGAGGCTCCAAACACGACCCAAGGGAGCCCCAAGACGGTCCACGGGAGCCCCACGAGTGCTTCAAGAGGGTGCCACGACGGGTCTTGGGGCACTATCTTGCAGGGTGCGGCTCCCGACGCGCCCTCGACACCTTCTGCTTCTGGGATGCCTCCAGGACGCTTCCAAGAGGCCCCAGAGGTTCCCGAGAGACACCAAAAACGCCCCTGGAAATTTCCCCAGGGACCCCCGAGACGCCCGCTTCCTAAATGCCTCCAGGAGACCCCCAGGACACCTCCCAAATAGGCCCTCAGACGCGTATGCGACGTCCCACGCCTATATCCGACACGGCGTCCCCACACAGGCTTTCACAGGCCCCCAACTTACGATCCGTTGCCTGGCTCCAACAGGCCATTGGGGAGGAAGAAACAAACAAACAAACAAACAAACACACACACACAAACAACAACAACAATAACAACAACAACAACAACAACAACAACAACAACAACAACAACAACAACAACAACAACAACAACAACAACAACAACAACAAAAACGCCACGATGCCCCGACAGGCACCCAAGACGCCCCGACCTCGCGATTCAGGCCAGGGGTGTGCGGACATTGGCGAGGCGGCGGGATGCGAAATTTGGCCCTGCGGCTGTCGGTGTAGCTCCCTGTGGGGTACGCTTCGTGCGAGGAGACGATAGTCATCACACACAGGGGAACGTGACGTTATGTGTCTCTCGCTCCTCGTTTTCCGCCCGCCTTGCCTCACTTCGAGCTTGCGGATGTGACTGAATAAGAGTCTCTCTCACGTGTCTGATGGACACACGGTGTCTTTTTTTCGTCGTCTGCCATGAGGGCCGCACGTGCAACTACATCCTTCTGTGGCACGACCTGTGCTAATCGGGGTGCCAGCAAGGAGGGTCGCCATGCAAAGTGAGGCTCACGGGGGGTCGTGATCCGTGTGAGGGCCGTTCCGAATTTTGCGGGAAGACGCTTGGTGAACCCTGCTTTTTTTGGGGAGCGGAAGGTCTCGGCTCAATCCGTGCGACTTGTATATATATATGTATATATATATATATATATATATATGTATGTATTTCAAGTTCAAGCCATTTGCCGGTCACACCTTCGTACCACCCAGTACATGTTAGTGGTGCTGAGGAAGAGGGAGGAGGAGGAGAGGAAGAGGAGGAGGAGGAGGAAAAGGAACGGGAAAAGGAGGAGGAGGAAGGAGGACAAGCAGGATCTTTATAATCCTCCAGGTGGTTCGAAGTTTTTGCGCCCGACGCGCATCGGAAATGGGGATAACGCATGGTGCGGGCCAGACCGGGGCGCCGGGGCCGGGTGACCGGGTGAGGGCCCCCAGACGCCCCGCATATCACACATGCACACAATACGCATCCATGTGTATATATATATATATACTTATGTAAAAGTATATGTATATACACACACCTATATATATATATATATATATATATATATATATATATATGTATACAGCTGTAGTTACGAACATGCATACATACATACATACACACATCCATCCATCCATCCATCCATCCATCCATCCATCCATACATACATACAGACATACATTTACATACATACATACGTGCACACATCCATACATGCATGCATACCTACATGCATGTGTAATTATATTTATGAATATACATATAACGGCGCACCGGGTCCGGGGGCCCGGGGCCGGGACCCCGACCACAAATGTGGGCCCCGGGGGGCCCGGAGGCTCGTCGGACCGCCGGACGCCGTCCAAGATCGTTCGCAGGCGGCTTCGGAACGCGCTCCGATGGCTCCAGATGCCTTCCAAGACGCCTGTCATGACACCAAGAAGGTCCCAGAAGCCTCCAAGACGCTCCGAGAGGCAGCCCAAGGAGAGGCCCAAGAAGCAAAAATCGTGTGCAATTCCTATGGGAAAACGTATATTTTTCGCATGTTCGCCTCTTGGGCTTTCACCGCGTCCAAGACGGCCCAAGAGGCGCCCGAGACGGTCTACGAGGCCTCCGGGAGCGCTCCAAGGCTGCGCACGAGTGGCCCAGGACGGCCCCAAGACGGCCGAAGAGAGCCCCAAGACGAGTTCGAGAGGGGTCCCAGACGGAGAAAGCCAACCTCGAATTCCGAGCTTCCGGCCCAAGAGGCTCCAGGAGGCGCCAAAATGCCGCCAAGAGGCGCCAAAAGGCTCCCAAAAGCACCCCAAGACGTTCCGAGAGGCACCCCAAGAGAGGTCCAAGAAACAAAAATCGTGCCATTCCTATGGGAAAACGTATATTTTTCGCATGTTCGCATCTTGGGCTTTCACCGCGTCCAAGACGGCCCAAGAGGCCTCCAAGACGGCCTAGGAGGCCTCCGGGAGCGCTCCAAGGCTGCGCACGAGTGGCTCAGGACGGCCCCAAGACGGCCCAAGAGAACCCCAAAACGACTTCGAGAGGGGTCCCAGAAGGAGAAAGCCACTCTCGAATTCCGAGCTTCCGGCCCAACATATCCCAGGAGGCGCCAAAACGCCGCCCAGAGGCGCCAAAAGGCTTCCAAAAGCACCCCAAGACGTTCCGAGAGGCACCCCAAGAGAGGTCCAAGAAACAAAAATCGTGCCATTCCTATGGGAAAACGTATATTTTTCGCATGTTCGCATCTTGGGCTTTCACCGCGTCCAAGACGGCCCAAGAGGCCTCCAAGACCGCCCCAAGACGGCCCAAGAAGCTTCCAAGAGGGCCCAGGACAGCCCAAGAGGGCCCCAAGACAGCCCAAGAGGGCCCCAAGACGGCCCAAGAGGCGCCCAAGACGGGCCCAAGAGGGGGCCCAGAGGGGGACCACGAACCGCAAGCTCGAGCCTTCCGCCCCAAGAGGCCGCCAGGAGGCCCCAAGGAGGCCCCTCAAGAGGCCCCAGGAGACCCCCAAGAGGCCCAAAGGAGGCCCCGAGAAGCCCCAAATCGGCCCCAAAATGCTTCGAACCTGCTTCCAGGAGGCCCCCGACAGGTTCAGAGGCTCCCGAGAAGCTACGTCAAACTCCCAGCGAGCGGCCGGACGAGGCCCCCCACAAAATCACAAGAGGGTTCCAGTATTTGTATCCTTCAGCGCTCTCTGGCCTTCTTCCCCCTGCCCCCTTCCCTGCGACTTTCGTTGACTCAAGCTCGCCTCCTAGCTAGAACCTAAGCGCGCGCGAAGCGCGCGCGCTATATATATATATATATATATATATATATATATAGAGAGAGAGAGAGAGAGAGAGAGAGAGAAAGAGAGAGAGAGAGAGAGAGAGAGATCTACTGTGGAACCGTTTGGGGCCCTCTCGGAGCCCTTTCCCAGCCTACCTTGGGTTTTTAAGGGCACATTTGGAGGGCATTACAGAGTTACCACAGCAGTTCAAGTTAAGTCATGCGGCGCTGCGTTCGCGTGACGATGACCACGATGATAACAGTGATGGTGATGATGACGGCGATAGTGATGATGACGACGACGATGGTGGCAATGATGCTTAAGGTGGCGATGTCTCATAACGACAATAATATGGATAGTGTTTGCGACGATGATGTTGGGACTGATGGTGACTTGCGGTGTTTTGAATTGCGTCGGTGACGATAATGATGACGACCACGATCTTGACATATACATAGATAAATATAGCGATTCTGACTCCAAGTGCTCTCCGACTCCGCGGCCACACTCGCTTGTAGAAGCACCCCTCGCAATGTACAAGAAGAGCACCCGCGAAGCGCACGCATCAAGAAATGCACAATCATATATATATATATATATATATATATATGTATGTATGTAGACATATATATATGTACATATTTATATATAAATATATGGGAACAACAAAACAAACAACAACAAACAACACATGCCTTGACGGTGGCCCGCGTCGCGGCCGCCGCGCGGCTGGCCCGCGCGACGACGACGACGACGACGACGACGACGACGACGACGACGACGACGACGACGTCGGCATGCGGTGGCCTCCGGCCCCCCTGGCCCCCAGGACGCCTTCCGCGTGTCGCTGCTGCGGGCCGCCCTGGGCCTCCTGCGCCCCGCCTCGGGACGACCCGCTCCGGCGGGGGGCGGCCGAGAGGACGACGACCGCGCGGCTCGACGCTCGACCCACGACGACCACTCGAGGCCCCCCCCAGATGGGGTCGGAGTGGATGGGGTCGGAGGACCCAGACCCCCTCGAGTAATGAAAAAATCACGACGGGAGGTTTTTCCTAATTTTCGGCCTCCGGGGGCCCTCACCGGGCCTCGGGAGCGTCAAAAAACGACTCAGGATGCAAAGCCGGTCATAGGGAAAGGGTCCAGACCTCTGGGGGTCGACGTAATGAAAAAATCATTACGTCGGGGGTCGGAGGACCGCGCCGCATCGCCGATGCCTCGGCGATGAGGCTCGATGTGGAACCTGGAGTTCACCACGCCGATGGCGCCGGACGCATCGCCGACGTCGCCGATGCAGCCTCGATGCGTGGCCATGCGGCGCGGTCATCCGACCCCATCTAGAAGCCTCCCGTCGACGCTCGACCCATGACGACCACGACAACACGATCCCCGAGGATGTGATGAGTTCAGCCCTGGCGTTTTTCCTCGGTCCCGGCTCCCATGGCCAGCTCTCTGGCCCTGGGGCAGTCCAAAGAAGGCACCTGGGGCGGGCCGCGGATTGCAAACTCCCGTCGCAGGACGTCCGGGGACGTCCCTTCCCCACGCGGCAGCTTGGGAATGCCAGATTTCAGGGAGGAGCCCGCCCGCCAGTCTGGCGCACAGCAGCCGCCAGGCAGGCGCTCCCAGGCGCTCCCAGGCGCTCCCAGGCGCTCCCCGGCGCTCCCCGGCGCTCCCCGGCGTTCCAAGGCGCTCCCAGGCGTTCCCCGGCGCTCCCTGGCGTGCCCAGGCGCTCCCAGGCGTTCCCAAGGCGCTCCCAGGCGCTCCCAGGCGGAGTTCCCAAGCGTTCCCAAGCGCCCAAGGAGTCCCTGGCGATCCCTCGGCCCCCCGCCTCGCCGGCCCCGCGTGGCCGCGGCCGCCGGGCCCTAGGGCAGTTCCCGAGCGTTCGAGGGAGGAGGGAGGAGGGAGGAGGGAGGAGGGAGGAGGGAGGAGGGAGGAGGAGGAGGGAGGAGGGAGGAGGAGGAGGAGGAAGGAGGGAGGAGGGAGGAGGGAGGAGGGAGGAGGGAGGAGGGAGGAGGGAGGACGCGGACCAGAGCAGAAGCCAAGAACACATGCACACCGTTCATTTCTAAGTATTCGAAAGTTTTTGGATTTTTTGGGGTGCCAAGATCCCTTCATTTCTAGTTGTGCTATCCTGGGCCTCTTCCTGGCCACCAGGGGGTCAGGAACAATCAGACACGAGCACAATTTGAAATGAGCACGATCCGAAATACACGACGTGTACCAACAGCGCACTTCACGATCACACACGCTGAGAGCATGCACCAAGGTCAGTCAGCAAGAACGGAGATCCAGCACAGACATCAACAACAGCACACGTCAAACATGTGCACGAAGAGCAGACGCTCGCAGCAGTCATACATGACAGACGCCGGTCAAAGGCATCAGGAGCATGCATCAGCATTGCACTTCAAACGCATCAAGAACGCACGCCGAGCACAGTTGTCGGGGCCAGATGCTAAGGGCATACACCAAGGATGCACAGCAACGGCACGCATCGATAACACACTTCATGATCGTGCGTCACGGCTAGACACAGCTAGCGGATGCCGATAGCATGTATACATAATTATGCACAGAAGTACAAAGTTAACACACCTCAATACATACATTGATAGCGTCTGTAAGCACGTGCACCACGACCAGCCACCAGCACGATACATAATTGGCATCGCGAACACATCCCAATGATATTCACCAGACCAAGACAACAATGGGATACACCTGAACAGGCGAACACACGACACTAACACCAAGGATACCCATGAGACCCGACAACACTAGCATACATCGACAACAGACATCCAGAGCAGACGTCACCAAAAGCATGCACTCATGCATCGAATTAGGAGCAGGCAGCAAGACCGTATACAAGGAACCCGCACAAAACAAACAATTCCATGCACGAGTGCCAGCCATCACGAACGAACAGCAATAGTCTAAACCTGAAGGCATCAACAACGCGTATCACTTTACAAGTCACGCACATATCTTGTACCACATGCGCCAGCCACACGTCAGAGGCATTAGCATGAAGTACCTTCCGTACGGGACACACATACATGATGCACATAATCTCAGAGTAACCGTATCAACCTTACAGAAGCTGCGGGCGCAATGGTACACCAGATATGCCACATGCGGACACGTCACACACGAAGTAACATGCGCACAGACCACATACGAAGTGCAGCGACTAGCCATACGAATTATGTAACACACCACACCGTGGAGTCGCGAGCAACACACTCCGAAACCATTCGCAGCAGCTGCCTGGCGGGTAATGCCCGGAGCAATCATTGTTTGAGGTTTCTGCGTTCTCTTGGTCCCTTTGGGCGCCCCCGTCCCCACGGCTGGAGTCGCTTCGAAACTTTCGTCAGAACGCAGCCCTGGATGGGTCTGAGGGACAATGTTTCAATGGAGTCGGCGGCGTCGATCACCTTGGCCACGACCACGGCTACGACGACCTTGACGTCGACGCCGAATAAAATGTTGCTGGCTTGTCCTCAGTCGGGCCCCAAGAGAGGTCTGCAGACCGATTATCAGCGGGTCTTGGGTGAACGGCGACCACAGACGGCGACGACTACCACGACGACTCCGACTACGACGACGACTACCCAAACCTCTTGGCGACAGGAACCACTTGCGCGTGAGTTTGTTCACTTTTTCGACATCCGCAGGATGCCTCTGAGCCCCCAGGGCCATCAGAGAATGACTTCGGGTGAAAACGGAGTCCCTTGGCAAGGGGTCGAGATGTTCGCGGGTCTGCCACTCGAAGAAATCGAGTCGTTGGATGTCTGGGGGCGACGGTGACCAAGACGACGGCGACCACGACAACGACCACGTCAACCGCTACCACGACTATGACCACCACTATGATCGCGACCACGACGTTGACGACGAATGCGGCAGCAGTGTCGGCAACGATGCCGACGATGGCGGCGGTGGCGACGACGGCGACGATTGCCCGTTCTCTCGACCTTACCCTACATTGCCTTGTCATATTCCGATCACGTCCGACATTGTTAACAAGCGAGGATCTTTGCAGGATACTTGAGGCTGTCGATCTTCTCCCTAACTCCATTGCCATATCCAGGCTCCCCCTTGCACTGGTGAAGATAGAGCTCCCCGATGTCGACATCTGCCAGCATGCGTCGTGCGCGCGCGTGGAGCATTACGCCGTTGACCCTGAGGGGGAGGTCGACAATCACCCACGCCAGGAGGTTCAGGGGTCTTGCCGAGGTGACATCCCGACGCGCACATCCCCAACCCGATCCGACCTACCGATCTGATGCCAGCTGATCCTGGGTGAGAGGCGGTGGGCCCTGCACGGGCCAGCTGTTCGTAAGAGCGACCTCTCGCCGGAGTGGCTCCTGGTGCCACTCCGGCATCGGCCTTTACGAGATGAATCTGGCCCCCCGCGGCTCCCGAAAGCCGCGCGCCAGAGGCCATTCCGCGAGGGTCATGCTCCCAGACATCCGGCGTCTTGATTTTTTCAGGACGGCGTCCCTGGAAGCCCCGACCCCTTGCCCAGGACTAGTTTTTGGTCCTGAGTCGCTTTTCGACGGCCCCGAGTCCCAGCGAGGGCCCCCAAGGGCCGACAATAGCCAAAAATTGTTCGTCCTGATTTCTCTTACCCAGATGCTCAAAATATTTATTTTTTTAGCGAATATCTAAATTATAGTTGGAGAACTAAATTTTAGATATGAAACTTAAATTTTAGATAGAAGCTAAAATTAAGATATCGAGCTAAATTTTAGATATGGAACTAAATTTTAGATATAGAGTTAAATTTTAGATATAGAACTATTTTTTAGATATGCACCTGTCAAGTGCGATTCTCACACACCTCGTGGCCTCTTGGGGTCGACGATTGAGGAGAGGCGAGTCGGCAGACATGCTCTTTCGCGCTTGGTGCCCCCCCGAGGGGGGTCGGCGAATTGAATTCTAATAGCCTGGTGGCCCGTTCACTCCCAAGGCCCGAGGAGGCCTCCGAGCAGATCCCCACGAGACTTGACATGAGGTCGGCGGAACCCCGTTCACTCCCAAGGCCCGAGGAGGCCTCCGAGCAGATCCCCACGAGACTTGAGAGGCCCCAGTGTGGCCCCACAATCCGAGGGGACCCCCGCGAGAGGCCCGAGTTGGCCCCGAGTGAGGCCACGCATGGCCCCAAGCGGGTCGGTCTCGCCTTGCAGCCGTCTCGGGGCGAGGGGGGCCGTCGTGCCGACCCCGCGGCGAAGGCGCGCGTCGGCGCCGCTGGGGCCATGCCGCCCAAGGGGCTGCCGCTGGACCCGTGCCAGTTCGTCTGCAGGAGCTCGCTGCACAAGCTCATGAGCAAGGTCAGGGGGAGGAGGGAACGGACAGGTGGAGGAGGAGGAGGAGGGCGAGAAGGAGGAGGGGAAGAACACCACCAATAGGGCGGAGAGGAAGAGGAGGAGGAGGAGGAGGAGGAGGGGAGGAGGAGGAGGAGGGGGAGGGGGAGGAGGAGGAGGAGGAGGAGGAGGAGGAGGAGGGGAGGAGGAGGAGAAGGAGGAGGAGGAAGGAGGGAAGGAGGAGGAGGAGGAGGAGGAGGAGGACGACAACGACGACGACGATGAAAGTTAGATTGAATGGGAGGTGGCAGGAGGACGGGGCGGCACGGGTTAGGAGAGGCAAAATATGAGGAGGATGAGGGGCATGAGGCAGAACGAATGATGACAGGACGGAGGAAACAGAACACCAGGGAAGATGATAATGGGCAGCAGCAGCTGAAACAGGGATGATGGCCAGCCCAGGCCAAGAAGGAACACTACTCCATGGAGGACATCACGAGGTTGTACAACCCGATGGTCGCCGACATGGTTCAATTTAATGAATTACCTCCTCGTCTTCTCCAGCATCTCATGATTCCTCCCTGTCCCCCTCCCGCCCCGTCGGTTCAACGCGAGCCCGAACCAGATGAGCTCCTCTTGACCCACAAGCTCGCCGAGATCTCTGTTTTTTTCGAAGAGGTCGTCGTTCTCTTCAACGTCTTCCTCCTCCCCTTGCTCCTCCTTATCCTCCTGCTCCTGCTCTTGCTCCTGCTGCTCCTGCTTTTGCACCTCCCCCTCCTCCTCCTCTTCCCCCTCTCCCTCCTCCTCCTCCTTCTCCTCATCATCATCCTCCTCCTCATCCCTTGAGGCCTCATTCATTAATCCCCCTCTTCCTCCCCTCTTCTTCTTCTTCTTCTTCTTCTTATTCTTTCCCCTCCTCCTCCTCCTCCTCCCCCTTCCCCTCTCCTCTCCCCCCCTGCGCGGGGGAGAGAAGAAGCGCCTTGCCGCCCCCTCTTGGCCGCCCCCCCTCCCTGCGCAAATCCCCTTGCAACCTACCTTTACCAGGTCCAGACGCTGTTCCATTCCACCGAGGGCGAGGGCTGGAAGAGGTTGCTGGACAAGTACTCGCGCTTGCAGTGCGAGCAGGCGATGTCGCTTGCTCTTTTCCCTATGCTCCTCCCTGAGAAGCAGTCTTCCTCCCTCTTCCTCACTCGTCCCCCCTCTCTCCCTTCTTCCTTCCTCTTCCGCCCTCCCTCTCTGCTCCTCCCTCTTCCCTCCTCCTTCCTCCTTCTTCTTCCTTCTTTCGCCCTTTCTCTCCCCCCCTCCTCCACCCCCCCGCCTCCTCCCTCCTGGGGAAAGAGGGGGAGGAGGAGGAAGAGGGAGATCATGCTGATGATGCTGAGGAGGATGAGGAGGCCTCTTGCGCTGCTGGTGCGCCCTCAGGCGTTTCGTCGAAACATCTTGAGGCTTCGTCTCCTGGGCCTCCTGAGAAACTTGTTTTCTCGAAGCCTCCTGGGGCTTCTTCTTAAACCCATCCTGGGCTGGGCCTCCTGAGACACCTACTGAGACCATCGCTCTCCTACTCCCTCTCGAAGGCCATGCGCCTGAACAAAAGGGTTCCCGTCAAAACGCCTTCGTCCGTAGCCATTCTCGGACCAAGAAAATGGGGGGCGGCGGCCGCCCTCCGAACCCACCGACCCCGCCGCCGTCCAAGAAGCGCAAGAAGCGCGAACCTAACGATGTGATCGATGAGGGGGCCCTGTACAAGGCCGCGAAGTACATGGCAGAACGCCGCAAAAATAAGATCGACTTCGCCTTCTCGGACTACGAGAAAACCAGATCCCAAGCCCCAGATTTAGACATCCTGGAGAAGTACTACGAGCCGCTGGAGGTTTTGCTGGAATACGCCCCGAAAGGACTCCCTGGGCACGCGGCGCTTCAACGAGTAGTGTACAAGCTTGTTACTGAGAACAACTTAAACGACGAAAGAAAGTCCAAAAAGGGAGATCGAAATGCCAGTCGAGACGGGGCCGACGCTTGGAAAGTGATGTGCAAGCACTTGAGGAACCTGAAGTTGGACCCTTCCCCGAAGCCGCACATCCCTCCGAACGTGCGCAAGCTGGTGGCCATGGTCAAAGTGGATGAGTCTGAGTACGCCCCAAGGTTTCCTCCTCCTCATCCTCCCCCCCTTCCCCCTCTTCCTTCCCCTCCTCCTCCTCCTCCTTCTCCTCCTCCTCCTCCTCCTCCTCCTCCTCCTCTTCCTTCCTTCCCCTCCTCTTTCTCCGCGTTCTCGTTCCCTTTTCATCTTATCCTCCTCCTTCCCGCTGATGCTATTCCTCCTCCTCCTCCCCCCCGTCCCTCTCCCAATCTGACTGACTAAAGGCGCCGTGATCGCCGCCTGTCTGCCCCTGCCGCAAGGCCCCAGTGGGTCGGTCCATCCAACCTCCTCCTCCTCCTCGTCTTCTTCTCCCTCCTCCTCCTCCTCCTCCTCCTCCTCCTCCTCTTCCTCCTCCTCCTTCTCCCCCTCCCCGTCTTCTTCCCCATCCCCCTCGTGACATGCCCTGCTCTTCCAAAAGGGCGCTCTCGCGGGGTTCCTCGGCAGCTCTGAGCGCGAGCGTGGCCCCGAGCACCCCGAGGACGATGAACCCAAATCATCGGCCGAGTTCTCACGTTGCTGCCCCACCCCCCCCCGTTCCCGAGGAGGGAGGGAGGGGAATGGAGGAGGAGGAGACGGGGGAAGGAGAGGGCGGAGGAGGACGATCGTTTGTTGTTTCAACGCTCCGAGGACATCGGTGGCAGGGTCATCAGCACCGCCTGCATCTTCGAGTGCAATCGTCGTCTTCGAGAGCCCACCCGTAAAACAAGAGAAACCGAGAACCCCGAGACAGCGAGAGGCCCGAGAGGTGTCTCCATCCTCGTCGTCTCCCGAGTCCGAAATCATTCCCTACTTAGCACCAGGGCAACAAAAGACCAGGGCCATGGCTTCCAGGGCGTGGAGAGCGACGGCGCTGCGCCAGTCGAGACAGGACCTCCAGAAGAGGAGGAGGTGGGTGAGGAGGGGGAGGAGGAGGAGGAGGAGGAGGAGGAGGAGGAAGAGGAGGAGGAGGGGGAGGAGGAGGAGGAAGGGCAGGGGGAGGCGGAGGAGGGGGGGTGGATGGGGAGGAGAAGGATGGGGAAAAGAAAGGGAGGAGGAGGAGGATGAGGAGGAGGAGGAGGAGGAGGAGGAGCAGGAGCAGGAGGAGGAGGAGGAGGAGGAGGAGGGAGATCATGCTGATGATGCTGAGGAGGATGAGGAGGCCTCGTGCGCTGCTGGTGCGCCCTCAGGCGTTTCGAAGTTCCCAGAGCCCCCTTCTCGAAGCCTCTGGAGGCTTCGTCACTTGGAGGGCCTCCAAAGAAACCTCCTGAGACGGAGGAGAAGGAGGAGGAGCAAGAGGAGGAGGAGGAGAAGGACCAGCAGAACACGCATTGTAACCATGTAAAGACATGCCGAACAACAAGAATAGGCTTCCGCCTGTCAGGAGGAAGGAGGAGGAGGGAGGAGGGAGAGGAGGAGGGGGAGGAGGGGGAGAAGGCGGAGGAGGAGGAGGGAGCGGAGAAAGGAGGTGGAGGAGCTAGGAGGAACAGCAGGAGAAGGCGAGGAGGATTCGGGTGGAGAAGGATGAGGGGGGAAACGAGGAACAACAGAGGGTGAGTCTCGAAAGGATGGCGCTGCTGGGAAATTCGTGGCACGGTCGAGGCCGAGGGCTTTGACGGCAGCGCCCCGACCCGCGCTACGCGACGCCAGTGGCGAGCAACGCGGCAGCGATGGCGAGGGCATCTGCGAGGGCGCCTCCGTTCGCAGCCCGAAGAACCAGCAGCGCGCCCAGGGGCCCGCCAGCCAGGAGGCCGACATGCCGCAGGCCCTCCAGCGCACGCCCGACACGAAGAACGCTCTGCCAGCCGCCAAGCCCTCCGCCATGAAACGCAAAAAGAACATGGATGGCGACAAGCTCGAGCACCCGCTCCACCCCCTCAAGCGTCGTCGCCTTCGCGGGAAGGCCCCTCCGACAACAGCGGGGCAACCGACGCAGACCAGCAGCCCCCGCGCGAAGAAGGCTCGGAGCACCGCAGAAGGACCCCTCCGCCCAAAGGCTTCTTGGCACCATGAGCATACCAGATTGACGATTCGCACGAAATGTGGCAAGGGGAAAGGTTCCACCGTTGGCTTCACGTACAAGCTTGGCGTTCCAGGCAGCATGGAGGCTGCGATCGCGAAGGCCGAGAAATGGTGCCAGCAGAAGAACAGTGCCCGCTAGGAATGACGTGCACTGGCCAGTTCGATTGCTAGCCGCTGACAGTTTTGCGAGAGTGTGCCACGACACTCTGCCCGCGGGTAAGATAGCGGTGAGCCTTTTTGCCTTGAAAAAAAGTCTGTCCGCCCCCCCGCAGATCCACTGCGACGACCGCGCCGCAGGTGTTCAAGGTTGTACCGCGTCCGCTGCCTCATGTCAATCCACTCGAACGATCGGTCGATCGGAAAAGGGACACGTTGAACGACTCCACGCGGGGTCAGTGACCATCGCGGGCAGGGTGGCCCTAGCAAGAGAGAGGAGGGTGGCGAGGAGGAGGGCGAGGAAGAAGAGGATGGGGGTGGACAGGGAAGATCAGCAACAACATGGAACGAAAGAAGAAGCGGCAGCAACGTGGCGGCCCGTCATGGGGCCGAGGAGGGGGATGAGGACGAGGAGGAGGATGATGAAGAGGAGGAGGGCGAGGATGAGGACGAGACGAGGGGGAGAATGAGGACGAGGAGGAGGATGAGGAGGATCACGAGGGGAGGATATTTTTTTGCGAACGGATGAGGGGTGCCCGCCGCCGTAGGCGAACAAGTGGGGGATCGTGCATTGCCCCGAGGGCGAGCAGCCGTCGGAGCCGCCCGACAAAACGAAGCTCGAGATGCACGTGGCAACGACGATGTCGGATCGGAAGCCAGCCGTCTGCAACTTCCAGGGCACCTTCGACAAGAGGATGCCGAACGGGTACAGGCCGACGCTCGAGAGACCGCTGATGATGATCTACGACGCCCCTGACCTGCTCAAGATGGAGCCTGTCCTTCTCGTCCCTCCTCCTCCTCCTCCCCCTTTCGAGAAGGGGGGTCTGGTGGGCCGGGCAACAGGGAGAGGGACGAGGGCGGAGGAGGGGGAGGAAAGAGGAGGGTTTTTTTGTTTGAGGGTGGTTAGGCGAGGAGGCGAGGGAAGGGGTTGGGGAGGGGGCGAGGGAGGGAGGGGTAGGGTAGGAGGAGGAGGGGGGTGTTGAGACAGGTGGGAGGGGTGGAGGTAGAGGGGAGGAGATAGGGTAGGAGAGGGGTGGGAGGGGGCTGGTTCGCGGGGCCCTCCCTTCACACCCTCCCCCCCCCGCGTGCAGGAGTGCGTGGCAGCCTGCTCACGACCACCAAGCCGAGCGAGTTCCAGAGGGTGAGGAAAGGCAAACTTCAGGGCATGGTGTTGGGCCATGCGAAGAACAAGCCGATCACCGTCCCGTACGCGTCTGCTGCCACCCACAGGATGCCGCTGCTCTTGATGAAGCTCCACGAGCTCGCTGCGCCTTTCGTGGAGAACCTGGGCTTCGCGTACAGCTCGATCGCGATCACTGCTGAGGATGAGGAGGGCGCCGACTACAGGATCGAGGAGCTGGCCGCCGCGCCGATCCTGATGGGGGAGTTCGGCTTCAACTTCAAGGGCGGGGAGGTCTCCCAGCTCGTCCCCATCGAGACCGACGGCAGGGAGGAAATCTGGGAGAGCGACCTCCACAACAGGCTGCAGCTCACGAACGGGCACTGGCCGTACAAGCACGGCCCGCTCGAGAAGGTCTACTCCACCACCCGCAGGCGCCAATCCAGCTGGCGAGGAGGAGGGGGAGGAGGATGAGGAGGTGGTGGAGGAGGATGAGAAGGGGGAGGGGGTGGGGGAGAAGGAGGGATGATGCGTGAGGAATCGGAAGGGCGCGATGAGGAGGTGGAGGAGGGAAGGGGCGAGGAGGCGGAGGGCGAGGAGGAGGGGGAGGAGGAGTAGGAGGATGTTTCGTGCGTTTGTTTGCTTGGTTACCTCCCCCCAGGCAGGCCAGTTCCCACCGTTAGGATGTTACGATTTCTGGGCCCAAGGGGCCCTCGGGAGGAGGAGGAGGAGGAGGAGGAGGAGGAAGGTGATGTCTGCGTCATTTCGGGCAGAACTGCTAAACGCAATGTCAGACAACTCCTCGCCGCGGTGGAGTGGAGGATGCTCGAGGGAGAAAGTGGGGGAAGAGGGTCAGGAAGAGGATCAGGAAGAGGATGGGGTCCTCCTGAATCCCATCGGTTCCACATCGTGTTTTTCACGGACAAATCCTTCTTCGAAATGCACCGCGAGGACCCGACGTACCTGAGGCTCCAAGGGTTTGGGTTTCCGATGTGGGCCGACTACGAAGAGTTTCGTGAGTTCAACCAGAAGGTCGGAATCCACCCGAGGATCGATGCCCGAGAGATGTCTATTCCTAGAACGTTCACCTTGCAAGTCCTCCTCCACGCCGCCGAGATGGAGATGAAAGTGAATGCTTATGAGGAGTTCGTAAAGGGGAGCCGCTTGAAGCAGGTGCGGGCCACTTCCAAGGACCTCCAGAACGCAAGCGAAATATTCCGCATTACTTTCCTACAGAATACGCACTATGATATGCGCAATGATGCCCACAGAAAGCTTGTGAATACGACCTTTGACAATTTCTGGGGGTGTTACCGCAATATGTTGAGCCTTTGGCACTCGCTTTCGATGGTCGCGATGCAGCAGATGCGCAACTACAAGCCGAAGCCCAAGATGCCAGACACCCCGCCGACGACCTCGACCCGCAGGCCCCGCTCCGACGAGGACGCCAGCAGCCTCACGGACGTGCTTCCCAAGAAGGCCCGCGCGTGACAGATTCGAAGGGCCGACGGACCCCGATCGAGCCGAAACGGATCGGGGCCCGAGCGGGCCCGAGGGGTGCCGGCAAGGGCTTGCGGGCCGGGGAGGGCCTGCCCAGATCCAGGGGGGGCTGCCAGGATCCAGGCGGGCCCGAGAGAGGGGGGGCGGCCAACCGCGACTCCGATTTTTTGCCGATAGTTTGCCGATAGTTTGCCGATAATCTGTCGGAGAGATGCCCCCGAGAGTTTGCCGATAATTTGTAAACGGCGATTTCGCCTGATACATCCTCCATAAAGCAAGCGCCTTACAAACTATCGGCGGCCTTCTCCCGCCGATTTTTTGTCGAGAGTTTGCCGAGAGTTTGTCGAGAGTTTGTCGGTCGGATTTCTGTCGGCCCCTCGCCGCGGCCTCTGGGCCGCCCCCCTTTCCCCTGACAGTCCGCGCCCTGTGCCGCCCACTGTCTCCTCCATCGGCGGCCAGGCAGCGGGGTTGCCGCCGCCGCGCGGGCGCTCGACAGTTTGCTGGGGTGCGAGGTGCGAGCGGTCTTTTGACCGAAACCTCCTGGGCCCTTCCTCCTCCTTCTCCCACTCCTGCTCCTCCTGCTCTTCCTCCTCCTCCTCCTTCTTCCTCCTCCCCGCACTCCTGCTTCTCCTTTTCCTCCTCCTGCTGCTCGCTCTCGGTCCCCTCATGCTGACATCATAACATCACATCATAACATCACCACATCATAACATCATCACATGCAACCATCACATCATAACATCATCATATCATCACATCATAACATCATCACATCATAACAGTGTGCATCATGTAACCATCACATCATAACATCATCACATCATCAAGATGGCCATGTCAACGCTGAATGCATGCAAGCACGCAGATGCAACTGCCAATGCACGTGACCAACATATGCTACTGCCCGAGCAACCAAGACAATTGCTAAACACTGGCGGAAGAGTAAGACAAATACATTGATGTTCTATATCGTGATGCGCTGGGCCAAACGAACGGCATGTCACCATCACCTTCTTCGCTGCACTGCACTGCAACGCTGTCACCACTTTCGCAGGTGCTCGCCCGTATCCCCCCTACCCCCGAAACCGTGACCCTTTCAAGGCTTAGGGGTATCCCGCTTGCCTCTGGCGAGGCAGCCAAGCGCATCAGATCACAAGGGCGCGTGGGCAGCGCGCTATGGCAGTTGCACGCGCCCCATCGCCCATGGCCTCGGCTGCTGAAACGGATCCTGGCGAACCCGTCAAGCAGGAGCTCCCTGAGGAGGCTGGGCAGCCGCCAGCAGCTCCTGCTCAAGTGCAAGCTGATCCCGCTGCTGCAGGGCCACCTTCTGCCGCGCCAGCCGCTGGTCGCAAAATTCGGCGGGCAGGGGGCGCGAATCACGATGCGAAGGGAACTTGAGAGGGTGCGGGGAGGAGGAGGGGGAGGGGGAGGATGGCGAGGTGGGAAGGCCTGGCCCCAGAGGGGCACAGATCCCTGCCTCGCACCCCCTCTTCTTCCCACCCCCCCCCCCGATCCCCGCCCCCCTTGCCCCGCTCCCCTCGCCGCGCTCAGGGAGACCAAGAGCGCGGCCACGAACGCCTTCCTGCACGAGTTGGTGGACGCGCCGCCGCAGGTCCGCGAGAGGTATGAGGCGATCAACGCCATGCCTGCGCGCATGGGCAAGAACAAGCTCAAGAAGGAGTTCAGGGAGGCGTTCTTGGAGAACGAGTCATGGGAGGCGCCCTTCTTCAAGCAGTGGCACACGGTGAGCGAGGAGCACGTCTCCCAGAACACTGGCCGCTGGGTGTGCTGGGATAAGTTCGTGGAAGCCGAGGGGAAGGACTTGTTCCTCCTTTCCGCCCTCTGCTCCTCCTCCTTCTCCTCCCCACCCTTTGAGCTCCTCCTTCTCCCTTGCCGCCTTCTCATCCTCCTCAATCGCCCCCGTCGATGGCCCTGGTCCTCCTCCCCCTCATGCCTCCTTCTCCCTCCTTCCTCATCATCCGTTGCCTCTGTCTCCTCCTCAACCGCTCCTCTCGGCGCCCCTAGTCACTAGTTTGTCCTCCTTTTATGTTGGCCCTTCTCCCCCCCCCCTCTCCCTCCCTCCTCCTCCTCCTCCCCCTCCTCCTCCTCCTCCTCCTCCTCCTCCTCCTCCTCCTCCTCCTCCTCCCTCCCCCTCCTCCGCCACCTCCAGTATTTTGCCCTCGTCCTCCCCCTTTTCCCCTCCCCTCCTCCTCTCCACCCTTCCCATCCTCCTCCCCTCCTCCTCCTCTCCTCCTTCCTCCTCCTCCTCCTCCTCCTCCTCCCCCTCCTCCTCCTCCTCCTCCTCCTCCTCCTCCTCCTCCTCCTCATCCTCCCCCTCCTCCTCCTTTCCTCCTCCTCTCCTCCCTCCTCCTCCTCTCCTTCCTCCTACCCCCCCCCGCCCTGCCAGAGAGGAAGCCGCGGAGTTGCTTTGGGCCAGCGGCAAGGTCGAGACCCGGCCCCACCCGAGACTGCCGCCCAGTAGCAAAATCATGCAGTACAAGACGTCGGAGGACGCAGACATCGAGAAGCAGGCAAACGCCACTGGCAGGGAGCTGACGGGGGAGGCCACTTTGGACGGAGAGGGGGCCGAGGCAGTCTTGTCGGCGTTCGAGGCCATGCAGGCCGCGTCGTTCGGCCACGGCAAGACGAACAAGAAGGCCAGCAGGAGGCAGGCCGACGACGGCGGCGGCAAGGAGAACCCGAAGAAGAAGGTGGCAGCGGCGCTCGCCTCGGCCAGGATGGCTTTGAAGAACGCTGAGAAGCTGGCGGGGATCGCGGAGGCAAGGCGGTAGCCTTTGAATAGCAATCCCCTCGGATACTCCTCCCGGCCCCCTCCTCCTCCTCCTCCTCCTCCCCCTCCTCCTCCTCCTCCTCCTCCACTCCCTCCTCCTCCTCCTCCTCCTCCTCCTCCTCATTCTCCTCCTCCCCCTCCTCCTCCTCCTCCTCCTCCTCCTCCTCCTCATCCAACCCCTCCTCGTCGTCCTCCTTCTCCTTCTCCTTCCCGTCCTCCACTTCCTCCTCCTCCTCCTCCCCCTCCCTGTCCTCTTTCTCCCCCTCCTCCCCACCCCTCCCCAAACTTTGCGCCGTCGTCCACAGGTGACCAATGCGCGGTGCACCGGGAAGAAATTCACTTCAGAGTTGTTGGCCGCCGTCAACACAAACATGATCTCTATGAAAGTGTCCACGGATAAGTTGCAGGAGATGGTCCAGGAGAAGGCCGAACGTCCTCCTCCTTCTACTCCGCCCTTCTCTGTGCTCCAGCTGGTCATTCGTCCTCAGCCTGCTCCTCCCCTTCTTCTTTCTGCTCCGTTGTTCTTCGCACTACAAACCCAGCTCATTATCCTCCCCCTCCTTCTCCGTCCTCCTCATCCTCCCCCTCCTCTCACCGCTCCTCCTCCTCCTCCTCCTCCTCCTCCATCCTCCTCTATCCTCCTCCTCCTCCATCCTCCTCCTCCTCCGTCCTCCTCCTCTCCCTCCTCCTCCTCCTCCTCCTCCTCCTCCTCCTCCTCCTCCTCCTCCTCACTCTTCTACTTCTCTGCTAGCCGCGCAGGGTCAGGGCGTCGACGTCGAGAAGCTCACGGAGACCACGAACGACGTGAAGGGCTACATGAGGGACCCAACCAACTCCTTATCCTCCTTCTCCTTCCCCTAGCCTCTCGGGGGCCCTCGGTCTTCCTTCTGAACTCCAGGTTTAGAAGACGACCCACACGGGGAGCCTCGAGGGTTCATTTCGAGCCCAAAGAGGTTTCGCAAACAATCCTCTCGGGGGCCCTCGGACGCAATTCTGAACTCCAGGACATCTCGGAGACTATCGGCACTCTGGCGAAGATCGTCCCGCTCCCATCGAAACCTAAGCGGAAGGCGGACGACGACGGGGCGGGCGCATCTGCATCTGGTTCAGTTCTCGGTTCTGTGATTTCTTCCAGCAAGGGCGGCTCCGACGCTAAGAAGAGCAGGGTGCGCTCTCAGTGAGGGTGGGGCGGTCGTCAATGGGGGTGGGATTTTGATGAGGGCGAAGAACGGATCCCCGAGGTAGACGTCTTCAGGCGTCTTCACTTTAGGGGTCCCTTCGTCACCCCCCATCAGCGCAAATCCTCATTGACGCGCGCCCCTGAGGGACAACCAATAATGTGCTCGGTGCCTGCCGCCGCGCCTCGCAGGCGAGGCGGCCTGCGCCAGCAACAAGAGAGAGAACGCGTGGAGCGTTGTCGCTCTCGATCCCGATCTCCACCTCCTCAACCTATATCTTATTCTCCGCTTGGGACGGAACTGCTCTTGGATTGGGCCTGGGGCCAGACAAGTGCTGTTCGTACTTGCGAGCTGGCCAGAGCTGGCGTGCGCGAGTTGGAACAAGTTCGCGGGGCCAATCGGGCGCTGCAGAGGCTGGGGCGAGGAGGGGGAGGAAGAGGGATAGGAAAGGGAGAAGGGGAAGGAGGGGGCGGAGAGGGAGGGGGGGAAGGAGGAGGAGGAGGAGGAGGAAGACGTGACACAGCGAGGGAGGAGGATGAGGTGGAGGGGGGGGGAGGGGAGGGAGGGGTGAGGTGGAGGAGACGAAGGACCAAACACAACACCACATTACAGTTGCGACCCACAACAAAAATCGCTTTGCAGAAAACATCGCTTCTGTGCCGAAACCATTCGGTGTTCGCCTTTCAGGAGGAAGAGGAGGAGGAGGGGGAAGGAAGAGGAGGAGGAGGAGGTGGGAGGAGGAGGAGGAGTGGGCGGAGGAGGAGGAGGAGGAGGAGGAGGAGGAGGAGGAGGAGAGATTCCTGGCTTCAGTGCCTAAGGCTTGCAGCGTGTGGGACCGAGGGCAGCAACGAACAAAATTGCAGGAGGGACTTACTCACGGCTTTCTGCAAAGGGGTAGAACGGTCACTGCCATACTCCGTGGAGGGGTCTACGGTTACGACCATGTTGTTGCCCCACGAGCTGTTCTGGTATATGCACAAGTATCACCATGATGAATTCGTGAAATCTTTCGGGGCGAATCCAGAAAGGTTGCAACAGTTTTGGGCAAAGTTTCGGGAGACTGATGAGGGCGCGGAGACGTTTAGAACGCATCCTCATCTTCAAGGCGTGCGAGATTTAAGCCACACAATACCATTGTCCACGCATTCTGATGCAGGCCCCATCAGTGAAGTGGATAGCGCTATGATTGTCTCCTGGGGCGCCGCTAGTGGATCAAAAGGCGAAATGTACAAACAACGCTTCGTTAGTTTTTCCTATGTGAAACACCCTCTCGCCGACGCCAGGGCAGCATGGGAGACCCTTCGCCATTCCTTTAAATGCGTGCACAAAGGCAGGTTTCCACGGCAAGGGTGGGTGAGAGGGGAAGAGCGACCGTTTCCAGATGGCGATTGGCGACGCCGTGAACGGGGAAACGTACTTGCGCCAGTGGAAAACCAACCAGGGAAATATTGGACAGGCGTCTGGCTGAAACACAAAGCTGACCTGGAAGAGTTGTGCTCCTTGGGACTCAGACACTACGGTGACCATCGTGGTCCTTGTGGGTTGTGCGATTGTGACAGAGTGGAAGGGTCTCCTAATAATTGGGGCGTGTATTCCAAGAGGGCACCCTGGTTCAATACAATTTTGAGCAACGACGAATTCCTGGCCAGATACAAAGCTGGAAACTACCATGCCCTATGGGATATGGAAGGCGGGGCGGGGGCTGCTTCAAAATATGAGGTCACTCCCCCCTCCCCTCCTTAGCCCCCGTCTTACAGCTCGCCTTCTTCCTCATCCTCATCTTCCCTCCTCCCTCGCCCCGCACCCCTTCTCCTTCGTCCATCCTCCCTCCCCCCTCCTCCCTCCTCCGCGCCCATCCTCCTACGCCTCCGTCCTGCGCAATCGTCGGGTCCTGCAGGTGCTGGCAGAAATGCTGTGGCTTTGGATTTGCTTCACGTGTTGGACCACAACGGTGTGACGGGGCTAGTAATCGCAAACATCTTCGCGGTTATCGTCAGGGGCCACCGCTTGGGCCCCAACGTGGAAACGTCCATGGACGTGCTGAACGGCCGTTTGAAAGCGTATTACTCCAGGAACCCGCTAGCCCACAAACTCCACGGGTTGAAATTCACCAACATAGTGAACCAGAAGGTTGCAGGTGCTTTTCCCGAGCTTCACGGCCGCCAAGTGAAGGCAGCGAATACTCGCTGGATGCTCCCGTTTGCCATCGAATTGCTTCGCGGGTGTGCCGACGAGAGCGAAGTCGACCGTCGCATGCTCGCTTGTGCTACCACTCTGCAGAGCTTTTACGATATAGTTTACGGGTCTCCTGAGATCCTCAGCGAGGCTCAAGGGGATTCTGCTTTTAAAGCTGCTCTAGATACTGCCAAGCACTATGCATGGCTTTCTCTTGATGCAACCAGGCGAGGGCTGACACTTTGGGTCATTAGGCCCAAGCTGCATTATTTTATCCACATCGGCCTCCGATGTAAAGGAGGCGCGTGGAACCCTCGGTGCACCCAGACCTACATAGACGAATCGATGATCGGCAGGGCCTGTAAGATCTATGCGGGGAACCTCAATGGGCCGTTCCACAACACTGTACAGCTCAGTGTGATTCGGAACTACATGGTTGCTCTGTCAATCATTTTCACGCTTTGAAGCCCCTCCATCGGGTCGGTGAAATAGACGAGGTAAGGACAGATGAGGGAGCAAACAGAGGAAGGAACGGGTGAGGGCGCGGGAGGGAGGTCTTCTCGCTCATGAGGTTCGCATGGCCAGGCTTCTTCGCTTTTCTCATTGACGATTGGACGTGGTCATTCACGGCGGTCGCGCTCTCGAAAAAGGGAGGTATTCGGCGCTCCGACTTCAGCATGAGAGGTGCGCGGAGACACGTAGGATCTCTGAGTGAGGAGGAGGAGGAATAGGATAATGAGGAAAAGGATGATGATGAGGAGGAGGAGGAGTTGGAAAATGAGGAGGAGGAGGAGGAGGAGGAGGAGGAGGAGGGGGAGGGGGGGCATGAGGAGAGAGGAGGAGGAGGAGGAGGAGGAGGAGGAGGAGCAGGAGGAGGAGGAGCAGGAGGAGGAAGAGGAAGAGGAGGAGGAGGAGGGCCCCTGCGCTCCTTCATGGCGTCTTGTGGCTCAGGTTCTCCAAGCTTGGGCCAGGGCCTCTCAGGGTCAATGTTTTGGAGGCCCTGCAAGGCCAAGGCCTCAGGGCCCAGGGGGCCATGGTGTCTTGGAACCCCAGGTATTCTGTGGACAGGGCCTCTCAGGGCCCAGGGACTCATCTTGTCTTGGAGCCAGGTAGCATGGGGCCTCTCAGGGCCCAGGGGTCATGGGGCCAGGGCCGCTCAGGGCCCAGGGGGTTACGTTGTTTAAGGTATTCTGGGGCCAGGGCCTCTCAGGGCCCAGGGGGTGACGTCGTGTAAGGTATTCTGGGGCAAGGGCCTCTCAGGGCCCTGGGGGGTCATGGGGCCAGGGCCTCTCAGGGACCAATGGATTTCATTGCAAGGCTGCCGCCTCTCATCCGCCTGACCCCAGGCTGACGCCCCTGATCCGTCTAACCCGATGCTGCCACCAAGACTCGCCTCTCCGCGCGAAAGAGAACGAGCTGTCGCTCATTGCCCGCCTGCCTACCAAGATAATGGCACTAATCATAAAGTTAATCGGCTCATCTAAATGTCAGCAGGATATCTGAATGGTGCTTAAATCTTAGCGGATCCGAGGAGCCAAATTTGACAGCTAGAACTAAATTTTAGAGCTAAGAACTAAATTTTAGAGCTAGAACTAAATTTTAGCGCCAGAACTAAATTTTAGAGCCAGAACTAAATTTTAGATATCAGAACTAAATTTTAGATAATCTCTAAAATTTAGTGATCCAGCTACATATCTAAAAAAATAGTTACAATGAGAGTCTGGGTACGACGCGATCATGCCTGGTTCTTGCGTCTGGGCGAACGGACCTAGGCGCCAGCGCAACCTCGAGGCGGCCCAGGCCACCGCCGTGGCCGCCGCCGCGGCGGCGCCGGCGCCGCCGCCGCCGGCCGGCGGGCAGGGCGCCTGAGGCTTCGGCGCGCGCGGCCTTTCTGTAGGCGCCGCCCGGCCGTCGCAGCGGCGCGCGCCCGGCTTCGGCGCGCGCCGCGGCTTCGGCCTGGCGGGCTACCTCCCGCGTGCGGAGAAAGGGCGCCTGTGGGCGGCGGGGGACTTTGGGGAGGAGGCGGCGGCTATAGGGCATGGCCAGACTTTGGAGGGCTCCTCACCCGAAAACTGCATATAAACATAATCCCTCGGAGGTCCGCGCGGATTCCTTGAATCGGCGCTGAGCCCCTCTGGTGGCGCTTCTGGCGCCGCCCCACGCGCGCTCCGCGCGCCAGGGAGGGGGGCTCAGCGCCGAACCAAGAAATCCGCGCGGACCTCAGAGAAACCAGGGTCATGACAGGCCGTTGTTGTTTCTCTGGACGACCCCCATCATCTAGCCAAACAACGAAAGCGCATCGCGGGGATGAAGCGGCGCATCCCTTACAAACCCATTTGGCCGTCGCCAAGAGGGGCGGGGGTGGTCGGGGAGGGAGGATGCATGTGCGGAGGAGAAGCAGGATCATTAATTTGCGTGTGTGTTAAAGCTCGCGTCATGACCCCTCCATCTTAAAAGCAAACAAGGAAATCAAACATGTAATGCATGGCTCTTGGCATGCTGTGGCGATCGCAGGCTGTTGTGGTGGTGTTCACGCGCATGCGGTGGTGTTCACACTTATGCTGTGGTGTCCGCAGGCTTTTGGTTGGGTTCACCAAGATCTAATGGTGCTCGCACGCACGCGCGCACTCGGTGCCGCTCGCAGGCTACTGGCACTCGCAAGCTATTGTGGCGCTCGCACGCTTGTTGCTTGCGCTCGCGGGCCATTGCGGCACTGGAGGAGTCCACCACATTGTTGTGCATGCGTGTGGCGTTCGCGCGATATTGTGGTAGCTGCGAAAGAATGGCATAAGTTACGCGTAGATGTGCTGCACGCAGATTGCTCTGTCTGTCCAGTGCCACGGCAGTTTCCTCCAGCGCCTCCCTCCTCCGACTCTCCCCTCTCCCCTTCTCCAGTGCCATCGGCTCTTTTTGCTGTGTCAGCTGATTGGCCGCCGGTTGCTCCCTCGGCCTTTCCCCACCCAGCCTGTGCCCCCTGTGCACGAGCAGAGGATGGCTGCGCTGCGGGAGAGAGTTCGGGCTCGAGAAGCCCAGGGGGAGCAGCTTTGATGTTGGCTTCAGGGGTGGCGACCGCCCTGTCACGGCCCTGCCTGGTGGGCACCTCCTCCCCCCAGGGCGAGGGTGACAGATGCCCCTCGGAAGGACGCCACCCCGCACCGTGGTGGATTTGCGGGCCTCCTCCCTTCGGGGCTGTCCCAGCCTAACCTGACCTCCCCAGTGCCATCCCGCTGCCTTGCAGCCAGGAGAAAGGCTGAAGCAGCCCCGAGTTCGACGGCATACCTATTTTTGAATGCCCAGAGTTTGGTGCGCTTGCCTGCCGAACTCTTGCGAGGCGCTGCGCGTGCTCACGCTAAGTTAACCACCGCCATCCAGCCCAGACCCCGGCGTCGTCATTTCTCCACCACGTGGAGCCCCAGAAGTCTCGACTCTTCCCCCGTAGCCAGCTTCTCGTCCAGAGTCGTTGTTCTGAAGTCCTCTTCCTCCTTTTCCTCCTCCTCCTCCTCCTCGCGATTCTTTCGCGTCGCCGAGGGCTCCCTGATTTTCGGGAGTCGTCGGTCGACCCCTGGGCTGATACAGGGGGGGCGTTCTCGGGCAGCAATTCTCGGGACGAGCCCAGCTGTGGTGTCGAGGGGCCTCCCAGACGAAAGAGCGCCCAACAAGCTCGACCCACGAACCGTGGGGCCCTGTTTGCCGAAGAGATGTCAACCCTTAGGCAAGCGGCTTCTCTTCATTCCTCCTTCTCGCTCTCACCCGCGTCAGTTGTCATTTGCACGTCGTCCTCGTCGTCAGCACCTCCCTCCTCGCTCCTCTTCCCCCCCTTCGTTTGCGGTTGCGCCTCCTGGGTGCTGCTTTCCTCTCCCCCCCCCCCCTGCTTCCGCCCGCGAGATCTCCGGCTCTCTCCGCGTCGTGCTTTCCTCCGCGCACAGGGTGTCAGACCGGGTCCTTTTGTGGCATCCGAGGAGGGGGAGGAGGGAGGAGGAGGAAGAGGAGGGAGGAGGGAGGAGGAGGAGGAGGAGGAGGAGGAGGAGGAGGAGGAGGAGGAGAAGGAGGGAGGAGGAGGAGGAGGAGGAGGAGGAGGTGTCCTCGGTGCTGCACCACAGCGTTCCCCGGCGGCAGCGCGGGCCTCGCTGCAAGCAAGGTCGGCGCGCTGGCCCCGTCGCTCCGAGCCAGCGCTCTCGCCCGGGCGCGGGCGCCGCCTCTCTGGATCGGAGCCCCTCCTCGTCGTCGTCGTCCCCATCCTCTCCCCGCCTCCGCCTTCCCCTGCTTCTCCTGCTCTTCCTGCGGCTTCCGCTCTGGGCCAGCTCCTGCTGCTGCCGTTCGTCCTCGTGCTCCTCCTTCCTCGTCCTTCTTCCTTGTTCTCCTGTTCATCGGCCATCCTCCTCCTCCTCCTCCTCCCTCCTCCTCCTCCTCCTCCTCAGCACCAGCATCACCATCATCATCCTTCCCCCTCCTCCTCCTCCTCCTCCTCCTCCTCCTCCTCCTCCTCCTCCTCCTCCTCATCACCATCATCATCATCATCATCATCATCATCATCAGCATCAGCATCAGCATCAGCATCAGCAGCATCAGCAGCATCATCAGCAGCATCATCATCATCACCACCACCACCACGGCGAAGGCCCCGCGCGGCGCACGACGTGGAGCCGATGCATCTCCCGGGCGAGGGCCGGGCCGCCCGGGACGTGGCCCCGCAGGCGCTCCCTTGGTGCAGGAGCGGAGGCCAGGGCTGGACCTAAACGGTGTTTTTGGTGATTTCGTGGGCCGTTTTCGTTTCGACTTCGTTTTGCGGTAGAGGCGGATTCGAGACAAAAGCGAAGGAAACCGAAAACAACACGAAAACGACAAACACCGTTTAGGTTTAGCCCTGGCGGAGGCCCTGCCGACGGCCGGCAGGGCTGCGAAAAGGGGCTGGCGCCGTGCTGGCGCGGCCCCCCCCGTGCGGCCGCCAAGCGGCGGTCGAGGCTCGGGCGAGGACAGCCGCGGGCTGGAGAAGGTCGAGGACGGCTACCCAGAGGAGGAAAAGGCACCCTACCTGTGCCCTTCCCTCGTTCTCCCCTTTCTGGGCTTCCTGGGAGGCCCTCGTCGCCACCGTTGGATTCGCTTCGAAATCCTGGTCAGAGCGCACCCCGGGAGAGGTCCAGGGAGTAGCGGGGTATCCGTGCCTTTTGGTTTCCCCAGCTACCAGATGAAGGACAGGGACATGCCCGGAACCAGCGTGGCAGCCTGCCTGAAACCAGCGTGGCAGCATGTGGGGCTTCTTCTCCGACTCTGCTCTGAATGTAGTGACGTTTGTTCAAGGAGCACCACATTCCTGCAAACTGCTAGCTGGCCGCAGTGCCAGTCGCGCACAACGCGTGGGCGATGACACTTCCTAATCTCGATTCGTGTTGAGCGTCGTGTCGGGACATGGCGAAGGAGGAGAGCAGGGGCAAGGAGGGGAGGAGCCTCTTCGGCGGTGCGCGGGAGGGGGCCGAGGCGGTCCACGAGCTCGAGGTCCGGCCCGAGGGGGCAGAGAAGTGCGGCGGCGCGGCTCTGGAGGCGATCCTCGACGCGGGGCTCGCCGACGAGCTCATGGACGGCAAGAAGGAGAGGTTGCAGGCCGACGAGGTGGCCGAGCAGCACGCGTGAGTCTCGTTCCTCGTCGCGGCGCTCTTCGGCAAGAGCTGGAGGCGGGGCCACCGGTTGAGCGCCCCCCCCTGGCCCGAGTGGCCCTGGCCCTCGTGTCTGGCGCAGTGCGTTTGCCGCGTCGGGCAGAGGGTGGGGGTGGCCCGCAGCTGAGCTGCGCTGCGGCGGGCACCTGTGCACGTTGCAGCAGGGGCGAGAGACGGAGGGACGAGCGCCCTTGATCAAAGAGTTCCAAAGAGTTCCTCCTCCTCCTCCTCCTCCTCCTCCTCCTCCTCCTCCTCCTCCTCCTCCCCTTCCTCCTCCTCCTCCTCCTCCTCCTCCTCCTCCTCCTCCTCCTCCTCCTATCCCCATTCCTTTTTTTTCCACACTGCACATAATCCGATGGGCTCTTTTATTTGAGTTCCAGGTCCAATGTGACACACATCCGCGGATAGAGAACAAATCAACGCAATGGAAAGGGATGGGTGGGATGGGTAGGATTTCAGATATGCCACGAGCGCGCCTAGCTTGGTCCTTGTTGCCCGCTCTCCCTTCCCCCCCCCCTCCCGCGCCCTGGAACGTCTCCGAAACGGTGCCCATCCTCTTCGCTCCTCTCCTCCTCCTCCCCTCCTCTCCTCCTCCTCCCTCCATCATCATCATCATCATCATCATCATCATCATCATCATCATCATCATCATCATCATCATCATCATCATCATCATCATCATCATCATCATCATCATCATCATCATCAT
This sequence comes from Prorocentrum cordatum, assembly GCA_963575745.1. Taxonomy (NCBI): domain Eukaryota; class Dinophyceae; order Prorocentrales; family Prorocentraceae; genus Prorocentrum; species Prorocentrum cordatum. The sequence goes on along the minus strand of CAUYUJ010004901.1, from coordinate 24,388 downwards.
CATCATCTCATCATCATCATCATCATCATCATCATCATCATCATCATCATCATCATCATCATCATCATCATCATCATCATCATCATCATTATCATCGTCATCCTCATCGTCATCATCGTCATCATCATCATCATGCCCCTCCTCCTCATCCTCCTTCTCCTCGCTGAGCTCAGATGGAGAGGTTGCTGATCACAGCCGCAGCAGTCGCAGCGATGGCAACTCACAGCAACCATGGCGCCGCGGGCGACAGACAGCGTGGCGCTCGTGAGGACGGCGGCCTGCTCGCCCGCGCGGAGCGCCCCCGGGGCGCAGACCGTGGCAGCGCGGCCATCTCTCTCGCTGCCGCCGGTCGTAGCTTTCCAAGCTTTGCGCGGCCCGCTTAGCTTCGACCGGAAGAGGTGCGCTCTCGACCCGCGAATCAAAAGAAGAGGTCGTGGCAAGGCTGGATGCAGCACCAACGTTCCCCAGCCAGCCCAGCCAGCCTGCTGCAGGACCCGTTGCAGGCGACCCGCTGCTGCACCACCCGCTGCACAGCCTCACATGGTGCTGGATGTCGCGCTCCCGACGCTCGGCATCAGTGCCTCTATCAGCATGGCGGTCAAGCCGGTCAAATCATTGCCCCTGGCCTTACGGAACCCCTTGGCGGCGGAGGTCCACCAGGCTTCGGACCGTTGGCGCCCCTCTCGGAGCAACTCCGCGCCATGATGTATCGGGCATTGAAGGACGCTCAACCAGAGCTCCAGGAGATGTGCGCCACAGTCTGCGCTGACGCCATGGCGCAAGCCCAAACAGACATCTGCACGCACCTCAGCACCGTCGCCCTCCAGCAGAACGCCCGCATCGACGGCCACGGAAAAGAGACCCGCGACTTACAGCGACGCCAACGCGACGCCGAGGCTGAACAGACGCGGGCATGAGAGGCCATCGCGCGCGACAAGGAAACCCTCGCCACTGCCGAGGCACAGCTGCCCGCCATGGATCTTCCCCGCACCGCGCGCAGACTACGACCGCGAGCCCATCCAAACTATCTTCTGCATCGGTTGCCAGTCTAACATCTCTCCCGTGGAGGTCCTCAACTCGTGCCGGACCTGGTTCACAGCAGCCGGCATCGACAGCTCCATGGCCAGATTCCCTGGCGACGTGCCTGCACGCCGACGCCCACTACCAGTCTTGCACGGAAGCTCGATGGCGGTCCCCCTTGCCACGGCGCTGGAACGGAGCCTCCGCATCCGCTTTCAGGCAATGGCAAGGTACCAATAATCACGAGCGGAAGAAGGACGTACACGTACATGAAGCCGCGCTGGTTTCGAGGGTTTGCATTGCGCGAATGCTCGTATCACGCGGCCGGTCTCGCGGGTCCAGGGGCCGTGTTCATGTACATAGCTGGGCGCGTACGTCCTTCTGTGGGCTCCCTAAATACGCAGGGCCAGGCTGTCCCTCTACTCGTCAGTGGGGACAAATCCCCAATCAAAACAAGTGCGAGATCCATACCACACGTCTCCTACGACTGCTACTGGGCACACACCCACAGCAGCACGGGGAATGCTGGAAGGACGAAGGGCCAACCAGAATGGATGGAGTATCTCTCGTTCGAGTTGAAGCTCGGGGCCCTCGGGAACGTTCCAAGCTCCGGTGGAAACCCACAGCTTCTGCAGCTCAGCGCATTGACCGGGCCACCATCGAGCGACAGTCCATGGACGCCTTCTACGGGGAGGCAAACCTGCAGTGGACCTAGCACTCGCCAGGCCGCATGGCAAGCCACTTCGAAGGCTCCCGCATCGAGCGCAACCGTGGTATCATGGAATGCGCGCGGCCTTCTGTGTGTCAATCATCAACGCCACCACTGAAAATGGGAATTTCTCGAGTCCGTCATGCGCCAGGGCGAGATCACCTTGATTCAGGAACTTCATGGAGCATCGGTGCGACTCCGGCTTGCCCTCCAACGCGGTCCTTACTTATACCATTCTTCGTGTCTGAGGTTGTGGAAGACGATCCATGGATAGGAGGCACGTTGCTAAATCATTCCCAGATGTCTACAACATGTTCAAAACATGTTTTAAACATGTACAATCAAAATGCGTCAAACATGCCTTATGAAAACATTTGCCACATTGTAAATTCAATGATAGGGCGGTTCGAGTGCCCCTTTTCATGTCATCCGCAAGTCTGAGGGCCGTTCCCCAGCAGAAGGCAGCATTGCCTTTCTAGTCCCGCGGACTCCCGTGCGTGAAACGCTACGCAGTCCTGCGCCGCTACCTTCAGAGACGGACGACACCTCGCGATGGATGTCTTCCCACACGTCTGCTTCGACTTCTGGGCTCACCTTTTCCTCTTCTTCTTTTTTTCTTATTATTAGTCGTTTTCTTCTTCTTCTTCCGCTGTCCCGGTCCAGCATTTCAGCATCAATCGCCACCGGGTGTTCTGCAGCAGCGTGTGCGCTTCAGCGGGTGACTTCCATTACCTGTTTGAAATTGTTGCCCCGGGGCGCGTCCTGTTTTGCCCCGCTCTCATGCTTTGGCATGTCCAAGGGCACCTCTGTGAAGCTCAAGGACATTCACAAATACGACCTGGGCGCGTCCAACTTCAACGCCGTTGCCAAAAATTACGTTGAGGCGCGTGCATGGACCCGGCAGGTGTCCCACCGCGACCACCTCCGTTGCTTCCTGGCGATGGGCGATTTCAACATATCGGACCGGACCAGCCTGTCTACTGCTACGACGGCTGCGACGCCGCGCGCCAGAGCCGACCGCAATGCTAACGCATGGAGGCAGTTATTTTGAAGCGTGACAGAAAACTCAACAGGACAACCGACGCGATTTTCGAAGGCCATCCGCACGGCATCAGCAATAGAAAGGGCTTTTCATCTTCACCGCCGAGCACGCCCTCCTGCACAACGATATTTCTTACGAAATTAATCGGGAGGCCGCTGCGCTTTCTGACGCCCGCCTCAGTGATCATGCTCTCGTCGCATTAACACTCCAGGACGCCCCGATCAAGCCTACATGTGAAAGGGTCATCCCGTTCTTCATCTTCAAGATGATGCGCTTTCAGTGCCACGATGAGAACTTTTTCAACATGTCCACGGTCGCGCGCATGGGCGTCGAAGGACGTTGGCGGGCGACCAAACTCCTCATGCGGGAGGCCGCGAGGCTAACGCGCGACGAGGCCCAACAGCGCCGCAAAGACGACCTCTCCGACTTCGCCCAGCACGGCCGCCCCTTCACCACCACGGCCATCTCCAGAGCGGTCTGGCAGAACGACACCGCGACGGCGACCTCCTGATCGCGACCACGGAGCTGGGCAGGGAGAACTTGCTGATCCACGGCACCGCGGCTTCCCTGCAGGACCTTGGGGCGTTCGCTAATCCTTCCCGCCGCCTCCATCAGGAGGCCGACAGGCGCCAGGCAACGGCCATGGCCCAGGCGGCTCGCAGCTCTCGGGGCACAGAGCAAGAGTTTTGGAAGGAACAACAACGAACCCTCCGGCGACGTTCGCAGCTTTGGCCCACGGCTCGACCCCCCCTCTCGAAAGACATCCGGGCCCCCTCGGAAGGCCCCAGGGACCGTGAGATCGCCCGCTCGCCTGCAGCCATGGCCCGTGCTCTCAAGGAACACTGTGTTTGTTTTGATTCGCGGGTCGAGAGCGCACCTCGTCCGGTCGAAGCTAAGCGGGCCGCGCACAGCTGGAGTTAACAAAGAGGGGGGGACGGAAGGAGAGGCCTCACGTCAAGGCCAACTCTCAAGGAGCACAGGAAGCCTACCTCTTCACAAGACCTCCAGTCGACGAGGAGGCCGTCGAGAGGAGCTCTCGCGAGCGCCTCCCTCCCTCCGACGCCGCCGGCCCGCCCACCATCCCCGCAGGACCTCCACCGGCAGGCGCGCCCTGGACCGGTCGCCCGCCCGTCGGCTCCCGGCCCGGACCAGTTGCGCCCTGCGCTGCGCGGGCGGCTGCGCCCATAGTGGGCCCTGGAAACGACAGGGCCGTTTTTTTACCGGTTCCCTTTCGCCGTTTTTGTTGCCGGTTCCAACGCCGTTTTTTTACCGGTTCCGTCGCCGTTTTCTGACCGGTTCCGGCTCCGGTTCCAATCCCATGGAGCCGCTTTTTTGCCGTTTCCGGTTGCTGTTTTTTTGCCGTTTCCATTTTCAAGGGACATTTTTTTGGAAACTGTGAAAAAACGGCCCTGCCGTTTCCAGGTCCCACAAAGGCTGCGCCTGATGTCTGCACGAGCGAGATGGGCACGGAAAGAATGGGTACAATGCCCAACTGCGGATCTGGTTCGTTTTGAACAGGACTCGCTGTCCACGCCGCCGCAGCCCGTGTCCACTCGAGACAGAAGGCCGCCTGCCCCACAGCGGGCGCTGTTGGTTTAGGGCAGCATTTGTTGTTGGGCATTGTACCCAGTCTTTCCGTGCCCATTTCGGGCGTTCAAATGATGCAAGTCACCGAGCGCGCTCCACTGCTCGCAGATGGCCTGCACGTTGTTCACGTCTGATTCTTCGGGAGGTCTTCGAATTTCCCGGGGGCCGAGATCCTGTCATTTCCGCTTGTGCAGTCCTGGGCCTCTTCCTGGCCACTAGGGGGCCGGGAAAAATCAGAATCGAGCACAATGAGAAATGAGCACGGTTAGGAATGAACGACATGTACTCGCAAACGTCCGAAAACACACATGTCTGCTTCGATGTGATTTCATCGTAGATCCCCCACGGCGGATCCAGGCCATTTGCGAGCAGTTGCTCTGCAGGTAGCGGAACGCGCTCGTCTAGCAATCTCAACTTTGCATGCTGTCACGCAGATGTTCTCAACAGGCCACCCCCCGTGCGGTTCTAACTCCTCTGACTTCTGTTTCCTCCCGACAGGGGTCGGCTGTTGCCGATGATATCGATTTTCTCTGGGATGCCCGCTGCGTTCGCCATTTGAGTTTGAAGAGCGCTGATTCTAAGATAGTGGTATTGGGTATTGGCCGTAAATCGCACCTAGACCCTTCTGATTAAGGAGCACACGGACCCCATGCAACAAGGGTTTGTCCCGGGGCGCCAATTTACAGCCAACGTCGTCTCATTCGACCTCGAGGCCCGCCGCGCTTCCCATTTTCCAGAGCGCCGGCCGCTTCTTCGCTTTTTTGATGTGCGCGCCGCGTTTTCTAGCCTATCCCAGGGTGGTGTTCCTCTTCCTCTCCCTCCTTGCTCACGGCCTCCCCGAGGATTTCATGAACGCCACCCGTGCGTCATATGAATTCCCTCTCGGCTTCGCGAGGCTTGGGTCCACCAGGGGACCGTTTTGTTTGATCAGCTCCAGAGTCCTACAAGGATGTCCGTTGAGCGGGTCTCTTTGGGCACTCGCATTTAACGCCCCTCTTCGCCACCACCTCGGATTGCTCCCCTTGGACTCCCTTGCGGCGGCGTGCTCCGGTGACATAGGCTGCCAATGCTAGCAGAGGCTCGCCTGCTGAGCGCTGTTCTGGCACCTCTCCGGGCCATGCGGGCTCTGGCAAATCTTGCACTCCGGGCCAGCAAATGCAACCTTGTACCATTATTGGTGTCGTGCTCGCCCCAAGTCGAGGCCGAAACTCGCGCTCTCCTCGCCTCTTCCGCCCCTGAGTGGTCCGCGTTTGCCAATGTCGGAGCCTGCAAGTACCTAGGTGTTTACATTGACTCTGATGCCACGCTCACCATACAGTGGCGAGCTGCTGCCCAGAAGTGGTGGACACGCGTGCAGCTCCAGGCTGCCGCCGGCGCTGCGATGGCCATCAATGTGTGTGCGCACGTCATCTCCAGGATGCCAGTGTTGTCGTATCTTTCAGTTTTTTACCGTCGATCGCAAAACCTTGCGGTACGATATCTTTGCGTTGCACAAGGTCTGACGGCTACCCCCAGACTCATTGAAATTGGCAGATTTCCACTTCCTCCGCTCGTGGGGAAAAGCGGGGCTCCCTCCCGTCGTCTCATGCAGCGTCGCCGCGGCTTGGCGGTCTTGTTCATTTGCGATTGAAGGGATATTCTGGAGTCCTCAGCTAGATGCATTTTCGGAGATATCCCGCTTGCATGGCTCTTAACCCGATGGCTCAGCGGACTCCTCAGCCCGCCCTTTCTGGCAGCAGCAGCAGCAGCAGAGCATCGGAGATATGTGCTCCTCGGTCGTTCACGGCCGCCCCATCCGGACCTCATCTCGGCGACAGGTTTCGACTGCCTGCTCGCGCGCCGCCGCGAAGCAGTCGCCCGGGCCTCGCTCGATGGTCGGCGCCTTAGGCTTCAACTGGCTATCGCCCGCGCTCTGTATGCGTCCATCTCCCCGACGCCTCGGCCTCCACCATCGCCGAGCGCTTGAAAGTGTAGGATCCGTCATCTGGCGCGAGCGCAGATTTAGGGCTCCGCTGGCAATCACTGCGGCGCGAGCTCGCGCAGATGCCACCGGCCCACCAGTGGTGCGTCGTGAAGACGTTGCGCGCGGGCTGGATCACGTCCCGCAGGATGCATGTCCTGAAGCCTCGTCCTTGGCAATTCGGCTGCTCGGCGCGGGACTCCATGTGCCATTATTGCAGCGCCCACGTCTCACACATTTCACCGCCCTCCCACGGGCCTTCCCGAGTCCTCGCTTACTTGTCATGTGGGGACTCGGCTCCGAGCAGGACCATGCATCCCCAGACGACGCTCGCCCAGCGGTCATCCGCAGGTGAGCATCGCTTTCTATCTTTTTCACAATTTGAAGTTCGAGCTTGACTCCCTGCCAGAGCGTCAGAGAGAACGCACCCGGGGCTCTTATGGCTTCGCTCACAGATACCTTCTGGCGGCCCGCCAGAGCACCGAGCTATGGTGGATTATTGCGGGGAGGGTGGGTGCGGCTAACATTACCTTGGGCGGGTCTTTCATGTCAGAAGCTGTCGCGGCGAAT
>CAUYUJ010004901.1:0-15000 GCA_963575745.1 Prorocentrum cordatum | reverse complement strand
TCGCCGATGCATCGGCGATGCGGCTCGATGTGGAGCCCGATTTTCTCCACGCGGGCGTGGCCGATGCACCATCGACGTCGCCGATGCATCGGCGATGCATCTGCGATGCGGCGCGCTCATCCAGCCCCATCTAGTGGGATCCCATATGGAAGTCCCCTAGATGTACACCTGGCCGGATGTACACCTGGCCAGAAGGCTTCGGGGTCTCAAAACCCTGGAGCCGCCTCGCCCCTAGGGCGCCTCCACACTCCAGGGTTGAGATGTTGGAGAGAGCGTGATCCACCGCCGCTTTACTGTGGAAAATTGCCAACCTTTTCCTCCGGAACCCGGGGGTATCCCCCCCCCCCTCCGAAAATCCCCCCCCCCCCTGCTGGACCCCCCCCCCCTTCCCCCCCGGCAAAACCCCCCCCTCCCCTAACCCCTCCCCCCCCCCTCCGCCTCGAAAACCCGGGGGGTCACTACCGGTTCGAACCCCTCCCCCCCCCCCCCCCCTCCCGATCCGGAAAACCGGGGGGGGTCACTACCGGTTGAATCCCCCCCCCCCCTCGAAAACTGGAGGGGCGTCACTACCGGTTCAACCCCCCCCCCCCCGCACCGCCAGCAAACGACTCCCGGTCCCTACCACCGTCCGCATCACATCCCCCACTGTTGTTCCCAGCACCACTGTCCTCACCACCACTGTCCCCACTGGTTCCACCACCGTCCCTACTGTCCCCACCAGTGCCCCCACCACTGTCGCACTGTCCCCACTGTTCCCACCACTGTTCCCACCACGGTTCCACTCTCCCCACTGTCTCCACGGACTGTCCCAACCACTGCCACTGACTGTCCCCACTGTCCCCACTGTCCCCACTGACCTCTCCTCCGCTGTCCCACTGACTGTCCCGCTGTTACCACTGCACTTCCCCACACCACCACCGCCTTTACCACCACCATTGTACCCTCCACTATCCCACTGTTTCCACCTCATTCCCACTGTCCTCACCACCACTGTCCCCACCACCACCGTCCCCACCACTGTCCACTGTCCCCCCTGTTCCCACCATTGTCCCCACCACTGTCCCCACCACTACCGTCCCCACCACTGTCCCACTGTCCCACTGTCCCCACCACTGTCCCGCTGTCCCCTCACCACTGTCCCCACCAACACCGTCCCCACCACTGTCCGCACCCCCACTCGGTTTTCGAGAGGGGGGGGGGGGGGGTTCGAACCGGTAGTGACCCCCCCCCTTTTCATGATGAGCTGGGGGGGGGGGGGAGGGGTTCGAACCGGTAGTGACCCCCCCCCGGTTTTCCGGAGGGGGGGGGGGGGAGGGGTTCGAACCGGTAGTGACCCCCCCCGGTTTTCCGCCAGCAGCGGTAGAACACGCTCTTTCAGATGTTGAGACCGCCCTGAACTAATCGTGGGGCTTGTTCAGGCCAGCTGCGACTACCTGGGGGAGGCCTGTCGAAGCTAGCCGATACTATTTGGGGGGGCTGTCTGTGCGCAACCCGAAGCCTTCCCAGGTGTGCACGGTTCGGTCGGGTCGGCTGCCTTCAGAACCGGGCGTTGCAAACATTTCTCGCACCGTGCGCGTTCAGCCGGTGCCCGGCCCCCCGACCATTACGTACAGGACGATTCGGCCCGAAGAATGTCGCAGAACAATTGGGGTGTAGGGTTTTGGTAGCTATTTGTTGTGATGTTGCCTCTTTTCGCGATGTCGCAGCTCAGGGCGCGGCTCAGAGTGTGCACGGTTCGGTCGGTTCGGCTCTGCGCCGTGGTGGCCATGACTTCCCTTCGGAGCAAGGAGTTCATCAGAGGCATCGTTAGGGGAGATAGGCCCGTCCATGCGTTGGCCCACCACGCCCCTCTTCCTCGTCCTCCTCCTCCTCCTCCTCCTCCTTCTCCTCCTCCTCCTCCTCCTCCTCCTCCTCCTCCTCCTCCTCCTCCTCCTCCTCCTCCTCCTCCCCCCCCTCTTCCGTAGCCATTTTGGCTTAAGTAAACCGTCTCTGCAAAGCAGCTGGCCAGGACAGCCTGGAGGGCGCCGCGCGGCAGCCAACACCAAGGCAGCTGGTACCCTCTCCTTTCATATTCCAATCTGCCACTGCTCTGGCGCCTCTGATCTTTGAGTTCTAGCATGTCCTGTCACTGTACCTCCCTATTCAAAAATGTGGTACTCTTCAGAACATCCGTTCCCTGTGCGAGACGGCAAATGCCGAGCGCTGAAACCTCTGCTTCCCGAAGCTCTCGGGGCGTTTCCGCTCAGGTCCGCCGTGTTCGGCACCGATGCAAGGAGGACGAACATTGGCGCCGTTGACGAGACAAACAACAGTCACTATCTTCCTCCAGTGGTCGGAGCGCGGGCAGCTCTGTTCGTGCACCAGAACCTGCTCACCGTTGGGGTGCAAATGTTCCTTCTGCTCATGCTGGCGGCCATCGAGGGCCAGGCGCTGCATGTCTTGCAACTTTCGGGCCCGCTGAAATTGCGCGCCTCGCGTATGATTTGGACGCGGCGCCTACATTTCCTGATCATGACCCTCGTGGACCACCTGCGGCTGGATCGCCCGCTCCTCCTGCTGCAGCCCCTCCTCATCGTGCCGCTGGCCCTCTCCATGGTGCCGCTGATCCGTGGAGGAGCGGCGCTGCCCCTGGCGCGGGTCAGGGCCCTCGTCCGCCTGGCCCCATTTGAACGGGCGAGATCGAGGCAGCCGTCAGCACCGCCGTCGTCATCCAGGTGGAGGCTGTCCGCGTGGAGATCGGTGGCGCCATGGGTTCTACGCACAATGACATGCGTGACACGGTTGTTGGGCTTCTGCGTCCCCAAGCCGCTCGCCTGGACCAGCGCGACACTGATATCCGTCAGTTTCAAGCGCGTACGGCCTCATTGGCGACGCAGCATGGCTCTCCTCGTGCGGACATGGGCGAGGTGCACCGGCCTGCTGCTGCAAGGGTGGTGGATCTCGCAAGGGTGGCTACGGACGACAGGCCTCCTGACCCCAGCATCTTCAGGATCGGGCGCGCGCAGCCCACGTCCGAGGCCGAGGTCAAGAATGGCACCACACAGGGCTCACGCACGAACAGTACAGCACTCACGGGAAGTCGCCTGGCAAGGCTTTCTTTCCGCACCTCCATGGTGGCGCTCCTGGTGTTGCTCGCGCGGTTCGATTGGTTCAGCAGCTTCAGCTTCCTGGTGGCAGTTGGCGGCGTTTTCCGGCTCTCCCTGTCCGCGGCGCCACTGGCGCGCTCTACATCAATCCTCACAAGCGCCCCAAACAGGTGCAACGTGAATGCAAGGAAAGCGAAATCTCGGCAGTCTTTGGCGAGCGAAGCCTCAGCATCAATGGCGATTCCTCTGGGCGCGTGGCCTCGTCGGCGCCGACTCGATTCCCATCGTGGAAGTGGCCCCGCAGGGCGCCAACCAGCCGACCAAGCCTGCATGGTCGCCAGGGGGAACTGCGCACCTCAGCATGGAATTCACGTCGGTCCCTGACACCTTCCGATCACAATTCCAGGGAGTGGACACTTCAGCATGGACCATGTCTTAGCAAGAGATGATTCTGGTGGGAGATCGACTGCGGGGGCGCTCGCGAGCTCCGCGTTGCCAGCTGGAACGCCAGAGGGCCATGCTGCTACAATCGCGAGTTGCGCAGGCAGAAATTATTCAAATTGAGGTGGCTTCTCTACCGTCGGCACGTCGTCCTTTCGCAAGGAGTTCACGACAACGAATTCACACTCACTTCGCCTTTGAACAGCTTAACATCCAGTACAAATTTTGTCACTCTGGCTGCTCGGAGGAGGTTGACGAGGAGGACGCGCGTTCAAGTCGAAGGGGGCGTTGCTATCACCCTCCCCTGGCACTCGCAGGACACCTGTACCGCGCCCGTTCTCAGTCATCACGCGTTCGTCCGTTGTTATGTTTCAGCACTTGTCCGTTTGCGCCACCTCGACAGGCATGGAGGCGCGGCTCCTGGAAGTGCGCGACTATGATATCATTCGTGAGCAACGGGATGCCACCCGTCAGGGATGGCATCAGAAAATTGCGCCGGCTCACGATGAGCTCTCTCGGTTTGCCCTCAGCGCTGGCGACTTCAATGTGAGCGACGCAGTTAATCAACCTTCTCTTTTTCCTCAGCGTCGCCAGGTTTCCCTGTCCCAGGACGGGCGCGCCCCGCAATCGGAGCCTTTGTGGCGCGACCTGTTCTCCAATGACATGCTCGGGCTGCAGGGCCGGCTGCGCGCGCGCAACTGCAGGTCGATGGAGACGCTGAGCGCCATTGCTCGGCTCTCCATCTTCTTGAGCTCGCACTTCGCAGTTGACTGCGGCGCGACCCTCGACGCGGTCGCTCGGCCATGGCGACGAAGCCCGCCCCGAAGAGGCCTCAATCACATGACGCGTGCACTATTCTCAGCCCCAGATTCAAGCAGCCGCGCTTTCGAGAGGCCCCCGAGAACTGCGTGGACCGCGCCCAGCGGGGGGGGCTCGACGTCAGCTCGAGAGTCTGCGAATGAAGGAGCTGATGCGCACGGCCGCCGCTCTTACTCGAGATGAGATGCAGAGAGGTCTCGCACCGCCCGCTAACGCTGGGGCGGCCGAGCTCGAGCGCATGGCGCGCAGAGCCATCTCAGGGGCATCTTGGCGATGAGACGCGCGGCTCGCGCATCGCCTTCGTGGATCGCCACAGCTTGCCGAGCACTTCCTCGGCATCTCGGGCGACGGCCTCGCCTGCGTCATGCGTCCACCCGAGTTCCGAGAGACCGCGCTGACGACGAACCTGCAGCGCTTCGAAGAGCTCGCACAGGGGGCCGCGCGATCTGCTGGTCGGCGATCCCGAGCCCGCGCCGCTCAGGGCGATGACTCGCCGGCTGCAGTGCCAGAGCAGACGGCCAGCGGGAGTCTACGAGGCAGGCGTTGGCGCGGAACCACTCTCGGCGGCGCCTCGCCCTCCGCGGGCTGAATATAAAGCGCGCCCGGGGCGGCCGCGAGATCGTCGCGAGCGAGCCGACGGCGACGGCGGCGGCGATCGAGGGACACTGGGGGCCCATCTCCGCCGAGGCCACGCGTTCTGATGCCGAAGGCTCCTGGCACCTGGAAGCCCACCTTCCCCCCGTTCCCCGTTCTGATTTCCCTCCCCCATCCCCGCGAGACCTCGAGCTCTGCAACGCGGGCGGGCCTCTCCCCCGGGCCCCGATCGGCCACCTCATGGGACGCGGAGGGCCGTCTCAGCAGCCGCCGAGGTCTTGCATGAGGCGATGTTACAGTTGTTCGCTGGCGGGGGCCTGTCGAAGGTCCAATTCTGCATGTGCTCCCAGAGGTGGTGACCTTCAAGATCTCGCAGATTGCGCGAGGGATGCCAGCGCGGTTCGCCTTCTGAATTGAAAGCGCACTCTTCTTCTAAAGAATGCCGGCCGCGCGGCTCTCGCCCAGGCCGCGAACGTTCGCCCGCGCAGAGTAGCGAAACAAAATGTACACGACAGCCAACGAGGTTTCCATGAGTCAGCGGCCTGAGTTCCAGTTCACTCACGATTGGATTAGCCTTGATGCCGAAGCCCCTCTCAGCTGTTCAGGTGGCGATGCCCTGGCCCGTCGCCCGTGCTGTATCTCATATGACATGCGCACCGCGTTTCCGAGCATGTCCCAGCAACGGCTTCAGGCTGCCCTCCGAAGGTTGAATTCTCCCAGGGGCTGTCTCGCTGCAACTTTAGCTCTCGCGACCGACTCGGTCGTATTCTTGAAGGTTGGGTCAGAGAGGCATCGGCTCTTTTCCGATTTCTCGCGGGTCACCCAAGGGCGCCCATTGAGCGGGGCCCCATGGGCTCTGGGCATGGACCCAATACGCCGTCACTCAGCCGCTGCCTGCGAGACGGGAGTCGCACAACTAGCCGCCCCGACGCCGCTTGGGGGGCCCTGTGAAGAGCGGCTCGAGCGTTTTTTCCCCGCGCCGCGTTTCCATATGCCTTTGCTGGTGCGCGCGCCGGCGACGTGGGGATCTCCCTCCCTGACTTGTCTCTCGTTCCATTGCTCCACCCCCCATTTAAGTCGGCCTCCGACCTGGCCTGCCTGGGCCCTCAGTCCAAGAAATGTTTCCTCGTGCCGACATGGAAGATTCTCGACGGCAAGGAGATAGCGACGCTTCGCAATGCCATTGGGGGAAGTTGTTCCCTCCGGGGGAAAGTTTGAGATTTGCAGTTTCTGCCGATATCTGGGCATTTAGTTTGGCCCTGGAGCCACTCTCGAGCACCTATTTGCGTCTGGCGGCCAGAAGGTACGGCTCAATGTCGGTTCGTCGCTGGCACGCTGCGCCAAGTGATGCAAGCACTAGATTGTGCCGCATGCTGATCCTTCCTTGTCTCTCTTATGCCGCCCAGGTGTTCCCCATCCCTGCCCGTGTGCTACACCGTGAAGGGCGCGCTCTCCATAAGTTTCTGCGCCTCCCACCATCCAGCTTCTCTCCCCCTGGGTTGCATTATCTGCGCTGGCTGCCAGCTCCCGAGCCGTTCGAAGCTCCGGGATGTCGTGCATGTGGAGGGCGGCGGGTCGGACTAAAAATTGGGCCAGGGGTCTTGGGCGAATCCGCGACCGCGCCCACTGCGAGGGCGGGTTCCCGCGCGCGCTGGCTGAAAATGGAGCTGTGATTCCTGGCAGGCCCTTTTGTTCCATAGTGCAATATTTGTCTCCATTATTACCCCCCCCCCGTTCTTCGACCTTGGTCCTTGAACTCCCTCCCCTTTCCCGCTCCCGTCGCCCGCAAAGCCAATATGTTGCTGAAACGGAAGCTCGGAACGCGTTGGACCGTAAGAAGCCCCCGCGGTTCCAGCTTCGATATTTGATGCGCTTTTAGGTTCAGACAATCCCTTACGGCATCCCAGCTTTAGCCTCACGCAGGCTCAGAAAGTGGTCCCCCGAACTCCCAGCCTTTAGAGCAACATGTCCTTGGGTTCCGCTGGAGGCGTCTTCGGGGATTGCATTTTCGTCAGGCGCCGAGTCGGTCGTGGCCTCACACCAAAACTTTGGCGGGTGCGTTGGTAAGTTCGGCGTGCTTGAAGATATTGCCGCAATGTCGTTGCCCATTCGGTTGTGAGGCCTTTGACGCGCTGCGCCATAATATAATGTGCCCTCTACGGTGAGAGGCGGCCAGGCTCCACGCCGACTTCCCCCAGTTGTCTGAGCCCCCTCTGGTGCGACTTGGCCTTGGTGCTGCGGTTGACGACGCGGGGGTGGCGAATGACCGTCTCGCATACCACCGCCGGCTGGTGTACGCCTTTCACATCTACCATATTTATTGCGAGCTCTTTCCACATGCGAACACGGGATTGCGAGCCCGATCCCTATTCGCCAAGCGCGCGTCGCAGCGCGCGCGGCGCTCTCGATTAAACTAGCAACACAGACAGGGACTGTACGTGCGCCCCTCCAACCTCATCCTCCTCCTCTTCCTCCTCCTCCTCCTCCTCCTTCGGACCCTCGTCTTCCTTCAGACATTCGATGATGGCGATCCGCCCGCAGCGCCACGCCAACGCTTCGGCGCGACACGCTATCCAAGTCGCGGTCCCCAAACGTCAACGTCTCGAACTGTTCCCAGCCTCATGTCCCGCGAAGCGCGGCGACACGCTATCCAAGCGCATGGCATAGCGTTTCGCCGTGGCCGCCGGTGCGACACGCTAAACAAAAGTTTCCGACCGTTGTATGTAGTAGGGTGAAGAACAAAGCCTTGGGGCAGCACGTATCCAGCCTGCGGTGCCCCCGTGGCCAGAGCAACGCCCCCCTGACTTCGGTTCCTCGGTATTTTGCGCGATGTCGCAAGTAGGGCGGCAACCATCCGCCCTGCGTTTCAAGCTCCTTCGGCATGGATTTCCACCCAGTTTGGCCGTCGCTATTTCCGCCATCCTTATGCTGAAATATAGAGCCGCCCGATTCGCCCTGAGCGGACATTCCCGACACAAGTCTCAATCAGAAAATCCATTCAGCAACGGCGGATCCGTAGTCGGGGCTACCCCAGAGGCCGAAGCCGAAGAGAAACACTTCGGGATTGAAGGAATCAATCCGCGCTTGGAGTCCGAGGCCGTTCGGGAAGATTCGGCACCCTTTTAGAACGAACTCGAAAACGTCGGAAAGCGGGTGCTGGGAATACGCCTTGGGGCGAGAAGGTTTTTAAGGGCCAGCGGAAATTACCACAGACCTCCCAGGTCCAGCAGGACCCCGTAGCCCCTTTTCCCCTCCTTCCTCCAGGGGGGGGGGAGGAGGAGGAGGAGGAGAAGGAGGAGGAGGAGGAGGAGGAGGAGGAGGAGGAGGAGGAGGCGGAGGCGGAGGAGGAGGAGGAGGAGGAGAAGGAGCAGGCTCAGGAGCAGGAGTAGGAGCAGGAGCAGGAGCAGGAGCAGGAGGAGCAGGAGGAGGAGCAGGAGGAGCAGGGGAGGAGAAAAGGATGGAGGATGGAGGATGGAGGAAGGAGGAGGCTGAGGAGGAGGAGGAGGAGAAGGAGGAGCGTGTAGAACTTGCCGAAGTCACTCCTGCCCTTGAGCCGCTTGAGCACCACAGCATGAAGAGGAGGAAGAGGGGGGAAGGATGGGGGGGAGGAGGAGAGGGAAGGCGCAGGAGGAAGGAGGTATAGGAGGTAGGAGGAGGTAGGAGGAGAGGTGTGGGAAGGAGGAGCAGGACGAAGAGGTGAGGAGGAGGGGTGGAGGAGGGGTGGAGGAGGAGGAGGAGGAGGAGGAGGAGGAGGAGGAGGAAGAGGAGGGGGAGAGAGCATCTGGAGGAGGAGGAGGAGGAGGAGGAGGAGGAGGAGGAGGAGGAGGAGGGGGAGAGCATCTGGAGGAGGAGGAGGAGGAGGAGGAGGAGAGAGCAGCAGGAGAAGGAGAGAAGGAGCAGCGAGGGAGGAGGAGGAGGAGGGATGAGGAGAATTCGAGCGCTGGCGTGAGGCCGCCATGGGCTCCAGGCGGGGCTCCACGGACAGCACCGCTGAGCTCGGCTCCGCCCCCAGGGGCCTCGCGCGAGAAGGCGGCGCCGCCCGCCAGTTGCTCGTCGAAGGCGTCTTCGAAGTCGTCGCCGGCGTCGCTGCCGCGGGAGGGCAGGCCTGGAGCCAGGGGCAGCAATCGGGTTCGTGACGTTTTCGCAGTTTCTCCGCGGTTTTCCAGCCTCGGGGTGCTCTCCAGCAGCTGCGCCTCGCCCATGCGCGCTCCGGGGGGTGCCCGCACCGTCCCGAGCGGCCGCCGGAGAGCCGAGCTTTTTGGCCTGAAAGCAGAGCGTCGGTGGCGGGGGCCCGGTGGCCCAGCCCTTGGGGCGTCTGGATTTGCTGTCGGGGCCGCCGATGGATCGGCGATGCATCTCAGGAGGAAAAGAAACACACAGACACAATGAATCCTCGATTCCCCAGAAAATATGGGAAACCATGGGAAGTGGGGGGGGGGAAGACAGAAACCCAGAAAATATAAGAAAAGATGGGGAATATTTCTATTTGTGTGTATTTATGAGTGTGTCCTGGGGCCCCTTCAGATGCATCGCCGATTCCAGGGCGATGCTTCCCTCCCTGAAGCGATGCCCCGGTCCTCCTTTGCGGCCGGGACCTGTGGCTTGGCGTGTCGCGCCGCGGGTTCTGGCCCACCACGCCTCGGCGCGACACGCTATCGTTAAGTCGGACATGTCCCCCTACAGGAGGAATATTCAAAAATAGTCCAAAAGTGCTATGGGGACGATTTTTCTACGATTTTTTGATATTGACCTAACAGCAAAGACTGATAGGTTTCTAGTAGGGTCAAAAGACAGCATCTTGACGCCCCAGGGGGATCTGGGCGCGATCCGGGGGAGGATGCCGGGGATTTGTTTTAGCCAACAGTAACGCACTTCGTGGTCTTCGAGTTCCCAGAACTCTATTCCTGGGCAAGATTTTGAATGCCCGGAGCCAACTGTAGGCAACTTCGTGTTCTTCGAGTTCCCAGAACTCCATTCCTGGGCATGATTTTGAATGCCCGGAGCCAACTGTAGGCCACTTCGTGGTTTTCGAGATCCCAGAACTCCATTCCTGGGCATGATTTGGAATGCCCGGAGCCAACTGTAGGCCACGTCGTGGTCTTCGAGCTCCCAGAATTCCATTCCTGGGCATGATTTTGAATGCCCGGAGCCAATTGTAGGCCACTTCGTGGTCTTCGAGTTCCCAGAACTCTATTCCCGGGCCACATTTTGAATCCTGAGGCAGGTTGATGTTGAGGCTGAGGCAGGCTGAGGCTGAGGCAGGCTGAGGCTGAGGCTGAGGCTCATGCAGGCTGAGGCTGACGCCGAGGCTGAAGGCAGACTGAGACTGAGGCAGGCTGAGGCAGGCTGAAGGCTGAGGCAGGCTGAGGCTGAGGCTGAGGCTGAAGGCAGACTGAGGCTGACGCCGAGGCTGAAGGCAGGCTGAAGGCTGAAGGCAGGCTGAGGCTGAGGCAGGCTGAGGCTGAGGCTGAGGCAGGCTGAGGCTGAGGCTGAGGCAGGCTGATGCTGAGGCAGGCTGAGGCTGAGGCTGATGCAGGCTGAGGCTGAGGCAGGCTGAGGCTGAGGCCGAGGCTGAAGGCAGACTGAGGCTGAGGCTGAAGCAGGCTGAGGCTGAGGCTGAGGCAGGCTGAGGCTGAGGATGAGGCTCATGCAGACTGTGGCTGGAGGCTGAAGCAGGATGAGGCTGAGGCTGAGGCTGAGGCTGAGGCAGGCTGATGCTGAGGCAGGCTGAGGCTGAGGCTGAGGCTGATGCAGGGTGAGCCTGAGGCAGGCTGAGGCTGAGGCCGAGGCTGAAGGCAGACTGAGGCTGAGGCTGAAGCAGACTGAGGCTGAGGCTGAGGCAGGCTGAGGCTGAGGCGGAAGCAGGCTGATGCTGAGGCAGGCTGAGGCTGAGGCTGAGGCTGATGCAGGCTGAGGCTGAGGCAGGCTGAGGCTGAGGCCGAGGCTGAAGCAGACTGAGGCTGAGGCTGAAGCAGGCTGAGGCTGAGGCTGAGGCAGGCTGAGGCTGAGGCAGGCTGAGGCTGAGGCAGGCTGAGGCAGGCTGAGGCAGGCTGAGGCTGAGGCTGAGGCTGTGGCTGAGGCTGAGGATGAGGCTGGCTGAGGCAGACGCTGAGGCAGGCTGAGGCTGAGGGTGAGGCGGATGGGCAGGGAGGCTGGGCTGAGGCTGAGGCCGGCTAGGATGAGGCTGGCTGAGGCTGTGGCGAGGCAGGAAGGCTGAGGATGTGAGGCTGACGCTGCGATGATGCAGGCCACTGCGCTGTCATCGCGAATGCGACTACGAATGCGAGAACAGCGAATTCTACCACGGATTCTAATCTGAATCTCAAGGGGAATGCTTCCAGCTGTGCCTACACATCGCTGTTAGGTTGCTTTGCCGGGATCATGCGAATATGCTGTTGACTATGCTTTACGTTCGTCAAAATCCGCTTAGCCGACCTGCGCGGTCCAGTCCCCGGTCCCATCAGTAAAACGTCCTCTGAACTTAGTCGGGGGTCCCCAAACGGTGCGGTGACCACACCGTGCGGTGAGTCGGTGGGGATTCGGGCTCACCGCACGGTTTTGGGACTCGGGTCGTTCTCCGAGGACGTCTCGGGCGACGGGGGCCTCCGAGGTCCCAAGACCGTGCGGTGACGGACCGTGCGGGTGAGGTCTTTGGGAATTTCGAGGTCACCGCACGGTCTGTCACCGCACCGTTATTGGACTCTAAAAAACTTCACGTAGCCTCCCGCCCCCCGGGCGGGCGACGCGATCTCCGCTTTTTTTTTTTTTTCCCCCTCCCTCCTTTTCTTTTTTTTTTTTTTTTTTTTTTTTGTTTCTTCTTTTCTTTCTTTTCTTTTTTTTTTCTTTCTTGTGCCCCCCCCCTCTTGCAGTGCATGGATGTGTCGCACGGGGCCGCCCGCCGCGACACGCGGAGCAATTCAGGTTCCCGACCTGCAACCGCTACCCCCTCGGTGTCGGCCCCGCGTGGTGCACCCTAGTATTTTGGGGCGTTACAACCTTAGGCGATGCCTTAAGAAAACCAATTTTTTTTGGCAGACCGTTCTGATTTCCCCCACCCCTTTAATGTTCTCAATGTAAATCCTTAAGACCCCGCTTGACGTGGGACCATTTCCTGGCCGCTTTTTTTTAGGTGTTTTTTATTCAAGTTCTGAGACTATGAATTTCTTAACCCATGATTTCTTAAGCATCTCGCAGGGTGTAGGGGGAGGGGGGAAGGCTTGTTGGAAGGAGGCTGCTCCTTAGAATGCGCGGGCCTGATCTGTAAACGCAGATCCGGCGCGTGTTCTAAGACGCAGCCTCCTCCTGAGAAGCCTTCCCGCCTCCACGATCAAGCAGTCTGAATACTACTCTCCCTCCTCCCTTGAGGTTGTCCAGAAGATCTCCCGCCCACCCCGCATGTGTTTTACACACGATTGCCACAACTGTTTTTTTTCAATGGTTGTTGTACCATCCAAGTGTTTCCGGTGTTTAAGAATGGTGCTCCCGCTGCAGCGTGGGCCTCATTTTTTTATGTTCTGATCGGCGCGCGCTCTCGCCCCAGCGCGGGCTACTTCTCTCGATCTGAGTCTTGCTTCATTGTGGTCCCCCTCATCATTTCCCCTCCTCCGCCTTCCCCTGGTCCTCCTGTTCATCCCCGCTCCTTTCACCCTTGTTCCTGCTGCTGCTGTTCGTCTCGCCCCAGCGCGGACCTCTTTGCTGATTTCGAGTCTTTCTTCACCGTTGTCGCCCACCTCATTTCCCCTCCTCCGCCTTCCCCTGGTCCTCTTTTCCCTCCCGGTCCTTCGGCTTGAGTTCCTGCTGCTGCTGTTCGTCCTTGTCCTTTTCCTCCCGCTCATCCTCCGCACCTGCCACCTCCTCATCCTTCTCCTCCTCCTCCTCCTCCTCCTCCTCCTCCTCCTCCTCCTCCTCCTGTGCATGCAGCTTCCTGTGCGTGCAGCTTCCCCTAATTTCCAGTTGCGCATAACACGAAGTGGTCTTTCTGTGTGAGTCGCAGGTCGGCCATGACACGCGCCCGCGGACAGAGGAAAATCAGCGCCATGGGAAGGGATGGAAGGGAGGGACAGGACGTCAGATGAGGCACGAGCGTACCTACAGTGAAGGCGCGCACCAAGGAACCATGTGCTTCTCGCTCCGCGCGCTGCGCGGTGACTCCCCGCGGCCGCTGAAGAATCTGCTGCCTTCAGGGTGCTCTGGGTTCCCCCCCGTTGTGTACCTCGCGCGAAGGATTTCAGGGCCGGGCTTCTTGCGAGGGTTTCTCGCGGACGCGCCCCCACCGTGGCTTGCACGACAAGAAGGGCACTCGCAGAAGGAGGCACTGCGCGTCCCCGTGTGTCGGGCACGCGCAGAAGGGGGGTATGGGGGAGATTGGAAGGCTTCTTAGAAGGCGCGGGCCTCCTCTAGGCATGTCGGTCCGGCGCCTTCTGAGAAGCAGCCCCCCACTGAGAGGTTTTTCCCCCTCCCCCATGGCCCCCTAAAACAGGGCGAGGACCGGGATAAATCGTTCCAGAGCGTTCCGGAGCGCTCTCAGAGCGTTCCGGAACGCTCTGGAGCGGCCGCGGCGCCCAATACATCCTCCAAACCCGCCGATTCTCAGAGATTTCGAGTTATCCCGATCCGATTTTGTCCCGATCTTCGCGTCGTTTTACCCCCTCTGCGCGCCGCCAAGTCTGCGCGCCGCCAAGTCGCAGTCGCCGCCGTCGTCGTCGCCGCTGGCAGGCGCCCGCGCCCCCGCCGGCCCCCCGCCGGCAGCGTCGGCTCGAGGCCGTCGGCGGCCAGCGGGTCGCCACCGGGGGGAGGAGGCCTGGCCTTCAGCGGCCTCTCCGACGCAGAAGAAGCATGCGACGCGGAAGCTTTCCATGAAGAGGCAGCCGACGCAACTTCAATAGCCGAAGGCAACCCAGAAAAGACACTCCTGTCCTCCTCCTCCTCCTCCGCGGTCCCGGGGCAACGCTGCGGGGGGGGAAAGGTCGGGGACGGCCCAGAGGGGGGGTATGACTAGGGGGGGGGGGTATCATGGCGGGGGCCATGATGTCTCCCCAGACTTCCTGACGCCTCTCCTTGTTTCAATGCGTCCCAGGCCCCGCCCCTGGGCTGCGCACATGCCGCCGGCCATGACTTGCGCCTGCCCCCTTTGGACGCCCCCGTCTTGGCCGCCCCCGAAAAGCCACAGGTCGAAGAACAAAGCACTGCATCAACATTTTCTTGTTGGCGGTCCGCGGGGAGTTCTTGGGTTGGAGCTGGGCCCCCGTGGCGGCGCCTCTGGCGCCGTCCTTGGCGCGCGAGGGGCGTTCAGCGCAGATCCAAGAAATCCGTTCGGACCATCGAAAGGTTATGTTTATGCCGTGTTTCCGACCTCTAACAGGGGGGTGGGGGTATCGACCCCCAATCGCCCAGATCGCCGGTAGGGGCCCGATAGCCCCATCCTGCCCAGGCGCGTGTGGAGACATGACCGGGGGCATATCGCCGATTCAAGGTCGATGGTTCCTTCCCATGTCAGTCCCGCCTATCGTTACCCCTCAGCCGTTCTTTGGTGGATTTTCTGGATTAAATTCGGCGGCGCGTCCATGGCGGAAGTGGGAGGGGGCAGGCCTTCTCGGAAGGCGGCGGGGTCTTCCCGGCCTTCCGAGAAGTTCGCTGCGTCTTCGGAGAAGGCTCAGGCAACTTCGTAAATGGCGCGATGGCTTCTGAGAAGCCCCACGGCAATCTGGGAAGGCCCACCCCCTCTCACATCCCCCAGAGCTCGCCGCGAATAGAATTGCGCCGGCAATGCACCCCGGCCGATGCGAGAAAGTACAGCGGAAGTTTCCGCTTCAGACAAGTGGGGCAGACATTTCAGCAAAAGTGTGGCGGAAATAGCGACGGCAAAGTAGGGCGTTCATCAACATCGAAGGAGCTTTAAAAGTAGGGCGGAAGTTTCCGCTGATTTGTCGAGATTCTCCAGAGTACAGCGGATCCGAGGTCAGGGGTGGCCACCTGAGATCCGGCGCCACAAGAGCAAAAGTGCAGCATTGCGAAGAGTCGCGAACGGTGCTCTCGGCCCAATGTTTCTGCGGCACTCCTC
>CAUYUJ010004900.1:15000-65929 GCA_963575745.1 Prorocentrum cordatum | reverse complement strand
AAATTTCAGCGGCCAGTAGTTGACGCAGCACGAACGCATTTCAACCTCCGCCACGGATGTATCATCTCTCTGTGCCTGGTCTGCTGCAGTCTCAGGGCAGCAGCCGGCAGAGAGTCACAACCAATCGATGCTTCCACCACCTTGGCTAGTGCACCTCTGCACGGATTCTCACTGGGAGCGTTCCACTTCCCGCAGAGCGCCTGCTCGCAAACGTTCGAAAACCGCACGCTTGCCTCCGATGCGGTGGATCGTGCTTGCGAGTAGCTCCTTTGCGAGCAGTGGAACGCGTTGGTCCAGATTCTTTTCCGCCGATGCGCCGACGAGGCACCTGGCTCCTTACTTAGCTTCTCTTCCGATTTCCACACTGCCGGCTGCGCCGGGGCCATGGGCCCAAAGGCGCCGCCCTCCCGGGCGGAACGCAGACGCTCGCTCGCTCGCTTGCCCTCCGGCCCCCCCGTCGCCCTCGCTCTTCGGCCCGGCGGCTTTCGCTGGCCAGCCCCACTCGAAAAACGTCAGCATGGCTTTTCAAGTCCCTTTGGCATCCTTATCGCGCGTGCTTGTTCTGCGGGTTGGCTGTGTCGCAGAGGGGGATCGGCCTTCGTGCAAGGGGGTCATTCTGGAAGTGCGCCTTGGGCCCAGCCCGAGTCCCCTCTCCCTCCATCTCCTGCTCTGCACCATGCACCCACTCCTTTCCCCATGCGTTGATTTTGAGGTTCGTCGTCATCCTCACGCCTTCTTCGCTCTCCTTCCTCCTCGCTGCTCTTGGCCGCCGCCAGCCGACTGCTGATTTGTGTGCCCGACGGGGCCCATAGTACACCAGCCGCTGGCGAACATTGATAAGTGAGGGGCCCGTCTCAGCAGGCGAAGAACGGTACCACATAACCTTTCCGCCGTCGGGGACGCCTGTCCCTGGGCGGCTGGAAAGTTTATACCCCTACGGTGCCACCGTACGAGTATGAACTTCTAGCCGCCCTGGGACAGGCGCCCACGACAGCGAACAAATTTATGTTATACCGTTCTTCGCCCGTTAACCGTCGGGCGTCCTTTGTGAGGAGCCATGTCTGTGCAGGGGCTTCGGTGCCTGCCCAGGTGCAAAACGCGCCGTTGGGTGCAGCGCGGCCCCTCGGGGGAGGCCACAACGCTTTTCAAACCCACTTCGTCCACGTCACCCTTTCTCATTCTCCCTCGTCATCTTGCTCCTCCTCCTCCTCCTCCTTCTCCTCTCCATCCCCCACCCTCCCCTCCGCCTCCTCCTCCCCTCCTCCTCCTCCTCCTCCTAACTCCCTCCCTCTCCTCCTACCGCTCCTCCTCCTCCTCCGTCCCTCCCTCCTCCTCCCTCCGCCTCCTCCCCCCCTCCTCCTCCGCCTCCTCCCTCCTCCTCATTCCTCCTGCCTTCCTCCTCTCCTCAATCCTCCTCCTCCTCCTACTCCTCCTACTCCTCTTACCTCCTACGCCCACCCCATCCTACCTCCTACCTCATACTCCTTACCTCTACTCCTCCTCCTCCCTCCTCCTACTCCTCCTCCTCCTCTCCTACCTCCTCCTCCTCCTCCTCCTCCTCCTCCTCCTCCTCCTCCTCCTCCTCCTCCTCCTCCTCCTAGCGCCAGCTCGGCTCGAGCCTGCTTGGCTCGAACCCCGAGCCCGCGCGGTCGGAGCTCTCGCTCCGCCTCCATGTCCGGCCTCGGCGCTCCGGAGCGGCCGCGGCGGCGGCCCAACCGCACAGCGGCAGGGCGGCGCGCCCAATACCGCCGAGCTGAGGCACGTGCCGTCTCCCACCTCCTCGACACCTTCGCGGCGCTGGTGCACCGTGGCAGTGAGCCCACGCGGCTTGCCTCGGCGCTCGTCTCGGCGTTGCAGGCGTCCGAGGCGCAGGCGGCCACTCGAGGTGAAGAGCAGGAGGAGACGCGGGAGGAGTTCACCGAGGAGCAGGGCGTGGAGCAGGTGCTGTCCTGCCCAGGGTCCCCACGGGGGGCGGCTGCCCAGGGCGGAGGCGGCGCGGCAGGCCCGGTGCAGGCAGCGGACGTGACGGCGAACGAGGCGGAGGTTGCTCGGGCGGCGTCGCCCTCTGGCCAAGTCGATGCGGCCGTTGCTGGGCCTGTCGCCTCACCTGTCGGCGCAGAGCGCCTGGAGTCGACGGGTGCGAGCTCACAAGATCAGCCTGGCGCACCACGTGCTGAAAGAGGGTGCGAAGGGCCAGGAGGAGTGGGTTCGCAGGATCCCCCCCAGCCTCGCCCTGGCGCGTCGTCGGCCGACGGCGGCGCATGGGCCAGGCGGCGAGCGGCGCTTGTTGCAGATGGCGAGATTTTGCGGGGCGGAACCGCTGCTGCCGTGGCCGACCGTCGGCAAGGAGCTGCTTTCGCTTTCACACCAGATGTCTTGGCCGCGTTGAACAGGGCTACGGAGCAGCAGGGGCAGCCTTCCACGTCTGCTTCGCCCTCCCCTTCAACGCCAAACGACAACTGCAAGAACCAGTAGCTATGCTTTTTGGTGGGGGGATTTTTTTCGCTCAGGCATTTTGTTTGGGCCACTGCAAGAGTCGGGCTCTCCTCCACGACATCGAAGGGGCCTCGCTGTATTTTGGCTGAGCCTGGCCCAGGCCCACAGGGCAAGCAAGGCATATATCATTGTTTGTTTCTGGCTTGTGGGAACGTATATTCGGTGTTTGTTTGGTGGAAGAGTCGCTCTTGCGGTTTCAATTCAATTCCCAGCAGTATTGACGCTCGTCTTCCTGTGCTTCGTCGCGTTCGGTCAGGTGAGGCGGGGCTCTCTTTCTCACACGACTACGTCGTATAGCTCGCACCTCGCACCTCCTCCTCCTCCTCCTCCTCCTGCTCCTCCTCCTCCTCCTCCTCCTCCTCCTCCTCCTCCCCCTCCTCCTCCTCCTCCTCCTCCTCCGCCTCCTCCTCCTCCTCCTCCTCGTCCTTCTCGTCGTCGTCCTCGTCGTCCTCGTCGTCGTTGTCCTCGTCGTCCTCGTCGTCGTCGTCGTCGTCGTCGTCGTTGTCGTCGTCGTCGTCGTCTCGGGCGTCTCCTCTCGAGGTACTGCGAGAATCTGAAGAAGGCGGGCACGCGCTTCGTCCTGCCCGACCGGCACGAGGATCCGGCGGCGCCAACCACGCCAAGCCCAGCTGAGCTCACCCCGAGCCGAGGATCGATTCACTCGCCGCCCTGGCAAGGCCGTGGTCGCCCGTGCACCGATCCTGAGGCAGGGACTGGCCCGGCCGTGCCCAGTGGGCCGAAGGAGGGGAAATGACACAAGCATACATTTTCGGATGTCCTCGCAGATTTCTTGGTAGGGGCGAGGGTTAGGGTTCAGGGTTTGGATGAGGCGTTGGTGTAGGGGTTCGGATTGGGGATAGGGTAGGGGTCAGGGTTGGGAGTAGGGGTTAGGGTTAGGGTTTAGGATTAGGGTTAGGCTCAGGGGTTAAGGCTGGGGGTTCCCCTCCCTGGCCCGCGGAGCGCGCCTCCGGCCCCGCGCCGAGCCGAGAGCGCCGCGCGGCGGAGCGAGAGCTTCCGGGGTTGGAGCCGACGGGGTCGGAGGCTCGCGCCGCGTCGCCGATGCGTCGACGATGCGCCTCGACGTAGAGCCCGACCTGCTTCACTCCGACCTGCGCCGATGCGTCGCCGACGTCGCTGGTGCATCGCCGATGCACCGGCGATGCACCGGCGATGCATCGGCGATGCGGCGCGATCCTCCGACCCCGTCGGCTCAAACCCCATCTACAGTCAACCCCGCACAGGAAGGATGAACGACTTTCCAAGGTCACCCTTGCATCCTTCCCCTTCGGCCCATCCTTGGACGCTTTCGCTGGCCGCGCCCCGCTCGCAATCGCGTCGACATGGCCTTCCAAGGCCCTTGCAGTCTCACTCCGGATGACACGACGATCCCCCCCTTGGGTTCGAGGGAGGGGACGGGCGCGTGCCGTGGGAGGGTGGCACTGGGGGGATGGCAGTTTTGAAGCCCGAGTTCCTGGGCCAGGTGGGGAGGGAGGGAGCAGTTTGGACGCGCGCGGAGGCGCGGGAGGGGGCACGCGCACGCTCCCCCCTCCGAAGCTCGGTGTCGCCCCTCCCTCGAACCTCGCGTGCCAGCCGGAGCAGCGCACCCCGACCCTGCTCGGTAGGCCCTCGGCGCGGCGCCCTCGCGGTGAGGAGTACGACTGGCTCGCCTTCCCCCTGCTGTACCACGACAGGACCCCCCGCTCCGTCGGGCGGGGGGCGCGGCGGGGCGGGATCGGCGGGGTCGGTGCCGCCCGAGGCGCGCAGGTCGAGGCGCGCAGGCTCGACGTCGAGGGGGAGGGGAGGGGCGTCGGGACGCCCGGGGGGGCGGGCAGGGGCAGCGAGAGGGAGCGGCAGGAGCAGGAGGAGGCTCGGGAGGACGAGGATGATGCTGGTGGTGAGAGTGGTGATGAGGATGAGGATGAGGATGAGGATGAGGATGAGGATGATGATGAGGATGAGGATGAGGATGAGGATGAGGATGAGGATGAGGATGAGGATGATGATGATGATGAGGATGAGGATGAGGATGAGGATGAGGATGATGGTGATGGTGATGGTGATGATGATGATGATGATGATGATGAGGATGAGGATGATGATGATGGTGACTATGCCGTTGGTGGTGGTGATGGTGATGGTGATGGTGATGGTGGTGGTGGTGATGATAATGATGATGATGATGATGATGATTATGATGATGATGATGATGATGATGGAGATGATGGTGATTCTGGAGTTAGTGATGACAATGGTGATGCTTATGGCGTTGGTGGTGATGACGGCCATGACGATGGTGGTGATGATAAAGTTGGTGATGCTGCTTATAATGATGCTGCTGTTGATGATGATGCTGCTGATGATTGCTGCTGCTTCTGATCATGATAATGGTGATGATGATGGTGATGATGATGATGACGAGGACGAGGACGATGACGAGGGCGAGGACGACGATGACGATGACGATGACGAGGAAGATGACGGTGATGGTGGTGCCGATGATGGTGGTGGTGATGATGACGATGATGACGACGATGATGATGATGATGATGCTGATGATGTTGATGATGCTGATGATGATGATGGTGATGATGATGATGCTGATGATGATGCTGATGATTATGATGCGGATGATGGTGGTGGTGGTGAGATGAGGAGGAGTCAGGAGGAGGACGAGGAAGATCAGGATGCGGGTGGTGGTGATGATGATGATGATGGTGGTGATGGATGGAGGAGGCTATGGTAATGCTGATGATGATGCTGATTCTGATGCTGACGCTGATATTACTGATGATGATGATTATCATTCTCATTCACTATTGTTCATGATTTCATCTTTTTTAGTGTTACTCATATTTTCACTTTCTTATTCTGAGTATTTTTCTGATGATGGTGGTGCTGATGATGATGATGATGCTGATGATGGTCATGCTGCTGATGATGATACAGAATGATGATGACGACGCTGATTATGATGATAGTGATGATGGTGAAGCTGATGATGATGATGATGATGATGATGATGATGATGATGATGATGATGATGATGATGCTGCTGATGATGATGCTGCTGCTGCTGATGATGACGATGCTGTTGGTGATGATGTTGTAGGTGGTGGTAACGGTAATGATGACGATGGTGGTGGTGATGATGATGATGACGATTATGTTGCTGCTGCTGCTGATGATGCTGATGATGCGGATGATGATGATGATGCTGCTGATGATGACTGATGATGATGCTGATGATGCTGATGCTGATGATGACGATGATGATGATGATGATGATGATGATGATGATGATGATGATGATGATGATGATGATGATGATGATGATGATGATGCTGATGCTGATGCTGATGATGCTGATGATGCGATGATGCTGATGATTCTGATGACGATGATGACGATGATGATGCTGATGATGCTGAGGAGGAGCAGGTGGAGGAGGAGGAGGAGGTGGAGGAGGAGGAGGAGGAGGAGGAGGAGGGAGGAGAGGAGGAGGAGGAGGAGGAGGAGCGGGGAGGTCCTCAGCCCGCCTGGCCGCATGGCTCAGGGGTGGTTAGCCGGGCGCGCCCCCGTGGCCTCGTGGGCCGCCTCCTTTCTTTGCCGGGTCCAGCTCTTCCGGCCGAGGGTAGGCCATGACCTCCGACGTCGCTTCTTGTGTGGCGAAGGGGAGAATGTCCACCCCCCCAAGGCTTGAGCCGCTTCATCCCCTGGACTCGGCCGCGCGCAGAGGGAGGTATGGGTGGGGAGGGGGGAGGGCTCCTTAGAACTTAGAAGCACCCCTGCGTCCAAGGAGCCGCCCCCCTTTCCGCTGCCCCCCTCTGCGCGCCGCCAGACAAACGTCGCCCCCCTCCAGGCTGGAACGGTCCCCCTTGGACTCAGGCTCTTCATCCCGAGTCTTTCTGCTGTCGGTCCCGGGCCCGGTGAGGGCCCTCCAGAGGCCGCAAAGGGCCAGAAGCAGACCGCGTGTTTTCTGCTCTCGCGACGCGAGAGGGGGCTTGGCGGGGGCCGTCGCTTTCCGAGGGCAGCGCCAGCCTGGATACGGGCGAGATTTGCACCCTCACCCACGGCGTCTCGGATTCTCTGGGGAAGGGATGCCGAACACCCGAGACGCACTGGGTGATCCATATCCGCTGCGTCTCGGGACTGCAGGAAGGTGAGTCCGAGCCTCCGAGACGCAGCGGATGTGTGCACAGCTCCTGCCCGCGCTGGAGCTGCCGAACGCCTCGCGGGTTCCGCGCCTCGTTGGAGCTGGGGCGCCACCTGCAGAGAGGCCCTGGCGGCCGCGACAGAGCGCCCGCACGTCAGCACGGGCCATCACGACGCAGAAGAGGACGAGGAGGAGGAGGAGGGGGAGGAGGAGGAGGAGGAGGAGGAGGGGGAGGAGGAGGAGGAGGAGGAGGAGGAGGAGGAGGTCGAGGCCTTCAAGCAAAGGTCCGAACAGACTGTAGATGGGGTCGGAGGATTGCACCGCACCGCGTTTGCATCGATGTGGAGCCCGATCTTCTCCACGCCGACGGCGCCGATGCAACGCCGCCAGCGCCGATGCATCGCCGATGCATCGGCGACGAGGCTCGATCTTCCGACCCCGTCTACTCGGACCCCATGCGGGAGACCTCCATTCAGCGAAGAAGAAGACGACCTGGCCTTGCATCTTCGGAGGTCTGCGACGATCTCTTGGATCGGCGCTGGACCCCTTGGCGGCGCACCGGGCGCCGGCCACGGCGCGCGCTCCTCGCGCCCTGGAGAGGGCTCCGGCGCCCACGAGCAGAGATCCGCGTGGGCCTCCGAAGACCGTGGTTGTGCAGGTGCTTCCCTGCCTGGAGAAGGTGCACAGTGCCGTTTTTTAACACATGCTCCGCGTGCGGATCATGCATTAAAACATGCAGGGATTTAGTAGTAAAAGCAACGATGAGTTCATGCATAAACTTATTCATGCATGAATCGTGTTTTGAAAAACCTTTAAACAAATTCTATGTATTGAAAGCTGCCCCGTAAGCGTGCAGGAGGTGGGGGCGTGATCATCTCTGAGCGGAACGCGAGAGCGGCAAGCGAGGGGAGCGCCGTGGGGGCGGGCGGCAGGGCGAGGATGGCGTGGCCCCCCCTTCGGAGGGCACCAACTATACGCGCCAACACCGGTCCTGGCCAGGCCGATCCTGGGTCCGGGGTCGGTGGAGGTGTACAGTGCCGTTTTTAATGCATACTCCGCGTGCGGATCATGTATTGAAAATGCAGGGATTTAGTATTGAAAACAAAGGTGCGTTCATGCATACATGTATTCATACATTGATCATGTAATACAAATCCTACATTTTAAAAATCCAATGTATTAAAAACTGCCCTGTATACTCGGTGCCTTCCTGCCCCCCCGCTGGGGAGAGGGGGGGGAACATCTCTGGCCGCTCGCTCCAGGAAGGGCGTGCTGCAGTACCTGGAGAGCAACGACGTGCAGATCCGCGTCTTCTTCGCAGGGAACATCACGCGCCACCCGGCGTACCGCCAGTACCTGAAGTCGTTCCCCGGGGCCGACAGGCAGATCTGCTCAGGGGGGGACGAAGTTTCGAGGTTTGCGTCTCGAGGTTTTCGCACAATCTCTCTGGACGCCCGACATGAGCACGGAAAGAATGGGTACAATGCCCAACAGCAGTTCTTGTTCATTTAGAACAGGACTCGCTGTCCGCGCCGCCGCGGCCTGTGTCCATTTGAGACAGAAGGCCGCCTGCCCAACAGCGGCCGCTGTTGGTTTGGGACAACATTTGTTGCTGGGCATTGTACCCATTCTTTCCGTGCCCATTTCGGGCGTCCAAAATCTCGTCAGTTCTCGGCGGCTTTCCAGCCTCGGGGCTGCGTCCGTCAGCTGCGCCTCGCCGAGAGCGTTCCAGGGGTGTCCGGATCCGCATCGCCGTCGTCCCGAGCATTTTGTCTTTGGGTGGAGGGCAAAGGGTGAAGTCTGAAATGCCGTTTCGATGGGTTTTCGAGGCTTGAATCTGCAAAAGGCGAATCGCAAGACGGATTGATCTTCGAGTTGCACTCGCCCATGCGGAGTTCGCCCTGAGCCTTCCACCCTAAGAGCATGCTCAGTCGTCATTGCCAGCGTCGTCACTCTAGACTGCGCATGTCCCACCAGCCCATCCAGGGGCCGCAGGCCAGCGGTTTCCGCTGCGCCCCTCTGGAGGCACGCGCACCCGATGCAGCCGCTGTGCCCAGGGCCCTCCTCCTCCTCCTCCTCCTCCTCCTCTTCCTCCTCCTCCTCCTCCGACTCCTCGTCCTCGCCGTCGCCGTCATCCTCCGCATCGGTGTCGACGTCCGCCTCCTGCTCCTCCTCCTCCTCCTCCTCGTCCTCGTCCTCGCCCGCGCGGCCGCGGGCTGCTTGTGGCGGCCGCGCCAGGCCCCGAAGGCGCGCGGGCCCGGCCGAACAGTGCGATCTAACAGTATGCACTGGAGTTAACTTTAGCATACGCGGGCGGGCGGGAAGAGCGTGAGTTTGTCTTTCGGTGTGGTCGTGCTGCATCATGCAGCGCGTGATTGCGCACGTGCCGCCGCCATGCTGCTGCGTGCAGGTGCACGCGCATGCGTGCAGTTGTTGCGCGATCCCCCGCCAGGGATCGAATCTAGAAGCGTTTCGACATTCGCAGGGGTCGGGCACACAGACGGCCCCACTGCAAATCACAGCCTGAGGGCTCTTGTCGGCTCCATCGTGCTTCGCCGAGAGGTGGGCAGGCCCCGGCAGGCGTGGGCAATAGGACTGATACGCACATGCCGCATATGGCTCTGGACCACTGCAGATTTGGGCACGTCTCCAGCGAGTTTGGAGAGCAGCAGTGCGCAATCACTGTCGAGCGCACGCTCGTCCCATTGCTCATGTACTCACTGGCACGAGACTTACTTCCATTCAGATTCGTACATCGCCCTCTTTACGAGCGCGGCCCAGCGCTATCCCCTCTGACTCCCCTCGCTTCCTCCCCGCCCCGTCCGCTTGCCATCTCTCCCCCTCCTCTCCACCTGCCTTCCGCCCGCCTTCCTTCTAACTCCTTCCTCCTTGTGCCCCCCCCGCCCCCCTGCCGCTTTCCGCCTGCTGTCGTTCGCCGCCCCCCTCTGCCACCTCTTTGTCCCCCTCCCTCCCCGCATCTCCCCTCCCGCCCCGCCCTCGAGTGGAGTCGGACCGAGTTATGAGATCGAGGTCGGTTCGGGGAGGGTGCCCTTGTTCTCTTCGTGTCTGCTGGATGTTCTCGCCCATCCTGGGGAGGGCACCCTTGGACGCTCTGTCAGTGCTGGCCGACGGAGGGTCTCACGTTCCTGAAGGCTCCTCCTCCTCCTCCTCCTCCTCCTCCTCCTCCTCCCTCTTCTCTTCTCTTCTCTTCTCTTCTCTTCTCTTCTCTTCTCTTCTCTTCTCTTCTCTTCTCTTCTCTTCTCTTCTCTTCTCTTCTCTTCTCTTCTCTTCTCTTCTCTTCTCTTCTCTTCTCTTCTCTTCTTCTTCTCTTCTCTTCTCTTCTCTTCTCTTCTCTTCTCTTCTCTTCTCTTCTCTTCTCTTCTCTTCTCTTCTCTTCTCTTCTCTTCTCTTCTCTTCTCTCTCTCTCTCTCTCTCTCTCTTCTCTTCTCTTCTCTTCTTCTCTTCTCTCCTCCTCCTCCTCCTCCTCCTCCTCCTCCTCCTCCGGCTTGCAGCACCGCTCAAGGATGTGCTCTCTGACCGAACCTCCAGGGTAGGCCCGGGCCTCCAGCGGGCGCGCGCCCCGAGCATGGCGCCCCTCCCCCGGCCGCTCCACGCGGCGTCTGGCACGCCCTCGGCTGGCGTCTCTCACGCCCTCGCACGTCGCCCCTCGCGCGGCGCGGGCGGCGGTAGGCGCCGCACTTTTCTCTTCGTCGTCGCGGCGTC
Organism: Prorocentrum cordatum; assembly: GCA_963575745.1. Taxonomy (NCBI): domain Eukaryota; class Dinophyceae; order Prorocentrales; family Prorocentraceae; genus Prorocentrum; species Prorocentrum cordatum. Next base: position 55,557 of record CAUYUJ010004900.1, on the reverse strand, counting down.
CGTCGCGGTGAGCGTCTGCCGCCCTCCGCCCCCCTCCCTGCCAGCGGCGCTCCAGCAGCGCTTCAAAGCCTCGGGGCTTCGGAGGCGGGGGTCCGTGCAGACGGGGGTCGGTCCGGGCGCCGGATCGTGCAGGGCCCTGCAGGGGCCAGGGGCGCATCGGCCCGGGTCTGGGTGCAGGCTCCCGCGGGATCCTGCCAGATCTTGCAGGATCCTGCAGCGTTTGGCTGGACCCCGGTCTGGATTGACCCGGGTCAGCAGGTCCCCCGACCAGCAACGGCTTCAGTGAGTGCCGGTACCCATGGGTGAAGGGGCCCCGGGACACACAAGTGAATACACACAGGTGACAGGCTTCCCAATATTTTTTCCCCTATTTTCGGGGCTTTTTCGTCGTCTCCGCCACTCCCCATCTTGTCCCATACTTTCTGGGTCTTCGTCTTCCCCCCCACTCCCCATCTTTTCCCAGACCTCCTGGGTTTTCGTCTTCCCCCCCCGCTTCCCATATTTTCCCATAGACCTCCTGGGGAAGCGAGGGCTCCTCGCGCCCGCGCGTTTCTTTTTTTTGTTTTTTTCCCTTCCCGGGCGGGGTTGGCCTCCCGAGCGAGCCGCGCGCGCTCCGCGCGCGGGGCCCGGGCGCTCCGTGGGGGGCGCGGTGTGCTGCCTGCCGCGGCGCCGCTCGTGCGGGTCCTCGGTGCCGCCGGGTTGAGCTCCGACGGGCTGCAGCGCCGGCGTGAAGTACAGAAGTAGTCCCAGACCTCCTCGCGTTCTGAAAAAATCACGACGGGAGGTTTTTCGCTATTTTCGGCCTCCGGGGGCCCTCGCCGGGCCTCGGGAGCGTCAAAAAACGACTCAGGATGCAAAGCCGGTCATGGGGAAAGGGTCGGGACCTCTGGGGGTCGACGTAATGAAAAATCATTACGTCGGGGGTCTGGGGTCCAGAAATGCTCTGGGGGCTATGTTTTGGAGTAGTTTTTGGCCATCTTGGAGCATGTTCGAGTATTTTTTAGATATTTCGTCGAAGATCTCCCTGCAGGGGGACACGCCCGACTTAACGCTGGCGCCCGTCCTGTGGAGGACGAGCAGTGGATCGGGGGTGGGCAGATCTCCTGCCCTGACACGTCGGATAGGCCGTTTTCACTGAGGGAGCTCCGACGGGCTGCAGCGCTGGCGTTAAGTCGGGCCTGTCCCTCTGCAGGGGGGAAACTCAAAAACAGTCCAGAAATAGTCTGGGGACTATTTTTTCCGAGTAGTTTTTGGCCATATTGGAACATGTTTGAGCATTTTTTATTTTTCGTCGAAGATCTCCCTGTAGGGGGACACGCCCGACTTAACGCTGGCGCCTGTCTTGTTGAGGACGATCAGTGGATCGGGGGTGGACAGACCTCCTACCCTGACACGTCGAATAGCGAATTGGCCGTTTTCGGTTCGCGAGAGGGCGTCGCGGCCGTCATTATAAACATGTTTGAAACACGTTTCGAGCATGTTTCCGACATTCTAAACACACGTTCAATTCAATGATAGGACTGTTAGGGTGTCCATTGTCGTGGCATCCACAACGCTTGTCGCCAAGTGTCGATTACGTGTAAGAGTGACCCTTCGCCGGGGTGACCTTTGGGTGCGGGCTCATCTGGGTCCCCCCCGATCGCTCAGCGCGATGCGATAGCGGCTGTTGGCGCGCCTGGATTTGGCCACGTTGCGCCCCCTTAGTCCGCGCACCAGAGGTCACTCTTGCCCAGGGTCACTCTTGCGTGTAGTCGACAGTGTCGATCGATCCGCGGCTCACATGTAGACCAAGTTTGGTTTGGATGTGCTGTTTTTTGCAGGCCTGTTCGGTGCTGACAGTGCGCTGGGAGAAGGAGTGACTGTGACAGGCGTTGCTGGACAATATCTGGTTGACTGTTTGAGCGCAAGACTGCTGTCTCGGGTTTGCTTCGGCTCCCCAGGGCTCAGCGGTTGAGTGCACGCCTGGGTGATCTTGCCAGCATTCGTACTTATGCGTGCCTCAAATGTTGAGCCATGCATGTCTCTGTACAAGCTTCCATACGGTGAAACTGCGAATGGCTCATTAACAGAGTTCCTTGTATTGATGGCCATTATTGACAAGAGTAACGGTGCTACTTGAGATAATATATGCGCCCAGACCCGACTAAAAAGCAGGGTTGTGCTTATTAGTTGCAGGACCAGTCCAGGCTCCGCCTGGTCCTAAGGTGATTCGGAACAACCTAGCGAATGGCATGGCTTCGCTTTCAAATTTCGGACCTATCAGCTTCCGACGGTAGGGTATTGGCTTACCGTGGCAATGACGTGTGATGGGGAATTTCGGTTCGATTCCAGATAGGGAGCCTCAGACACGGCTTCCATATCTAAGGGAGGCAGCTGGTGTGCAAATCATTCCATCTTGACGCAGGGAGGTAGTGACAAGAAACAACATACAGGGCTTAATTGTCTTTCTCATTTCCAAATGGAGTAGAATGCGCATTATTTGGCGAGGACCAAGGGGAGGGCAAGTCTGGTGCCAGCAGCTGCGGTAGTTCCAGCTCCACCAGCGTATCTTAAAGCTGTTGCGCTGAAGAAGTTCGTGGTTGGATTTCTGCCGAGGACGACCGGCTTGCCCTCTGGTTGAGTATCGGGCTCGGCCTGGGCATCTTCGTGGAGAACGTAGCCATATTTGATTGTGTGGAACGTAGAGCATTTCAAGCAGGCTTGCGCCTCGTTGGCTTTTAGAGCTGATGTGTTGAGTAATATGGATCGTTTGGGGAATTTGTATGTACATGTCAGAGGTGAAATTCTTGGATTTGCTGACATGGACTCTTGCGAAACCACGTGTCAAGGATGCTTTCATTACGAAGAGGAGGGAATCGACTGCGGTCAGATACCCTCCCAGACTTAACCGTAAACCCTGTCGGCTAGGGACTGGAGGCAGTTAGTCACACGGCTCCTTCAGCACCTCATGAGAATTTGAAGTAGGAGGAGGAGGAGGAGGAGGAGGAGGTGGAGGATGAGGAGGAGGAGGAGGAAGAGGAGGAGAAGGGGGACGGGGAGGAGGAGGAGAGGAGGAGGAGGAGGAGGAAAAGGAGGAGGAGGAGGAGGAGGAGGTATTGGCCCCTGGGGGGATATGGTCAAACTTAAAGGATACGGCGGAAGGGCACCGCCAGCACCTCCGTGTCTTTCCCTGCCCTCCCCACACTCCCTCCCCCGTCGCCCCTTTTCCTCCCGCCGAGCAAGTGGGAGAGCGGGAGAAGCGATGGGGGAGGGAGGGAGGAGGGAGGGAGGGAGGGAGGGAGAAAGAGGAGGAGGAGGCGGAGGGAGCAGGAACAAAACTGGGGGGGAGGGAGGGAGGGAGGGAGGGAGAAAGAGGAGGAGGAGGCGGAGGAGGAGGAGGAGGACCAATGCAAACACAGGGCGCGTCAACGATGTTGCGACACCCCCCTTTCAAAGTTCCCTCTTCATCGGTCTCTGCAACATGTAGAATCTTTGCGGAACATATTCCATGGGAAGACAATCGTCTGAGAATCCACAATCTTGTCAAAACACCAGTTCTGGGACTGCAATGCCGCCAATCAACGCGACTGTTGCGTCCTGACCATTCCAAATCGTGCCAGAACACCGTTCCTGGGATTTCAACACCGCAAATCAACGTGGCTGGTGTCCTGACATTCGTGAAATCATCACATTCCTGGGACGTCAACACTACGAACCCTTGAAACTGTTGCACTCTTTGAAAGCGGATGCGCGCGGTGCTGAGGCGAGAGCCACATTTTGAAAACCACCAGCCCTCCAAGCTTGAATATGTTGCAGGCTTTTGAAACGAATGTGCGCGGCGCTGAGGCGAGAGCCACGTTTTGAAAACGACCCGCCTTTCATCTTTGAAACTGTTGCTCAGCTTAAGCATCATGACCATAATTGGTGAAGATGTGTCAGGCGAAACGTAGTGATGGGGAGCAGCAGTTCATCAAGAAAAACGAATTCAGAGGGATGATAATGATGATGAGGAGGAGGAGGAGCAGGCGGAGGAGGGAGGAGGAAGGAGGGAGGAGTTGTGAGGAGGACCCCCGATGATGATAATGATAATGATAATGATACTGATGATGATGATGATGATGCTGCTGCTGATGATGATGGTGGGTGATGATGATGATCGAATAATGGTGATGTTGATGATGATGGTGATAAGGATGATAACAATGATGATCACGATTATGCTGATGATGATGACGATGAGGCTGATGGTGATGGTGGTGGTGGTGATGATGCTGCTGATGATGATGGTGATGATGACGATGATCGTGGTGGTGGCGGTGATGGTGGTGATGGTGATGGTGATTGTGATGGTGACGATGCTGGTGATAATGATGATGATGATGATGATGATGATGATGATGATGATGATGATGATGCTGTTGCTGATGCTGATGATGATGCTGATGCTGATGCCGATGATGATGATGATGCTGAGGTGGTGATATGATGATGATGATGGTGATGATGCTGATGGTTGTGATGACGATGATGCTTATGATGATGATGATGATGATGATGATGATGATGATGATGATGATGATGATGATGCTGATGATGATGATGATGATGATGATGATGATGACGATGATGCTGATGCTGATGCTGATGCTGATGATTATCATTATGCTGATTATGCTGATGATGATGATGATGATGATGATGATGATGATGATGATGATGATGATGATGATGATGTTGATGCTGATTCCCCAATCAGTGCTTGCACTGAAAGGGTCCTAGCGGAAGTTGAAGGATTTGGCGAAAGTTCCCCGCCGATTTTGGTGGCAGGCTGGGTTCCCGGGTTCCCGGGTTCCCGGTTTCCGGGTTCCCGGTTCCAGGTTCCCGGGTTTTGGGCCGATTTCGGAGGGCGGCGAGGTTTTTGGGTTCCCGGGTTTTTGGTCGATTTTCTTATCGATCGGTCTCACCATCGATCTCATTACCGATTTCTCGATCTATCTTACCATCGATCTCACAATAGATCTCACTATTAATCTCACAAGGGATCTCACTAGAGATCGCATGAGGGATCTCGCGATCGATCTCATTATCGATCACATTGAATCGATTTCACTCTCGGTCTCACGATCGACCTTACAATCGTCCTCACTATCGATTCCACTATCGATCTCATTATCGATCTCACAATCGATCTTAAGATCCGTAGTACCAGTTTTCAAATCATCCACTGGTTTAAGTTTCCTCAGGTGTAATTATTATTATGATGATGATGGTGGTGATGATGATGACGATGACGATGATGTTGTTGATGATGATGCTGATGATGCTGCTGCTGCTGTTTCTGATGATGAGGGAGGGAGGGAGTGACGGATGGACGGAGGGAGGGAGGGAGAGGGTGGGGGAGGGAGGGAGGGAGCGAGCGAGCGAGCGAGCGAGCGAGCGAGGAGGAGGAGGAGGAGGAGGAGGAGAGGAGGAAGTCTTGCTCCCGGGCGGAGAGCTCACTCCTCCTCCTCCCTCCTCCTCCTCCTCCTCCTCCTCCTCCTCTCCTCCTCCTCCTCCTCCTCCTCCTCCTCCTCCTCCTCCTCCCCCTCATCCCTCCTCCTCCTCCCCATCCCCTACTCCCATCCTGCCCTCCTCGTCTCCTTTCTCGATGGCCGAGGGCAAAACACCTCCCGTCTCCCTCCTCGCCCTGCCCTCCCTTCCTCCACCTCCAGGGTGATGAAGGAGGGCTTCCTGATCGGCGCGCACCACGGCCTGGAGCTCGAGGACATCGACCGCGTCTGCGAGCTGCTTATCGAGTACGACAAGAAGGACCGTGCCCCGGCGGCACCGCCCCCCCTCTCCCGACCGGAGGGTTCCAAAAGGGGGTTTTTGGGGGGGGTTCCAGGAGGGGTCCCCCAGGGGCTTCGCGCCCCCTGTTTTGACGAGGTTCCGAGGCCCCCGCGGGGCTCTCGAAACCCCCCTCCCCCCAAACCCCCTTTCAAACCCTCCGGTCCCGAGTTCGAGGGTCGAGGCTCTCGAGGTTCGAACTTCTTTACGCTCCGCGAAGTCCCGCTAGCCTGCTCAGGAGCGATCACCAGGCGAGTGAGCATCCAGTGGAGCAGACGGGCGAGTTCGCCGCCAAGAGCCCAGGCTCGGAATCAGTTTGAGCATGCGCAGGAGTGGATTGGCTGGGCCAGCAATCCAAGAACGGGGAGAAAAAAGTGGAAGACGGTAAATGGGATGATGGAGGAGGACAAGCAGGGAGGTGTGAGGAGGAGGAGGAGAAGGAGGAGGAGGAATAGGATGATGATGATGATGATGATGATGATGATGATGATGATGATGATGATGATGATGATGGTGATGGTGATGGTGATGGTGATGGTGATGGTGATGGTGATGGTGATGGTGATGGTGATGATGAGAGTGATGACGATGCTGATGGTGGTGACGATAACGACTACGATGGCAATGACGATGATGCTGACGATGATGATGTTGGCGAAATTGATGAAGATGACGATGATGAGGATGACGATGATTATGATGGTGGTGCTGACGATGATGCTGCTGCTTAGGCTGATGATATTGCTGATGTCGATGCTTATGCAGGTGATGCTAATGTTCATGCTGCAACTGCTGCTGGTGATGATATTGATAATGATGATGATGAGGAAGATTATGATGATCATCATCATCATGATGGTGATTGTGATGGCGATGTTGATGATGATGCTGATAATGATGTTGCTGTTGATGATGGTGGTGATGCTGAGGATTAGTATGAGTATGATGACAGTGATGGTGGTGGTGGTGGTGGCGGTGATGATGCGGATGCTGATGATGATGACGACGATGGTGATGCTGATGATGATGATGATGATGATGATGATGATGATGGTGATGGTGATGATGACGATAATGACGAAACTGATAACGATGATGATGATGATGATGATGATGATGATGATGGTGATGATGATGATGGTAATAATGACGACAATGACGATGGGGGTGATGCTAATGATGATTATGATGATGTGGTGATGATGATGACCGTGATGGTGGTGGTGGTGGTGATGGTGTTGATGATGCTGCTGATGATGATAATGCTGATGATGTGACTGTGACGGTGGTGGTTATGGTGATGGTGATGGTGATGGTGATGGTGATGGTGATGATGACGATGTTGATGATGCTGATGATGATGACGATGGTGATGATGGTGTTGCTGTTGCTGATAATGATATGGATAATGGTATTGGTGGTGATGATGATGCGGATTGTGACGGTGACGATGATGGTGACGATGATGATGATGATGATGATGATGATGATGATGATGATGATGATGATGATGATACTGATACTGATACTGATGATGATGATGATGATGATGATGATGATAATGATGCTGATTATGTTGGTGATGACGATCATCATCATGATGGTGATGGTGATGGTGATGATGATGATACTGATGATGATGCTGCTGCTGATGATACAGATGATGCTCATGATGAGGGTGGTAAGAATAAGGAGAAGGAGAGTAAATCAAGCAGGAGGAGCGCGAGGAGGAGGAGGAGGAGGAGGAGGAGGTACGGAAAGTCCGTCACATGTGACACCTTTCATCTCCTTAGTTGCGGAGCTCTCATTGAACTGGTCCGTCCGGGCAATCTTGGAGCTGTCTGTACCTCCTGTGAGGCAGTATTTGGAGTCCCTTGGGGCCGTCTTGGGCCGTCGTGGGGCCTCGAAGGCAGCCCAAGATGGCCCCATGTGGGCCCGATACGGCCTCAATACGGCGCAAGGTGCCTCCAACTGGGTCCGAAGAAGGCAACATCGTTGATTCCCCGTTGGTGTTTGAATTATTTTCGTGTTCTCGCTTTTTCGGGCGTCTGTTAGCTCAAATCAGCCCAGAGAGCCTCCGCGATGCCCCCCAGACGGCCCGAGAGGCTCCCAAGAGGGTCCCAAGATGGCCCAAAAGGTCCCAGTGACGGCCCAAGAGGTAGAGTGGAGACCCATGCCAAAAAAACACCCTGCTTGCCTCCAGGGTGCCCTTGGTTTCTTGGGTTTCGATGGTTTTGCCATGCAAAGCGCGACGTTCCCACGCCAAAAATCGATGGACGTCCTGGGGTCTCAGGGTTGGGTTTCTCATGGACGGTTTCTTGTGGACTGGCCTCCACTGTACCCCAGACGACCCCAACAAGAGGACCTCCCGCGAGAACCCCTGAACGGCTTTCGAAGGCTTTCCGAGGGCGACAGACGGCCACGAGGGCCCGAGGGCGGCCCAAGGTGATCCGCCGGACGGCGCGTCTTGGGCAAGCCTGGTGTCTTTGCTTCTGCGCACGGGCCGTCTCGGGAAGCTCGGGGCGCCCATCCACAGTCTTTTGCAGGCGGTTTTGGCCTCGGGTGCGCGGCCCCATCGTTTCTCTTGCGAGGGACCGTGGCCTCGGCGGGGGGGATCGGGGGGGAGGGGGGGGGGGGGGCGATGCATGCAGATGGACGCGTCCCGGGCCGGGGAGGGGGGGGGGTCCCTTGCCAGAGTGCGGAGACCCAGGGCTGGACCTGAACGCTGCTCTGCTGGACTCCGGCCGTGTTTTTTGTTTTTTTTTCGTTGGGGGAGGCACGCGCAGGAAAAAAACGGGCAGAGCAGAACGAACAACACAAAAGCGAAAACAGAACGAAGCACAGCTTTCATAAGGGCGCCCTCGAGGGCGCGAAGTTATTCGCGCTTCGCGCTTCGCGCTTCGGCTCCGCTTCTTCCTCATCCTCCTCTTATCCCCTGGGAGGCGGCGCGAGAGCGCGAAGTTATTCGCACTTCGCGCTTCGCGCAGCGCGAAGCGCGAAGCGCGAAGTTGGGAGCCCTTGGTATTTTTGGATTCCCGGATCCCAATCTACTTTAGGCGCCTCCCTACTCCAAGGATCGACCGATTTCCTTCGTCCCTCCTCTTCTGGGGGCGAGCGGAAGCCCAATCTGCTTCCAGCGCCTTCCTGCTTCATGTTTCGACCCAATTCTTCCGACCGGCGTGTATTGGAGTCGGTGTCGTCAGCCCTAATGTGGACAGTCATGGGCTCAGTTTCTGGTTCGCGCGGCAAGCCCAGTCAAACATTCACGGTTGTCGGATTGGAGTGGGTGTCGTCAGCCCTAATGTGGAAAGTCATGGGCTCAATTTTTGGTTCGCGCGACAAGCCCAGTCAATTATTCGCGGTTGTCGGATTGGAGTGGGTGTCGTCAGCCCTAATGTGGACAGTCATGGGCTCAATTTTTGGTTCGCGCGACAAGTCCAGTCAATTATTCGCGGTTGTCGGATTGGAGTGGGTGTCGTCAGCCCTAATGTGGACAGTCATGGGCTCAATTTTTGGTTCGCGCGACAAGCCCAGTCAATTATTCGCGGTTGTCGGATTGCAGTCGGTGTCGTCAGCCTGAAATGTGGACAGTCATGGGCTCAGTTCTTGGTTCGCGCGACAAGCCCAGTCAAACGTTCACGGTGGTCGGCAGTCTGCGAAGAAACAGAAGGGGCGTCACCATCTGTTGCGTGGTACTCCTCCTGACGAGCGCATTCCCCCAGTTGATTAGCGCACCTCGTGTTACTTCTCTCCTTTCATGCTTCCTCCTCGCCGCACGCATGCTGGCGCGTATGCGTTGGCGTTTGGCCGGCCTCTTCTGGAGTGTGGTTTTTTGTATGCCAAAGTGTACCAGTTCTTGCTCTTCGTCGTCATCGTCTTCCTTTCTCCTCCGTCATCTTCCGTGCGCAAGAACCGCAGGGATCCAACATGTATCCTGGGCTCCGGCTTCACCGGCGTGTTCCCGTAGGGCCGTCCTTCTGGACGTATGTTGGTACCTTGCCCTGCCTTGGTTCGCTTGTTTTACGCGACGAGGTGGCGAGCAAAATTACCGCGTCGTGGTGAGCGACCGACCTGGTGAGCGACCTTCGCACCGTGCCTGGCTAGCTTGAAGCAAGTATCAATGTTGCTGTCGGTTGGCGCTGATCCTCCTTCTGATCCCCCCCTCTCCTCCTTCGCTTCCTTCTTGTGGGCTTCCGCCTCCTCCTGCTCTTCCTCCGCATCTTGCCCCTCCTCCAGCTGCTCCGCCTACGCTTCTACCCCTACCTCCTCGTTGATGCCGTCCTCATCCTCCCTTCTCCGTCTTCTACAACGCATCCTTGGACCGCTGGTCTCCGCGAATGGCAGCAAAAACGGAAGGGAGTTGAATTGGAATGCACGAGCACCGCCACGCTGACCAATCTACGCTTCGCCGACGACGTACTCCTGACCAGCCAAACTCTCCCGCGCCTGGCAGCGATGCTTGACAGCATTGTGTGCGCGACGAGGCTACACGGGCTCGAACTACACCCAAGCAAAACCAAACTACTGAGCAACCAGACGAGAAGGACCAGAAGGGCGAGCTTACCCACAGCACGTTTCCAAGACATGGATCTAGAAATCGTTCCATACGAGGGCAGTATCAAATACCTCGGCCAAGTGATCAGCTTCCACGAACCGATGGAAACGGAAATCCACCACCGCACGCGAGCTGCATGGGCATCACTCACGTCTCGCAAGCAGGAGCTGACCAGCAAACACTACCCAGTGGCTCACCGACTCCGACTGTTTAACAGCAGTGTAGCACCAACAGCTTTACACGGAGCAGAGACGTGGACCCTCACGGAGCCCCCACGGCAGCATCTACGACGGACACAACGACGCATGCTTCGCATGATGATCATCATCATCATCATCAGAAGCTGGCCCTCACAGCGGCCAGGGACATAATCTCGACGGCGCGAACAACGAAGCACGAGACCACGAAAACCGCACCAACAGCACCAGCGACGACGCGAACAAAAACCCATCACAGTGTGATGCACCTGACACGCCTGACAAGCACAGCGAAGACGGCGAAAACAGCACCACCGCAGACGAAATGAAACCATGGGTCGACTACATCCAGCGAGCGACACGACGCGCAAAGCACCTCATGAGGCTCCACCACATTGACACCTGGGAGACGCTGCACAAACGGAAAGTATGGCGCATGGCTTCACGAGTCGCAAACCACGACCGGGCGAGGTGGACATGGCGGGTGCTGCGCTGGCACCCAGTCCTCAACCCGCCCCAGCGGGGACACAGGCAGCATGGTGGCCAAAACAAACGATGGGACGACGAAATCACCACTTACTTACGTCAACGCAGACCAGACCTTCACCGACCGCCCACGCAAGCCAATTCGAAAGAACAGCCCAACGACATCACATGGACGCGAACAGCCCAAGACACCGAAGCATGGACAGCGCTCTAGCACCACTTCGCCGACCTCACGTCGACCAGCACCCGGGACTCAGACCAATGACGTAACATCTCAGCGAACGTCCTGACGTCTCGCCCAGACCGCGCCGACACCGACACCAAGGACGTTCTTTTCCTCCTCCTCCCCCTCTCCTTCTAATTCTTATATGTCTCGCATTACATGTACCCAGACACCCCAAATCCTAGAGGCCATGGCCACACCCACCTGGTCTGCTCTTGGCCCGGACGCTGTCCGTAACGTTGGCCGCATCGCATCGCATCGTTTTTTTTTGAGGCCGCACCCAGGTTCGGAAGGAGATAGGATGGAAAGGGAGGGGAAGGAGGAGGGATGAGGACCTCCCCGGAGCTCCCCGAGGAGGCCCTCAGATCAGACCGCGTCTGACACCAGGATGGCTCCAAGGGGCTCTCCATGGATCCGACCCCAGGATAGATTTGCCACGACCGCCGACATCAGCCAGAATTCTGAGAGATTGCTGGTTGCTGGCAATTGTGGTATGCTGCATAGTTCAGAGGACCCCGGACGAGCCACAGGGCGCCCAAGCAGTCGCAGGATCTCTTCAGGGGGCCAGAGCTCCCACAAGAGGGCCCCGTTGTGCGTTGGAGCCACTGCTCCTGGTAGAGTCTTCCCCGCTCTCTCTCTGTCTCTCTCTCTGTCTCTTTCTCTCTCTGTCTCTCTCTCTTTCGCCGGTGTTGCCAGTGGTGACCCTGGCCCCGAGGACTTGTCACGAAGCCCAGAGGGCCCCTGGGGCGCCAGATTGGGGCGGAAAGCTGGAGTCGTCTCTGGCCAGGGTCGCGTCTGCCGACGCCCGATTCCTCCTCGGCTACTCACCTTGCCCTCATGATCCAGTGCTCCAAGTTCACCTAAGCGCTGCGGGCTCAATGAGTCGACAGTCTGGCGTTGCGACTGGACCTGGTGGACGCGATCAGACGGGATGAGGCCGTTTTGCCACCGTGGCCATTGAAAAGATGCCCTCACCGTCGTCGCCGTCAACTTCGCCATCACCACTCGGCGCATCGTCCTCCTCATGTAGCTGTAGGTACCCCAGAAGAAATCAGTGTACCCCCGGCCATCGGAGCAAATTGCAACGCTTCTGGCACCAGAGCGGGGGCGGAAGCGATATCCCCTGCAGAGTCTTCCTCCTCCTCATCGTCGCCATCATCAACATCATCATCATCATCATCATCATCATCATCATCATCATCATCATCATCATCATCATCATCATCATCATCATCATCATCATCATCATCATCATTTTTCTCCTCCTCCTCCTCCTCTTCCTCTTTTCTTTGCCCATGAAGGCTTCGGGTTGGTTTCCCTGTCGCTGCTCTGGGTGTTTTCTTGGAGTTCTTGGGGATAGTTGAGGGTTCCGACATTTTCCGATTGGTGTCTCATGGGTTTTCTTATGGCCTTTCGGTGTTTTTCTTTCGGCCAGGTCCCAAGCGAGCGGCGAAAGTGATTATATATGTGTTTCGTTGTTTTATGTGCGAAAGATGTCGCCGGAGGGGAGCTGTCGAACATTTTATTTTGTTTTTGGTGTCGCCGGGAAAGGGGGGGCACTCTTTGCTTCCTGGGGTTAGCTACATGAAGAGGCGACGAAACATAATGCCCCTCTGGGACCCCTTCGATGCATCCCCCACCCTCCTCCGCCCCATAGGGAGTGGAGTGCGGAGGGCTCCGAGATGAGAGTTCAAGGGGGTGAGGGTCAGGCCAGGTGGATCACAAGGGTGGGGGGGCAGGGTCGGGCTGGGGTGAGACGCAGGGGCGTGGGGGTGGGGTCTCAAGCTGGGGAGTCCAGGAGGCGGGGGCGTCACACGGGGTGGAGGCCCAACGGGGGGGGGCGGTGTCAGAGGCTCGGGTCTGAGCCGCGAGCCGCCGCCGCGCCGCCGCCCCGCCCGTCACCCCCCCTCCACGCCCTCCCCCCACGCCCACGCACCGGCCCCCTCGCTGTGCCCTCCTTGGGCTCCAGGCCGCCGCCCCGGGGAAGAGGAGAAGAGGGGTGGAGAACGCGGGGCGCTGTCTCTTCAAAACGAAGAAAAAGGGAGGAGGAGGAGGAGGAGGAGGAGGAGGAGGAGGAGGAGGAGGAGAACAAGTGGCGCTGTCTCTTCAAAACGAAGAAGAAGAAGAAGAAGAAGAAGAAGAAGAGGAGGAGGAGGAGGAGGAGGAGGAGGAGGAGGAAGAGGAGGAGGAGGAGGAGGAGGAGGGGTGAAGAAGTGGTCCTGGCCCCCATACCAGCGCGGATGCCTGCAGTGCCAACCGCGGCAGCAGAGCACCCCTCCCCCAGAACGGCGCGGTGGAGATGGCCGCTACGCTCGACACCAACCTGAAGGACACCCCGCGCCGGTCGCCTGCGGCGCCTTCGTCGTCGTGCCCTCCCTCGCACCGTGCCGGCCCCGATCTCCGCCGAAGCGTTTTTTCTTTTGCTCCTCGACGCCAATCCGAGCGGTTCTCCTCGATGTCGGCCTCGGTGGCCCCTTTCCGGTCCGCAGGACGAGCAAAAGGCTGCCGAGGCGAATCGGGGGCGGCAAAGAGGGGCTGATGACTAGGGGGGGGATATCATGGCGTGGGCCATGATACTTCCCCATATTTCATGGCGCCTCTTCTTGTTTCATTACGTCCCTGGCCCCCCCCGCTGGGCCGCGCACGTGCCGCCGGTCATGCTTAGCACCCCTCCTCCTTGGACGCCCCCCCTCTTGGCCGCTCCCGAGCGAGAAAAGGCTGCCCCGGGGAAGGGGTCGGGACCCTCCTGGGGCCGCGCATTCGCAACGCAGCGGCGTCGGATACCTGGGAGGCTCCCTGCGGCCTCCCGTGCTGAGGCGTCGCGGTGCCCACCACGCTGGCCCGGGCGCCTGCCCGCCAGGCGGCGCCTGCCTGCCCGCCCGTCTCCCTCCTCCCGTCGGCCTCCGCGCCTGCCTGCCCGCCCGTCTCCCTCCTCCCGTCGGCCTCCCTCCTCTCCGCCCCTCCCTCTCTCGCTCCTCCTCGGCCTCCCCTCCCACTAGTCCCTCCTCTCCCCCTCCCATCCCCGGCCCCCCCCCCCTCTCGTCGCGAATACGCGCGGGGGCGGCCGAGTTGGGCCCCCCACCCCCGTCACCGAGGGGGTGGGGGACCCCCTCGGGGGCAGCCCTGCGTCCCTGGCCCCCCCTCTCTTCGCGAGAAGGCCCGGGGGCCCCCGAGGGGGTCCCCCGCCCCCGTCGCCAAGGGGGACCCCCTCGGGCGCTGGGGCTCTGGCCCCGGCCCCCCCCCCCCCCGCGGGCCGCCGCCGGGGCGCGGCCTCCTCGAGGGCTGGCCCCAGGGCGCTCCCTGCGTGGCTGGGCCGCAGTGCGGGCCCGTGCCAGGAAGCACCCTGCTTGCCTCCAGGGTGCCCTGGGCCTCTTGGGTTTTCATGGTCTTGCCGTGGGAGGCGCGGCGCTCCCACGCCAGACGTCCATGGGCGTCCTGGGGTCTCGGGGTTTGGGCTTCTTTCTCGGGCTTGGGCTCCTTCTGGGCAGGCTTCCTTGTGGACAGGCCTCCACCGCATCCCCCCTTTCTTCCCCCTCCTCCCTCCTCCCTCCACACCGCATTCCCCCTTTCTTCACCCCTCCTCCCCCCTTTCTTCCCCCCCCCCCCCCCTCCGCCCCGGGCCCGAGGCCACAGGCCTCCGCGCCGTGCCCCGAGACGGGCCCGCGGGCGGTCTCCCCAGCGGAGCGCGCGCCCGCCTCCGGCGCGCGTGCCTCGCCTCGCTTCCCGCCCCTCGCTTCCTGCCGCCGCGGCGGCGGCGGCGGCGCGCCGGAGGCCGTGGGCCCCCTCTGGGCGCCCGCCCCCGCCGGGCGCGGCGGGGCGCGGCCTCGCCGGGCACGGCGCGGCAGGCGTCCCTCGCCGCCGCCCCCGCGGCCGAGGTCGGGGCCGCGTCGGCGTCCAGGGCCGTGCCCTCCCGCACGCCGGCGGCCCGGGCCGCTCGCGGCGCGCGCCCTCGACGTCCTCCTCGTCCTCGTCCTCGTCCTCGGCGTCCTCCTTCCCTCCCCCTCGGGCCGGCGCCGCATCGCGAGTGGCTCTTTTGCCCAGGGTCAGGGGGGCGCTCGCCCGGCAGCACTTGACTTCTGAGTTGCCCCCAAGAAGGAAACCGTCCCCAGCCCCACCGGGGCAGTGCAAGCTGGCTCAAGAGGCGGGCGAGCGAAGCGGAGCAGCCATGCGCCAAACGCGCGTGGGCAAGACAGTGCGGCGTGCTGGCGAGGCCAAGCGCGTCGTCTGGCGGACAGGAAACGCGCCAAGCGCGCGACAAGACAGCGACGACGCGCCAAATGCGCGCCGGGAGGACGAGGGATCCTGCAGAGCCAGGGGCGCACTGGCCCGTGTTCGGGTGCAAGGTCCTGCAGGATCCTTCAGGATTCCTTCAGGATCCTGCAGGATCCTGCGCGGGTTTGGAGTGACCTGGGGCAGGAGATCCCCGATCTCCCAGTGCACCCGCCCCCCTTCTGAGGGTGGGGTTGCGTCGGGCATGTCCCTCTACAGGAGGAATATCCAAAGATAGCCAAAAAATGATAGGGGGACGATTTTTTTGGAGTATTTTTCACAATTCCGGAGTATTTTTTGAATATTTTTGATTTCGTCCAACATCCGCCTGTAGGGGGACATGCCCAACCGAAGGGTTGGGATGGGCGTCGTGAGGCCCGACGGAGGCGTCGCCCATGCCCACGTTGCGCTGCAGGGGGAGGGGCCTGTCAGCCAGCAGGGGCTCATGCTTCTCCCATGGGGGGTGTCTTTGCCCGTCCGTGAAGCGAGCACTGCTCCTGATCCCTCGGCACGGGCTCCCGCGCCATCGTCATCGTCATCACCATCACAGCCACCACCACCACCACCACCATCTGCAGCAGCAGCACCACCACCACCATCACCACCAGCAGCAGCAGCAGTATCATCACCACCATCATCATCAGCAGCAGCATCATCATCATCAGCATCATCATCATTATCATCATCATTATGTCGTCGTCATCATCATCATCATCATCATCATCATCATCATCATCATCATCATCATCATCATCATCATCATCATCATCATCGTTATCATCATCGTTATCATCATCATCATCATCATCATCATCATCATCATCATCATCATCATCATCATCATGATCATGATCATCATCATTATCAGCATCATCATCATCACCACCAGCAGCATCATCATCATTATTCATTATCCATCATCTACCAACCATCATCCATCACCCCTCATCATCATCATCGTCATCATCAGCATCATCAGCATCACCACTCATCATCCAGCATATATCATCCATCATGCATCATCCATCATCACCACCATCACCATCGTCAACAACATCAGTATCATCATCATAATCAGTATCATCATCATCATCATCAACATCATCAACATCATCATCATCATCGTCATCATCATCATCATCATCATCATCAGCATCTTCATCATTCTCATTATCATTATCATCCTCATATCCTCAGTCGTCCCTACTCCTGACCCGCTCTCGCTCTCTTTCCCTTCGAGATCCCGTCCGCGTGTCCCTTGGTCCAGCCCTGCACTGACGGCCCTGAGGAGAGAGACTCCGTCACGCTGGACTTGTGAGCAGGTCCAGGTCTCAGCTCGTCTTTCTCCGACCTCCTCCCTTGTCTTCTTCGCAGCGCCCCCCAGGTTCTCGCTCGGTGGCTCTGGCCGCCAGGGGGAGAGGGAGGGGGTAGTGTTGCACACGCTGCCACGCTCCCGCGTTTCATTTTCCAAGTAGGGCCAGGCGCGTCGTACAGCAGCGCCTTTGTTATTTTTCTCACCGGTCGCTGAGGGAGGAGGACAGAGCGGGAGATGGATGGAGAAAGGCGGGATCCCGGTTTCACGAGGACCAGGAGAAGGAGGAGGAAGAGGAGGAGGAGGAGGAGGAGGAGCAGCAGGAAGAGAAGGAGGAGGAGGCGGAGGCGGATTAGGAGGAGGCGGAGGCGGATTAGGAGGAGGAGGAGGAGGAGGAGGAGGAGGAGGAGGAGGAGGACGAGGAGGAGGAGGAGGAGGAGGAGGAGGAGGAGGAGCAGGTGAAGCATTTACGCAGTACAGAGTGCGGGGAAAAAGAGGGGAAGGGAGGAGGTTGAGGCCTCAAGCAGCCTATGGATGCAAATCCCTGCTGCCCGATGCCTGTGCTGTAGCCACCTCTCGCTCGCGATCCCAGCCAGCCGCCTGGGCACTCCTGGGTGGCCCTGCGTAACAGCGAAGCTTGCCTCGCGAGATCCTGGCCAAGTTTTCCCGCCCCTTCTTGGAAGGTGGAAAGAATCCAGCAGCAAGCTGGCGGCCATCAGCAGTGGCTGTCCGACCGCAACGGTGACAAACATGCACATTGAAGCCGTCCCACAACCCGAGATGGTGTGACTCATGCAGGGTGAGCCCCCAAACCTCAACGGGCCCAGGGACCGACGCAGCCACATCCTCAGGCCACGTCTGGGTCCCATCGGACAGACAGCCCGAGGCACAGACATCGATGCATCTGCACAGGTCGAGAGGGGCCCGCGACGAGAACAGCGGCAACGGCTCCAGCACTTCGTCCGGGCGGACCTGTCACGCTTGGTGCTTGAGCGGACTCTCTCAGGATCACGCAGTGGCGAAGCGTCCCGGCTCGCCTATCGCCCCGGCTCGCCTATAGCCCCACCAGACAGCGTTCTAAGAACCTTTTTGTGGTTCCCACGAAATGTTCTTAGAACAGTTTTGGCTGGGACTGTCTTGTTTTAACACATCGGGTTTATGTTCTAAGAACATGGTTTTTGTTCGTAGAACATTTTTGGGTTCTAAGAACATTTCGTGGTATGACTATAGGAATGCCGGGACGGTCGGTCCCTGCTCAACAGGAGCCTGTAGGGCGTCCTTGGCTTCGGTGGGAGCTGCCGCGGCCGCGTCCGACAGCGAACGAGAGCGGCAATGCTGTCCCACGGATCCGAAGGGGGATCGTCGACGAGGGCGGCTGTCCAACAGCTCTCGGCGGCTTCCCCCGCGCCGCCGTCCGCCGTAGCATTCCGCACAGCCAGGAACTGCGCCCTGCCAGCGAGGCGGGGGTCGCCAGGGCCGACACGAGAGGAGGAGGAGGAGGAGGAGGAGGAGGAGGAGGAGGAGGAGGAGGAGGAGGAGGAGGAGGAGGAGGAGGAGGAGGAGGAGGAGGGGAGGAGGAGGGAGGAGGGGGGAGGAGGAGGGAGGAGGAGGAGGAGGAGGAGGGAGGAGGAGGAGGAGGAGGAGGAGAGGAGGAGGAGGAGGAGGAGGAGGAGGAGGAGAGGGGCTCCACTCCAAGGGGAGCAGCGCGAACCAACAGGGTCGTCTGCGCCGACACCTGGCGCACAGGCTGCCCCTCGTGAGGTCCCGCGTGGGCGCCCTCGCTTCCAAGGCAGCGGGCCGCGCTCGCAGCCCGCGTAGGCCGCGGCGCACGGTCGCCACGCCACTTCGCGTAAGGCCCCGTTCTGATCGTCGCCTCCTCCTCCTCCTCCTCCTCCCTCCTCCTCCTCCTCCTCCTCCTCCTCCTCCTCCTCCTCCTCCCCCCCCTCCTCCTCCTCCTCGCCTTCTCCCCTGGCAGCAAGACCCCTAATTATGGATTCGAAGCCAGAGATGCCCGTTCCCCCCGCTGCGCCAGCCGAACCCGAGGCTTGTGATGAGCGATCTGAGGAGGTCTTTCTCGCGAGCACCCGAGAGAATGAGCAGCCGCCGTAGCATCAGCGCGAGGCACGTTCTCTGCTCGGCCAGCCCGGCCCGCAGCAGCTCCCCCAGGCAATACCCACCTCCACCTCTGCGTACTGAGTCATAATAACGGCGCCAGATCCACAACGGCAGCGACGAGGGTCAGACGAGAAACGCCTCTCCCCCCGAAGCATCGACAATAACGACGGTGGTAGTGCCTTGCTGGCAGCATTTCTTCCGGGAGACTCCATGGAAACGGAATGCCTCGCTCGTGCTTGGGGGAGGGAGTATCGGGCATGCTGTCGACAAGTCGTGGAATTGCCCCAAACTTAGCGCAGCGCCCCCCGAGTTGGGCCCTGGATCAAAGAGTCCTAAAGTGGCCCCCTCCAAGCGTCGGAAGGACTCGTCGCCGCGCGCGGCTTCCTCATGGGCCGACCAGCGGCTGACACAGGACCTTACTTGGCGCAGGCTGCAAGCGGCACGATTCCCGCGCGCCTCGAGAAACGAAGAGGACGAGGCTCACCCAAAATGTCGCCAGCACGCCGCGCAGCCTCTGATCCTGGCCCCCAAGAACTCAAGCCCCTGGTTTCCAGGCTTGCCCCAGGGCGCTGGGATTCCAACTCCAGCTGGGCCAGGAAACGAGAACCGTCGCACGGACACGGCCAGCCTCAAGAGACAGACTTCAGCTGCGACGGAGTTGCCGTACCAATCTCGGCGACGACGACGAGGGCGAGGGCGAAGACGACGGCAACGACGACGAGGAGGAGGAGGAGGAGGAGGAGGAGGAGGAGGACGACGGCGACGGCGACGGCGACGACGACGACGACGACGGACGCCTTAGCTTTGGCGCTTGTGGCTGCTCGCGCGGGCTCTGCGCCCAACTCAGCCGCGTCGGCCAGACCGTCGCCGTCGCCGCTGGGCACGGGAGCCTCAGCGCTGTGGGCCCCCGGCGCCCCCGCGCCGTTGGATCTCGCGCCGCGGGGTCCTTCGCCGTCCTCGGCGGGTCCTCCGTTAAGGGGGGGTCGTCGAGCTGAAGCACTCAGGTGTCAAACTCGGGCCTTTCGACGGAGGTGAGTGCAGAGCCCTTGCCCTCGACGAGCGAAGAGGGATTGATGGCCGACACCGCTGGGACATCAGGGGGTGGGCCCGCCGCCGCCTGCGGCGCCTGCGAGAGCTGCTTGGCACAAGCCGCCTCCCACGGCCAAGGGAGGACGAACCAGCCGGACCCGATAACTGGCGTTTGCTAAGCGGCCCTGGGCGTTTACTACACAACTCTTCCCCTGTTCGGTTCCTTCTTTGGGTGCGCTTACTGAACGGCTTCGCGTGTCGGGGTGATTACCATGGGGATGGAATTTCTTCTCTCTAAACTGCTGCTTCGCCTCAGGGACCGTTTGACGCGCATTGGCCTCGTTCGCAGGAGCTTCTTGCAGCCATTTTTCTGCCCCGAGCACCCGAAGCGAGCGTGTCTCCCACCGCGCTTGGGCACGACGGCGCGCGACGCCTTTGGCCGCAACCTCTTGATCCAACAAGGGAACATGTGGGGCCACCGCAGACGACAGGCCTCGGACAAAAAAGGCGAACACGCATACCATATTCATCGGTCAACACCCCCCCCCCTCCTCCTCCTCCTCCTCCTCCTCCTCCTCCCATTGGTCAAAGTTGCCGGTAAGTCTGATAACTTGCGCTGCGACCGCAGTCTCCCCGCGCGTGTTAAGTCTGACTTTGGGGGAGCGGGGGAGTGTCCACCAATTGTTTCCCCCGACCGGATGGTTCAGCCTCCAACAACTTGGCTTCCACCTTTGACTCCTCTTCGTAGTCGCCGAGTTTAGCCCGCGACTGCTCCACCAAGCTGGAAGCGCCGCGCTCCGAGCCTGGAGACGAACCGCTCTTCGGGGAAAGCGGCCACCGATCGGGGCGCAGTCAGGGCTGACGAATTGGTCAAGTCAAGAGGCCATATGCCAAGTGGCGTGTGGGCGAGACAGCGCATTGCATTGTACTGCTCCTGATGGGCCTTGCCTCTGGCAGGGCCCGCGGGCAGACGACTGCGACATTGGCACCGCTTTGGCCGCGGGAGAGCAAACCACATCTCGATTACGACGCAGACCTGTTGGTGGTGGTGGTTGAGAAATCGCCTTCGCCTGCAGCTGCTACCCTCCCTCGGACCAAGGTGGGGATGGTTCCTGCTCCTTCTGAGACTGGGATTTGTCCGCCCACTCAAAGCACGGTGGACCGTTCGCCCACTTCCCTGTGGCCGCCGATGCAGGTACGGGAATTCCACAAGTGGCTACGCGCAGCCGCAGCATCAATATTTGGACTTGAAGTTTCAGCGACTTGCAAGCTACATATCGCTGCACCCTCTTCCCTCCCTTACCCATCGGCAGGCGGACGTGGCACTGGGGAGAACCAGCACGCTGACCAAGGTGGAGTGGCCAACAATGGAAGGACGCCGCGTGCTGGGACGAGCCAACACACGGCTCAGGTCAAGGCGAACTGATTGACAGCGGGACATTGTTGCGACACAGCGGTGCCCAGTTCGTTCGCTGAGAATCTTCAGGCCTCGAGCCGAAACGTCTACGGAGGAGCAGGAGGAGCAGGAGGAGGAGGAGCAGGAGGAGGAGGGGGAGGAGGAGGAGCAGGAGGAGGAGGAGGAAGAGGAGGAGGAGAAGGAGGAGGCGGAGGAGGTGGGACATTGGGAACAGCACGAGCACGCATGGTGAGGGTGACCACAGAAGGACCAAAGGGAAGGCCGAGGAAGCACGGAGAGGAGGACTGCAGGAGGACCCGGGGAGGCAGGAGTCGAGGCAGGCGGCGCGAGCGAGTCGGCGGGCGCCATGCGGGCCTGGTGTCAACGCCAGCACGATCGGCTGCTCGACCAGTGCAGCGGTGCCACAGGATGCCTCGCTTGTTTCGGGCAAAGAGATCGGGGGTGGACAGACCTCCTACCCTGACACGTCGATTAGTGAATTGGCAGTTTTCGGTTCGCGAGAGGGGGTCGCGGCCGTCATTTTTGCGGGTCCAGGTCCGTCGGTTTCGGTCCCAGGCCGTTTTCACTAAGGGGAGGTTCACTAAAGGGAGGTTTGTCCACCGCCGAGGAGAGCTATGCACATGCACCGATCCTGACAACGTCCATCCCTGACCCAGGATCGGTGCATGTACCTTTCTGGCCAAGGTAAAGAGGGCGTATGCACCGATCCTGGGCTCAGGATGGGCCTGGCCAGAATCGGTGTATGTGCATAGTTCCCTTTCCTCTGTTGTTTCATATGTTTCATGGTTGCCCGGATGCACACATGCCTTTACGAGTACGTATGTACACATGTGTGTGCTCAAATATACGTGCACACGGTAACATCTAAGCATCATGTGTATATCATTATATGTGCACTCTCAGAATCTGAAGCTATGGCCGTATCCCCACGCATGCAAACATACGCGAGTAGACAGATCTGCATACCGGTGTGTGGGTGTGTACACACATGTGTGTATGTATGCATGTATGTATGTATGGATGGATAGATGGATGCATGCATGCATGCATGCATGTATGTATGTATGTATGCGTGTGTGTATGTGTGTATACGTACGTACGTACGTGCGTGCGTGCGTACGTACGTACGTGGGCAGGCAGGCAGGCAGGCATGTATGTAATGTATGTAATGTATGTATGTGTGTATATATGTATGCATGTATGTATGTATAGATGTATGTATGTAGGTATGTATGTATGTCTGTATGTAGGTATGTATGTATGTATGTGCGTATACGTATGCAAATATGCATGTATGTATGCATGGATACATGTACGTATGTACGTATGTATGCATGTCTGTATGTATGTACGCATGTATGTATGCATGCATGCATGTATGTATGTGTGCATGATTGTATGTATGTAATGACTGTATGTATGTATGTATGCATGTATGTATGGATGGATGGATGGATGGATGGATGTATGAATGTATGTGTGTATGTGTGTATATGCATGTATGTGTGTATGTATGCATGTGTGTATGTATGTATGGATGGATGGATGGATGGATGGACGGACGTGCGTACGCATGTATGTAGATACGTATGTGTGTCTATGTATGTATATGTATGTATGTATGTATGTATGTATGTATGTGTGTGTATGTATGTATGTATGTATGTATGGATGTATGTACGTATGTATGTATGTATGTATGTATGTATGTATGTATGTATGTATGTATGTATGTATATATGTATGTATGTATATATGTATATAGTTATGTATGTATGTATGTATGTATGTATGTATGTGGTATATGCATATGTATATGTATATGTATGTATATGTATGTATGGATGTATGTATGTAATGTAATGTAATGTAATGTATGCATGCATGCATGCATGCATGCATGCATGCATGTATGTATGCATGTATGTATGTATGTATGTATGTATGTATGTATGTATGTATGTATGTATGTATGTATGTGTGTATGTGTGTATGTGTGTATGTGTGTATGTGTGTATGCATGCATGCATGCATGCATGCATGTATGTGCGTATGTATGTTTGTAGGTGTGTATATATATATATATATATATATATATGAATACGCCGGGGGGGGTGGTCGGGACGCTGCCTGCTCCCCCCAGTGGCTCTGGGGGGGGTCTCAGAGCTCCCGCGACGGCACGGGCTCGCCCCGAAACAGGCCACGACAGGCTAAGGGGGACCCTAGAGGGCCCAAAACGGTCCCAAGAGGCCCCGAAGACGTCCAAGATGCCCTCAAGACGGCCGCCGAGGACTCCAGCGCGCTCCAGGACGGACTCAAGAGGCCCCCCAAGAGGGCCCTGGAAGGCAACATTCATTAATTTTCAGAGGGTTTTTGAAGGATTTTGGCGTTTTCGCTTTTCCCGCTTCCAAGCGCTCCCTCACGGATTCGGAGGCCCTTCAGATCGCTCCAAGATGGCCCACGAGGCCCCGAAGAGGTCTCCAAGACGGCCAGGGAGGCTCCCCAGACAACCCAAGTTCGCCCCAATAGCGCCCCAATAGGGGGCCCAGATGAGGGACCGCGAACCGATATTTCGAGGTCTCTGGCCCTAGAGGCTCCGAGTAGACCCCCGGAGGCCACCAAGAGGCTCCCACAAAGGCCCGTGAGCCGTCCAAGAGGCTCCCAGGAAGCCCCAAGAGGCCCCCAAGAGGCCCCCAAAAGGCTCCCAAGAGGCCCCCAAGAGGCCCCCAAGAGGCCCCCAAGGGGCCCCCAGGGAACGCCCAAGAGGCCCCCCAACACATCCCAACAAATCATGTCCCCAGAAAACCTGTCGGAGACATGGTTCATATGGGCCCGAGAGTCTCTGGAGGCTCCGAAGTGACATCACGCTACTGGAGAGCTGTCTGGGAAGTTGACGGGGAACACGACTGATCGCCTTCTCGCGGCCCTCCGCGGATCGCTTCGCACAAGATTGCCCCACGTGCCCTCTTGAACCGACGACGACGACGAGGACGACGGAGACGACGAAACGACGAAGACGAGGACAACGACGACGACGACGACGGCGCGCCCCAAGAGGCGACGACGACAATTACGACGACGACGACGACGGCACGCCCCAACAGTCTCCGCAAGACGCCCCCCGAACCCATGTTCCCAGAAGGCCTTGTGGGAGCCCAATTCATCAGGCCTCCGCTACCATCTTCCCCGAAAGCCTGGACTTCTCACTGCCCATAATGCGTTCATCGTTATGGACACTTCTTCACTTCCCGTTCAAACCATTTATGGTCCACTACTACTTCGGTGGAGCAGTGAATTTGTCAAGGCCTGGGGCCTGCTAGAACCTGAACGCGCGCGAAGCGCGTGCGATGGTTCTAGTAGGTATGTACGTATGTGTGCGCTTGAGAGAAGCATGAGGCGACGTGGGGGGGGGATGACGGGAAAGAGGCGACGGCGGCACCGTGTTGATAATATCCAGCTGCCTGCGGCAAACCCCGCCACCGTGCCTGTGTAACAGCGCAGCAGGAAGGAGTCTGAGTGTAGGAACAGCGCAATTCCGACGAGTAGTCTGCAATGGGGCGGGTCGTGATCCCGACCTCGTCTTCGTGCGCGCGGGATGGAGGAGCAGGAGGTGGAGGAGGGGGAGAACATCAGGATGAGGAGGAGACGGCTTCTTGGGGCCTTCCTGGGGCTCCCTGGGAGCCTCCTGGGAGCTTCCTGAAAGCTTCTTGGGGGGCTCTTGGGGGTCTCATGGGGCCTCTGGGGGGCCTCTTGGGACCTCTTGTGCGGTCTCAGGGGACTCCTGGCCCGTCCGACGCCCATGCAGGCCGCCTGGGGGACCTCTCCCGGCCGCGTCGGTGCTCGCCTCGAGCGGTGCACGGCCGTCTTGGGGTCATCTTTGGGGGGCCCTTGGGCGATCCTCGAGGTCCTCTCGGGCCGACTTGGGGCCCTCTCGGCGGCCTCTTGGGCTGTCTTGGAGCCCTCTTGGAGGCCTCCCAGAGGCCCGGTCGGAGGCCCGAACGGGTGAGAACCCCAAAGTTCTTCGAACACCTGAGGACAGACGCCTGTTTGGGCCTCCTCGGGCTCTCTGGGAGGGCCTCTTGGAGACCTCTTGGGCCTTCTTGGGGGCTTCTTGGTCTGTCTTGAGACCTTCTTGAGAGCGTCTTGAGCCGTCTTGGGCCATCTTGGGCCATCCTTGGCGTCATCTTTGCTGCCCTGCAAGCCGTCCAGGAGGCCATGCGTTTGCAGATGAAGGGGCCTCCAATACGGCCCAAGAGGTCTCCACGAGGCCCTCCAAGAGAGCTCGAGGAGGCCAACACCATTGATTCTCCTTCTTCGTTTGAATGATTTGAGGTTCTGACATGTTTGGGTTTCCGACCGCCCAAGGCAGCCCGATAGGCTTCTCTGGGCCGTCTTGTTGCTTCCTTGGTGCGCTTCAGGGCCGTCTTGAGGTCATCTTTGGGGGGCCCTTGGGCGATCTTTGGGGTCCTCTTGGCCCGACTTGGGGCCCTCTTGGGGGCCTCTGGGGCTGTCTTGGAGCCATCTTGGAGGCCTCTTGGAAGCTTATTGGGCCGTCTTAGGTGGTCGGACACCTGAAAACGCGAGGACCTCAACATCCTTCAAACACCGAGGGGGAACCAATGGTTTTGGACCCCTTTGGGTTCTCCAGGACTGCCTCTCGGAGTTCCCTCGGGCCGTCTTGGGGGCCTCCTGGGCAGTCATGAAGCCTTCGTCGATAAGACAGCCAGACAACAATTTCAAAAGGGGCGGTTTTCGAGGGGCGCCTGCGAGGAGGGGGGGCCCTTTGTAAACTCTACATAACCTCCCAGACAACAGACAAGCATTCTAACACGCCCACTCCGTGCAGGCAGGGTAGCGGATTCAGCTGTATGTCGCGACAGCGACCAGAAGGCTGCGTGGTCGGACCTTGTGCCGCAACCCGTGCCTCAGAAAAAAGCCCCCCTCGACAGTCGGAGGAAAGAATTGGATCTGGAGGATTCTGGTGACGATGCTGCCGATGATCATGACTATGATGCTGATGTTTGTGGTGATGTGGACCAGGATCAGGATGATGATTATTACGACGATGGCAATGATGATACGAACGGTTGTTGGTGGTGGTGCTGGTGTTGGTGTTGGTGTTGGTGTGGGTGTTGGTGTTGTGATTGTTGTTGTGGTTGTGGTTGTGATTGCTGTTGTTGGTGTGGTCGTTGTTGTGGCGGTTGTTGTTGTGATTGTTGTTGTTGTGGTTGTGGTTGTGATTGTTGTTGTTGTGGTTGTTGTTGTGGTTGTTGTTGTGGTTGTCGTTGTTGTGGTTGTTGTTGTGGTTGTGGTTGGTGTTGTTGTTGTTGTTGGTGTTGATGTGGTTGTTGTTTTGTTGTTTTTGTTGTTGCTGTTGTTGTTGTTGTTGTCGTTGTCGTTGTCGTTGTCGTTGTCGTTGTCGTTGTCGTTGTTGTTGTTGTTGTTGTTGTAGTTGTTGTTGTTGTTGTTGTTGTTGTTGTTGTTGTTGTTGTTGTTGTTGTTGTTGTTTTTGTTGTCGTTGTCGTTGTAGTTGTCGTTGTCATTATTGTTGTTGTTGTTGTTGTTGTTGTTGTTGAACATTATTAATTCTAAAGAATAATTATTGTTGAGACCCCTGGTGCACGGCCCCCCTGCGCCGCCTAGGCCGCAGCTACATTTTCATCATTTTCGTGAGGAAGCCTCAGGTAATACGATGTCATCAAGATCCGGCTGTTTTGTTGTAATCCGTTTTCCCTTGCAAAAAACACTATAAAATGACATTTCTTGTTCTAATATAATCAAATTTCAAGAATCCCTTGCAAAAAATAAGGTAAAGTGGACATTCGCGCGCGCAAGACGAAATCCTTCCAAAAGCTTAGTGTTCGGAGCGATTTTAACATAAAAACATCAAAAAACCAATGGTTTTTCAACAAAAAATGTCAAAATCTCATCCCGCGCGCTCTTGCGGATTCGTAGGAAACCCAACACTTTTTAAACATTTCTGTCAAACGGGCTTTTGCGAGCAACTTTTTCGAACTTCTGCAACAACGGTTGCGCACCTGCCAGGGCCATCATCCCTGTCAAATAATACCATGCGGGACACATTCGTTTTTTCTTCGCGCGCGCACGCCGTCGTCGTCGGCCGCGGGGCCCTGAATAGTAGCCACGGTCGTCCGCATGCCACGAAGTGAAGTGTCCGAACGTCATAGGGCGGGAAGCTGGGTGTGGGTGGTGGCGAAGAGTCGTTTGGAAATTTGGTAGAGCTTGAACCGGCCCCCCCACAAAGTGGGGGTATTGCCCGCCTCCTATGAAAACCCTGGCACTGGTGAGAACGGAGTGTCCCCAGTCTTAAATGATTGTTGTTGTTGTTGTTGTTGTTGTTGTTGTTGTTGTTGTTGTTTTTGTTGTTGTTGTTGTTGTTGTTGCTGTTGTTGTTGTTGTTGCTGTTGTTAAGGATGATGATAATAATGTTGATGCTGATGCCAATGCCGATGCCGATGATGGTGGTGATGGTAGAGGTGGTGGTGGTGGTGATTATGATGCTGATGCTGGTTCTGCTGCTGATGATGTTGCTGATGATGATGTGTAGAGCTCGCTCTTGAATGATTAGCGGCACGGGACATGCCGACAACAAAAACACTGTAATCATATGTGCTCAAGTTTTTTAGCGGCGGAACGATCAGATGCTCGAACACGTTCAGCGCAAATGGGAGAGTCTGGTCCATGGCGCTCGTCGGCTGGGTCACGTGCGTTGCCTGTGGGGCCTTCTCGGCGGCCACCTGAGAGAAATAAAGCAGCGAGGGCGGATCGTCGAATGAGGACGGAGCAGGGCGCTGCGATGGCGGCGCTCGGAGTGTTGCTATTGATCAGGTGCGACGTGCCTGGCCCTGATATCCCTCATGTGAGGATGGTCACTGGCGTCTCGGCTGCGGAGCCGTCCCTACTCTCGACGTTCATGAACGACGGGGTTCACTACGCCGAGGACGTCGGGCGGCGGCACGGCGACATCGCAGAGGTGAGGTGGCTCGCTCGACCAGGAGACACCCCGCCAGGCGTCGACCTACGGCAGATCTACAGGTTCCCGAACCCTGCCGGCGCCGCCACGCTCGAGCAGGGCAAGTGCGACGGTGCCGTCAGCGACCCAGGCAGCGCGGGTGTGTTTGGGCGCGCGGGCGCGCCAGCGCCCCTCGCCCCGCCGGGCTCGGTGCGGGCGGCCACGGAGGACCACTGCGGCTACGCGCGTGGGGCGGAGCTCCACGACCCCCTCCCCGTCGGGTACGCGTGCCTCGACCACTGTGCAGTGGTGGAGCCCCCAGCGGGCAAGATCGCTGCCCGCCTGGCCGCCCGCAGGTACCTCGAGAGCTACGTGGTCGACGACAAGTGGGTGAGCCACGTGAAGTTCAACAGCGAGGAAGTGCGCAGGTGGCCCTTCGCAGGGGCGATCGACAGCCAAGTGTCTGACGTACCAGGGGGAGGGACCATGGTCCAGGGGCCGCACTCCGCGCTGCCGCTCGCGCCGTCATGGCGCGACACGGGGCTCTCGGCGGAGGCGCATCATGAGAGCTGGGTCCGCGGTGTGGGGCTCCCCGACGGCGACCGCTCAGGGCACGAACGCGAGATGATCTGCCGCGTGCTGGGGTCGATGCTGACGGTGGGCCCGCTCAACACAGGCGTGCCCCGGTCCGCGGTGCTCCTGGCGCAGGGCCTACAGCTCATCAGCGACGCCCCACGAGGTTCGCCCTCGGACCCGTGCTACTCCGCGGCCGACTTCTACATGGAGTTCCAGACGAGAAATGACGGTGCCTCGGTGGAGCCAGCGTTCCAAGAGTATGTCGCCGAGAGCCTCAAGGAGGAGGCCGCCAACCATAAGGAGAAGCGCAGGTCGAAGGAGGAGGCCAAGGTCAGACAAACATCCCCCAGGCGGAGCTGGGGGGACTGGATCATGATGTCCTCAGGCTGGAGTCTTGGGCCGAGCTCCAGCCGACAACAGGCCTCTGAACGGGGGCGGCCCGCCGCAGTTTTGTCCGCCAAGCCCGACCGCCAGCGTGACCTCTTCCCGCTGCCGAAGGTCGAAGTGGCTGCACCCACGAGGCAAGGGGCTTCGGAGTGTGTACGCCGCAGGCTAGCCCGCCGTCGCCGACTTCAGGCCGAGTGCAATGAGGTGGTAGACGGCATCAACTTACTACACCCTCCGCTGCTGCAGCACGGTCCTGCGAACGCCGCCCAGAGGGAGGCCCATCGGGCAATTTTTTCCAAGGTGAAGGCTGCCCCAAGAGCCGACGCCATGCGCGCCCGCCGCGAGGCCGCTCGTGAGCTTCTGGCTACCAGCTTCTCGTGCACAGGCGAGGAGGCAAAGAGTCCGGTTGTGCAGTGCGACAGATCCCGAGTAGACATCCCCAGAGTGGGGTCGGCGGTGCCTCGGGTCGAGGCTGCGATTGGCCCGGTCGGGAGGGGGTATCTGCTGCACTTGCACATGCTGCGCTCTGCTGATGAATGGGGGAGGATCGTCGAAACCGAGCCCCCCATCACCCCCTACATGGACGAGTACCTGCGGAAGCACGAGGACGCTTACATCACGTTCGTGAGCGATCTCGTGGGGCAGGCGCAAGCGGCATGCCAGCGGCCCCACCGGCCGGACGAGCAGGGCCCGCCGCGCCGCTTCGGGCCACCGCCCGAGCTCAGCTCGGGGATCCCGCCCTTCGCCGAGCTCATGTGCGGGTCCGCTCACCTCGCAGCCGCCGTTGGCGAGTGCGGGCTTGCTGCCGAAGGCTGGGGCTACATCGACGGGACTGCGGCTGACCTCGAGGTCCCCGCCGTGATTGAGGGTTTCAGGCAACGCATCCGACAGCGTCGCCTTTGTGGGCTTCATTTCGGCCTGAACTTCAATGCGTGGTCGAGGGCCATGAAGAATGACGGGCTAGGGCCACCTCCGCTGCGAAACGACCAGCACTTGTTTGGCCTGCCCGCCCTCTGCCCCGCAGATCAGAAAACGGTTGACAGCGCTAATTTGATTTTAAGCCACATCCTGAGCCTAGTCAGAGAAGCCATCGATGCTGGTCTTTTTGTCCTGCTTGAGAACCCCGCCACATCTAGGCTCTGGATGACGCCGCAACTGCGTGAGCTCGCTAATGTATGCAATGCTAAGTTTCATCGTGTCGACTACTGTCAGTACAATGTGCCGTGGCGGAAAGCCACGATTTTTCTGGCCTTTAACCTGCCCGAGCTTGACGGTGCTCTCCGCACTTGCTCGGGCACTCAAAGGCGATGCAGCGCTTCGGGAAAAAAAGGACGCATCACTCTGCGAGGCAAGGGTGCTCAGGGCACCTTCTGGACGTCCCGTGCCTGCCCGTATCCACCCGCTCCATGCTCCGAGCTGGCGAGTGCAATCAGCCAGCGGGCCAAGACACTGTTTGGAGGTGGGTAGGGGCTTCAGATTTTGGAGGCAGCGGAGCTGCTAGTGTCTCGAGCCGCCTGCCTAGCAGGCGATCCCGATTCAGAGCTTCTGAAGTGGTCATAAGCAGGTGACCCTGGCAGTGAAGCAAAATGAGCATCGTCCTTACATTGGCTTGGCCAGTAAAGCGGGAATCATGTGTAGAACTCGCTTTTGAATAATTAGCGACACGGGACATGCCGACAACAGAAGCACTGCAATCGTATCGGCTCAAGTTTTTTTCTCTCTTTTTATCTTTTTTCCTTTATTCTATATATATATATATAACAAGCGGCCCCGCCGTCCTCTCCTCTTTTCTTTTTCCCCAAAGGGGCGTCAGCTTTTGGAGGCAGCGGAGCTGCTAGTGTCTCGAGCCGCCTGCCTAGCAGGCGATCCCGATTCAGAGCTTTTGAAGTGGTCATAAGCAGGTGGCCCTAGCAGTTAAGCAAAATGAGCATCGTCCTTACATTGGCGTAGCCAGTAAAGCGTGAATCATGATAATGTTGATAATGGTGATGATGATGGTGATGATGATGATGATGGTGCTGGTGGTGGTGGTGACGATGCTGATGGTGATGATGCTAATGATGCTGATGATGATGATGGTTAGGATGCGGAAGCTGCTATTGTTGCTGCTGCTGTTGCTAACGATGGTGCTGGTGACGGTGTTGATGCTGCTGATGATGCTGATGATGTTGATGATGTTGATGATTCTGATGATGATGATGATGCTGATGGCGATGCTGTTATGGTCATGGTGAAGGTGATGATGGTGACGATGGCGATGCTGATTATGCTGTTTATGATGATGTTGATGAAGATGTCGATTGTCAGGTGGATGATGAGGATGACGACGATGACGATGATGCTGATGCAGATGATGATTGTGATTTTGTTGATGTGATGACGACGATGATAATGATGATGATTGTGATTTTGTTGATGATGACGATGCTGATGCTGCTGATGACGATGCACATGACGATGATGGTGATGATGAGGCTGATGATGCCGATGATGTTGCTGCTGCTGACGATGAGGATGATGATGATTATTCAACTGATGGTGATAATGACGATGGTGATGGTGATGGTGGTGGTGATGATGAGGAGGATGCGGACGCTGCTCATGCTGTGACTGCTGCTGCTGCTGTTGCTGAGGATGATGATGGCGATGATGATCGTTGTGATGCTGATGTCGATGATCATGGTGACGATGATGCTGACGGCCATGACGACGATGATGCGGACGATGGCGATGATGATGATGTCGATGATGGTGATGGTGATGATGATGATGCGGATGATGATGATGATGATGATGATGATGATAATGATGATGAGGGACATGATCATGATGGGGAGGGGCGGGCAGACAGAGGTGGAAACATCAGAAGGAGGGACGAGGAGGGAGGAGAAAGGATGATGAGGATGCGGGAGGAGAATTGAAGAGGGAGGAGGAGAGGAACGACACAGATTTGGGATGCGACGGGCGGAATTAGCTTGGCGAAGGACCCGACCATATGCAGCAGTGAGTATTGCAGTTGTGACTATCATATTGGATGGGGCTCCCTATGGGGCCACGATCCTCGTGAGGGGTGCGCCGAACTGGGGCGGGGCCGCCATGCAACCTTTCCCACTGGGGCCTTCGGTGGAGCTCCCTACGGGGCCACGATCCTCGTGAGGGGTGCGCCGAACTGGGGCGGGGCCGCCGTGCAACCTTTCCCACTGGGGCCTTCGGTGGAGCTCCCTACGGGGCCACGATCCTCGTGAGGGGTGCGCCGTAATGAGTGGGTGGTGCGGAGGGCAGGGGCAGAGGAGGGAGGAGGGAGGAGGGACGCAGAGGAGGGAGGGAGGAGGAGAAGGGAGGAGGCAGAGGAGGGAGGAGGGAGGAGGGAGGAAGGAGGGAGGAGGGAGGAGGAGGGAGGAGGAGGGAGGAGGGAGGAGGAGGGGCAGAGGGAGGAGGCAGGGGCAGAGGAGGGAGGAGGGAGGAGGACGGAGGAGGCAGAGGAGGAGAAGTGAGTGAGTGGGACGCGGGACGCTGTCTCTTCAAAACGAGGACCCAACACCACAGGATGGTTTGGAAAAAGAGGCGAGATGATGATGTTGGGGGTGAAGAGGAACGTCAGCAATAGGAAGTGGTGTCTCATTAAGGAAGATGAAGGTCTAAAGGACAACTGCTGCATGTCGCGTGCGCTGTGTGCGTTTGGGCCTCGGCTTCCACACCGTTTTGGACACTTCCCGTGCCCCAGCCGCGCTAACGACTTTGACACGCCCATCTTGCCAGTGTCCTCGACACAGTCTTCGCGAGGGTTTGTCCTCGACAGCGGTCGCTAGAGGGTTCTACCAGGGGTCCACTGTTGACGCTGAAACAAGGTCCTCGCCTGGATGTCACCGGCTCCCGTCTTGGAGGACGCACCCGCTCGAGGGTGGTGCGTCCGAGGTCCAGACAATAGTGCGTCCTGGGGACTTGGAGCGTTGTCTGTTTCAGCGGCGCCCCGGGCGCATTCCGAGCGTGCTCCCTCAAGGATGGTGCGCCCCAGGCCCAGGCAGTGGTGCGTCCCAGGAGCGTCCCAGGTGCGTCCCGAGCGTGCACACGCGAGGATGATGCGCCCCAGGTCGAGAGAGTGGTGCGTTGTGGGCCCGTGCCGTTTGCAAGGCTGAGGGTGCCCTCTCGAGAATGGTCCGTGCTGGTTCCAGACGCTGTGTTTTTATTTGTACTTCCGATGCTACCCTGTTTGGAGCGCCTGGTTTGCTCAGGATCCGATGGCGCACTGTTGGGGACGGCGTGCTCTTTTTCCCAACCCTCCTTGGTTGGGTATTCGTTTTGAATAGAGCACTGCGGTCGCGTCCTTCCTCCCGCCTCCCTCCTCCCTCCTCCGCCCGCCTCGCTCTTGTCTTCTCTTGCCTTGTGTGGACCTCCTAGAATCCCTAGGGAGCTGCGATCAGTGAAACTGTCGCCACTTTCGAGGGCTGCTGGGGAGGCTAGCAGAGTGAGTACTCACCGCGGATCAGAATTAGACCTCGCCATCCCTGGGGGGCTGCGATCTGCGAAACTGTGGCCACTTTCGAGGGCTGCTGGGGAGGCCAGCAGAGTGGGCACTCACCGCGGATCCAAATTAGACCTCGTCTGCCCTGGGGGGCTGCGATCTGCGAAGCTGTTGCCTGTTTCGAGGGCTGCTGGGGAGGCCAACAGAGAGGGCACTCACTGCGGATCCAAATTCGACCTCGCCATTGCTGGGGGGCTGCGATCTGCGATACTGTCTCCACTTTCGAGGGCTGCTGGGGAGGCCAGCAGAGTGGGTACTCTCCGCGGATCAGAATTAGACCTCGCCATCCCTGGGCAGTGGGGCTGTGATCTGCGAGGCTGTCGCCACTTTCGAGGGCTGCTGGGGAGGTCAGCAGAGTGGGCACTCACCGCGGATCAGAATTAGACCTCGCCATGCCTCGGGGGCTGCGATCTGCGACACTGTCGCCACTTTCAAGGGCTAATGGGGAGGCCAGCCGAGAGGGTACTCACAGCGGATCAGACTTAGACCTCGCCATCCCTGGCGGGCTGTGATCTGCGAGACAGTCGCCACTTTCGAGGGCTGCTGGAGAGGCCAGCAGAGTGGGTACTCACCGCGGATCAGAATTAGACCTCGCCGTTCCTGGAGGCACAGGGCTGCTGGGGAGGCCAATAGGGAGGGTACTCACCGCGGATCCAAATTAGACCTCGCCACTTTTGGGGTTGCTGTGATCTGCAAAACTGTTGCCACTTTCAAGGGCTGCTAGGAAGGCCAGCAGAGTGGGTGCTCCCGCGGATCCAAAGTAAACCTCGCCATCCCTCGGGGGCTGCGATCTGCGAGACTGTCGCCACTTTCGAGGGCTGCTGGGGAGGCCAACATAGAGGGCACTCACCGCGGATCCAAAGTAGACCTCGCCATCCCTCGGGGGCTGCGATCTGCGAGACTGTCGCCACTTTCGAGGGCTGCTGGGGAGGCCAGCAGAGTGGGTAATCACCGCGGATCAGAAATAGACCTCGCCATCCCTGGGCAGTGGGGCTGTGATCTGCGAGGCTGTCGCCACTTTCGAGGGCTGCTGGGGAGGTCAGCAGAGTGGGCACTCACCGCGGATCCAAATTAGACCTCGCCATTGCTGGGGGGCTGCGATCTGCGAAACTGTTGCCAGTTTCGAGGGCTGCTGGGGAGGCCAGCAGAGTGGGCACTCGCCGCGGATCCAAATTAGACCAAGCCGTTCCTGGGGGCTGCTCTTTCCCCAACGACTCAGGGGTTCATCTTATTCATGCTTTTCACCAAGCCCTTATCCCTTGATCGGGGACCCGCGAGCCTCCCGAATGCCGTTTGCAGAAGTAGATCCTTCCATGCCACGTCATAAAACCCCGTATGAAGTCTCCCAAGCTGCTCATACCCCGCATTGCGCAGGGGTTGGATATGTCGCCAAGGTCATTCCTCTGTTCCTGGTGTGGCACCATCGGACAGCTTGCGCCCGCTTGCGCCCGCTGCTGATGTCGGACGTTCCTATGTTCCTATGTTCCTATGGACGGACGGACGGACGGACGGACGTTCCGATGTTCAGCAAGTGGTCTCTCATGGACGGACGTTCCCATGTTCCTATGTTCCTGATCAGCATCCTGATGTGGCACTCCCACCGCGTTTGCGGTGGTGCCGCGTGACAAGCGCAGTGGTCCTTTTTGGGGGTCGCCGTAGGGTTTTTGCAGAGACCGATACACTGGCACGACAGCAGGGCTCCCCGTCTCCCCGTCTCGGAGCTGGGCGCGCCGGGCCGCGGTGTCGGCGGCCCCCGCGGTGCCTGTTACGAAGGCGGGGCTCCCCGGCCCAGAGAGTACAAGTGCGCTCCGGGAGCGTCCCGGGCGCTTGGCCGAGCGTGCCCGCGCGGGGATGGGTGTGTGTGGGGGGTTGGGAGAGAGCGGGGGGCGGGGCGGAGGGGGGCCCGAGCCGAGGAGGAGGAGGAGGAGGAGGAGGAGGAGGAGGAGGAGGAGGAGGAGGAGGAGGAGGCGCGGGAGCCGCCCGCCTCTCGCCCGCGGGAGCGGGGGAGGGGGGAGGGAGGGGGGGGGAGAGGGGGGCGGGGTGGAGGGAGAGGGGCCAGGGGCCAGAGGGCGGGGGAGTGGGGGGCCCAGGCCGAGGCCGAGAGAGTGGTGCTTGCAAAGAAGGGTTCCAGGTGCAGTCCGAGCGTGCCTTCCCAGGTCCAGACCGCAAAGGCTCTGGGAGGGCCCCGTGGGGGTCTGGGGGGGCTCCACGCGGGAATCTGCACCTTCGCTGGACCTCGGCCCGACGACCTCTGCGCGACCTCTGCGAGCCCCTCGCGCGGACTTGATGGCGCCGCCGATTTTCCGTTGATTTGCACTTGTGTGGCACTTGGGTGGCGTTGGCATCAGCCACATTGAGACTTGAGAACTGAGAACTCTGAATGTGATAGTGCGGCCGATCCGCGCGGAAGTTCTCAAAGTCAGGGCGTCCAGTGGACAACGATAGCAAAATTGGTGCAAGGGCATTGCGCTATTTTTGTCACTTTCGTGGTCCCCTTGGAGGTCCAGCGGAGTTAGTTGTCACGCGCAACCCTTCGAGACCTCGCGGCTCCTTGGAGCGTTGCGAATTGCGCAAACGTCGCCATTTCCGTGTGCCGGGGTGTTATGCACACCCCCGTAAAGATCTCGCGGATCCCCAGGGGGGCTGTGAACTGCGCAGTTGTCGGCGCTCACGTGGGCTCCTGGGAGGTCAAGCGGAGTGGGGCGTAGCGCAAAATTAGTCAAGACCTTGCGGCTCTCTTGGATTTTTTTGTTCTGGGCGTGGAGTTCTGGTTCTGGGCTCGGGGGTTCCGGGTTCGGGCCGGAATGGATTCCCGGTTTGGCCTTTCGGGGATTCTTGGTTTGGGCCCCCGATTCCAGGTGTTGCCAGAATGGATTCTGGGTTTCCGTCGTTTGGAAATTCTGGATTTGGCCTCGAAGAATGCCGGGGTTCGCCTGCCGACCCTCCACACACGTAGGGCCTGCGCTCAGGGTTCGGCACGCAACACTTATTGCACGGGTGAATTGATTTGGGTCCGCGCGCTGGCATCATACGTTTCTTGGGATACGTGTGAGTACGTTTCAATTGACAGCACGACTTCAACGGCCCGCCATTCATCCAATTAGCTGGGTGATGTTTTTGGTTCTGGTCACTGGTGCTGAGAAGTCTCGAAGCCAGATCGCGATTCAGGCACAGTGCCGCATTCATTCGTGCGAGTTTGGAGGGTCAAAGCTCTCGGGATCATTCATTGTGAGGAGGCCACACTCGAGAGCTAGGCTTTGAAGAAACCAGCACGTGTTATACATCCAGATGGTAATACGGTGAATGATACGAGCGGGAGCCTCAGGCGAGGCCGCGCCTGAGAGCAGTCTGCGCAGGTGTCGGATGCCGTGATCTTCCGACGCACGAGCCGTAGGGTCCAGCTCCTCCCCCCGCCACCTCCCCCTCACCCCAGCCGAAGGGGACGGAGGTGGATCTGTGCAGTTGTGCGGCTCTCCCTCTCCTCGGCGGCGAGCGAGGGGGGGAAGTGTGAGAGGGGGTGGGCCTTCTCGGAAGGCTCGGAAGCCGAGGTTTTCCAGGCCTGACGTCAGAAATGTCTCGGAAGCTGCGAGGGCTTCTGAGAAGGCCAGCCGCTTCTGAGAAGGCCAGCCGCCCTCTGAGACGGCTTTCTCCTCCTCGCCTCCCCCCCCCCGCTGGTCGCCCATCTCCACGTCTGCCCCCCTCCAGGCTCCGCCTCCCCCGCCGCTCGCCGCCCCCAGCCCCGCCGCTTGCCGCGCGGGGGGGGCCCCCACCGGGCTGCACCCGCTCCACCCGCGCCGGCACAGACATGCGCCTCGGGGATGAGGTGGCGGAGCGCTGCGCGGTGGCGGCGCGCATCGCGCTGGTGGCGAGCCCCTCGGGCCACGGCCGCGCGCGCCGCGCGGCGGCGGCGGGCGCGGCGGCCTGGCGGGACGACGCCGACGGCCTGCGCGCGGCGGGCGCGGCTGCGCCGGCGCCAGCGCCGCCAGGCCGCGGCGACGGCGCGGCCGCGGCGCGGCGGTGGTCCGGTGCGGTGCTGTCCGCCGCGCTGCTGTGCTGGGGCCGCGCGGCGCGCGGGGCGCACAGGCGCCGCGTGGCACTGGAGCGCCTGCTGCGCCGGCAGGTGGGCCGGCTCCTGCAGGGCTGGCACGCCTGGCACCGCGCGCGGCGCGCGCTGCAGGGCAGGGCAGGGCGCGCGGAGCGCCTCCGCTGCGGCAGGCGCGGGGCGGCGCTGCTCCGGAGCTGGGCCGCGGCGGCGCGCTGCGCGGCACTCGGGGAGGCCCAGGGCGCCCGGTCGGGCCAGCGCGCTCTGGAGGCGTGGTCCAGGCGCGCCCAGCTTGTCGCTCACAGCCGGTCGGTCGCTGGGCGCATGGCCAGGAGGAAGCTCGCTGCGCGCTTGCGCTCCGCGCTGCGGGCCTGGTGGGCGGAAGCGCGGAGGTGCGACCACCTCGCTGTGTCCGAGGCCTTCCTCGCGTGGCGCGCCAGGGCCCACGCTCTGGCGGGCACGCGCAGCAGGCTGGCATCCAAGACAGCCTCCGAAAGGGCCGCGCTGGCGGCGTGGATGCTACGCATGTGGGCATGCATGAAGGCAGCCCAGCGCGACATCCGCGGCAGATCAGACGAGTTGCAGTGCCGGCTGGCTGCCACCAGGCGACGTAGCCTCCTCGGCCTCTGGCTCGGCGCGATGGGCTTGCAGTCGAAGGCGCAAGCTACCGCCAGGCAGTGCGCCGCGAGGCGGCGGGCCGTCGTGGTAGCCGCATGGCGCGCGCTTGGGCGCGCCCGTGCGGCGTGCACACCACAGCTGGCGCATACGTCGCGCGTGCTGCTCGCCGCATGGCGCGCTGCGGCCGCCAGGCGCAGCGGCTGTCGCAGCGCCGCTCGCAGCGCCGCCGCAGACGGTCTGCGCCGGCGATCCGTGGCGTTCCTCGCGGCAGCCGCCGAGGCTTGGGCGAGCCTCGCCGCCGCCCGGCGGCGGGCCAGGCGCGCCGTGTGCGAGGCGCGGCGCGGCGCCGCGGCGGCAGCACGGCGGCGCGCGTGGGGGGCGTGGCGAACAGCCGCCCTGCTGCAGCTGGCTGCCACTGCCGCGGTTCGCCACGACGAGCGGCGCGCGGCTGCCGCGTGCGTGCGCCGTTGGCGTGCCGGCGTGGCCGCCAGGCTTTCCGAGGCCTCCGCGGTGGCGGCCGTGCGCGGGCGTCGGCTGGCAGTCACTCTCCGGGCGTGGCGCCGGGCGCGTGCGGCCCAGGCCCAGGCCCAGGCGCGCGTGGCCAGGGCGCTGCTGGCGGTTTACCAGGCTTGGCGCGTCGCGTGCGCCAACGGCCGTGACGAGTCGGAAGCAGTGGCCCGCGGCCATCTCCTGCGGGCGGTGCGATGTTGGCGCACGTGGAGGGCCGCTGTGGAGCAGGCCAAAGCGCAGCGCTCCCTGGAGAGTGCCGCGGCAGGCCACCACAGCCGCTGCACCGCTCGTCGCTGCGTCCGCTCGTGGAGCCGAGCTGCTTTGCAAGGGCGCAGGCGACGGGCACAGGCACAAGCGTGCGGCCGGGAGCGCCGCAAACGCGCGTGCCGCCGAGCTGTCGGCTCATGGCGGCAGCGTGCCGCAGAGGGCAGCGCGAGGCGACATGGGGAGCAGGGACAGCGTGGCGCGGTGCTCCAGAGCGCTCTCCGCAAACGACTCATAGCGTGGCGCGACGGCACGGGCGTGCTCCGAAGGAGGCGGCAGCTGTCGCTCCGGTCCGCGGCTTTCGGCCTGTCGCGCATCGTGCGCAGGGCGCTTGCGGCTTGGCGCGACACCGCCAAGGCAGAGCACCACAGGCGCGACGGCATGGCATTCGGTTTTCGTTTCGATCAGCGCGCGAGGAGGCGTGGCCTGGCGCTCGCGGCTTGGCGCGCGCGCGCTGCGGCACTGCAGCCGCTGCGGGCCGCGGAGCGAGGCTTGCGTGCACGGCGTGCGGCACGTGATCGGCGGAAGGCGTTTGCACAGCTGGCGCTGAGGCGCGCCCATCGGAGGCTGTCTCTGCTGGCCACGGCGCAGCTGCGCTCGCTGGCGGCCGGCGCCGCGCTGGCGGTGTGGCGCGGCCAGGCCGGCCTGAACCTGGCGGTGCGGCGGCTGTCGGCGGCGGTGCTGTGGCGCGTGGGGAGGCGGTCCTTCCACGAGTGGCTGCGCTTCATGGCCGCTACGCAGCGCGCCAAGGCACCCCGCAGAAGGCGTCTACACCACCAACACCGCGCCCGGCCAGGGCGATCCCGAACCCCAGGATGGTGAGCAGACCCTCCTGGCCTCGGCCAGGAGGGCGTCCACACCATGCCAGGGCCCAGGATCGCCCTGGCCTGGCGCGGTGGTGGTGCACAGATGCCCCCCCCTCCTCCTCTCTTCCTCTCCTCCTCCTCCTCCTCCTCCTCCTCCTCCTCCTGCTCCTCCTCCTGCTCCTGCTCCTGCTCCTGCTCCTCCTCCTCCTCCCTCCTCCTCCTCCTCCTCCTGCTCCTCCTCCTCCCCTCCTCCTCCTCCTCCTCCTCCTCCTCCTCCTCCAGAGGTGACCAGCCGCCGCCGCCGTACGGCGCTGCTCGGGCGCTGCACGGGCGCGTGGTCGGCTCGCGCGCGGCGGGCGCGGGCGCTGCGGAGGCGCGTCGACGCCATCGCGGCCTGCCGCTGCTTGCGCGCACGGGGCCTGTCGCTGGCGGCGTGGCGGGCGGCCGCGCG
>CAUYUJ010004900.1:0-10000 GCA_963575745.1 Prorocentrum cordatum | reverse complement strand
CGTTCCGAATCGTGCTCCCGCTGCAGCGCTGGCCTCAATTCCGCGCTTCCGCTCGTTCCGAATCGTGCTCCCGCTGCATCGCTGGCGTCATTTCCCGTGCCATGCCACGGCATGCAATGCAATGCTAGGTTGCGTTCCGCTGCGCGATGCCATGCCTTCAGCTGAAGCTGTGATATGCAGTGCTTAAGTGCCACGCCGTGCTATGCCATGCTACGCTTTGATCTTCAACGCCATGCTATGCAATGTTATGTTCGGGGCTCCATGCTTTGCGTTGCAAAGTTTTGTGATGCAATTCTTCACTACGCCACGCAACGCCATGCTGTGACATACTACGCTTTGCGGTGATCTTCTACGCCATGCCATGCCGTGCTCTACAATGCATCGCATACCCTTTCGGGATCATTGCCCTGCTCGACATCCGACTGTGCGAGTAGAGAGGGGATCTACGCCGTGGTAAGAGATGGGAGGGATGGGGTAGGATGTCAGATATGATGCGAGCGCACCTAGCTAACCCTTCCTCCCTCCTCCCTCCTCCTTCCTCCCTCCTCCCTCCCTCCTCCCTCCCTGTCCAACTCGCGTGTGAGCTTCTTATCGAGCTGCCGTATCTTAGACTGGGCCTGCGAGGCCCTGGTGTGCAGACTCGCCTCAGGTTTGGGCTGCTGGCTGGCCACCAGTGCAGTCTTCGCAGTTGCGTAGGATGCCAGCTCTCGCTGCCCTTGCTTGACCTCCATGCTGTGCGGGGTCTCCAGCTCCTCGACCGACAGCCCGTCGAGGAGGAGCTTGTCCTTTGACGGCAGAGCGAGCCATCCTCGGGCACCTGCCAGTGGTCCGAGTGGAAGGGGCTGCTGTGCGTGACCCAGTTGAACCCAAGGCCCTTGCGATCAGTCGCAAGGCTCTCGTCGAGGGCAAGGGCCTGGATCTGGACTTCCACGATGACCTATTCACGGGCTTGGGTGAGTACGACCTTACAGCCGAGGACCAGAGCCAGTTGGAGGACAGGAACAAGTTGCTGCAGAGTAGCTTCCAGGAGATGGCCAAGAAGCTGCTGGGCGAGGCTGCGAGTAAGTTCCAACAGGCTCGAGACCAACACCGTCAACACCTTGCGAGGATGGCGAAGAATCGCAGAACAGTTGACGGACATGCAGCAGCAGCAGCTGAACCTGATGCCCCATGCTCGCAGGCGGCTGGCGTCGCAGCATGAGCCGCTGACGGCGCCGCAGCCCCAGCAGCCGCAGGTCAGGCGGCAGAAGGCGGCTCGGCAGCGTGCGTGCCCCCGTCAGGGGCGAGTCCCTCCCCGCGCAGACACCTGGGCGGTGAGCCGCATGCATTTTGCTAATATTAGCAGAGTTACTTTGGACGGGCCCACGGTGGGCCGAGGTTTTGATATAAGGGGCCAGGCGGTCTCCTCTCGGGTTGGCATGGGCTCCGATTTGGGATTTCTCACGGCGCCCCCAGCTCCGTCCAAGGATAGTTTTGGTACAAGTTTTGAAGCCGTGAACGCCACGTCTTGGGGATCTTGTCAGGAATGGCTGAAACGGGACCCAGGCCCGCGTCGGGGCCGTTCAGAAGCACCGTCTTTTTAGTCAAGAAGCGTGCAACCGTGCGCTGACTTGGTGTCAGCGTAATGGTTGGAAAGGGGATCTTCTCCCCTGCGCGCCCAGGTGTCGGCGTGGGCAGCTCGGGCGGAGTGGCGATCTTAGCTCGTAGTTACCTAGGCCTACATCAGTTCTCTAAGTATATATCGGAAGTCGTCCCATCACGAGTGGTTGCTGGAGTCGTTCATCTCCCAGGAAATTCGGATCTTCGCGTTATCCTGGTCTCGGCGTGCCTGTATTGCTCCGAGGGCCTTTCGAGTCGAAATCTGGATATCCTGAGCGCTACCGGCAGTCTCCAAGGGATCCGCTCGTCCGAAATGCCCGTCGCCGGTGATTTCACTATGCGTCCTGAGATGATCATGGACAGCGGCTTCGTTGAACGCATGTCAGGGCTGCTCATTTTCGCGCGGTGCGACGGCACCTGCCTGACAACAGGAGGGATGAAGACCCTTGATTTCTTCGTTGCGTCCAAGGGGCCCGCCAAGGCGGTCAAGGAAGTTCAAGTGGTTCGTGAATCTGGTGCCACCCCTCACCTTCCTGTGCGTTCATGCTTGCGCGAGCGAGCGGCGGAGTTGCAGGCCCTGGTTTTTGATGGGCCTCCTCCTATCCCTGCCGAGCGGCCGATGGGGCCTCCTCGGGCCCCACCATCCTGGAAGCGTGTGGAGGCTTTCGGAAGAGATGTTGTGTCGAGACTCACCCCAGGGGGCCCCGCCGAAGGTTCCCAGGGCGAGCTCGCCCAGCTTTACCGCATGTGGTGCAAGAGGGCTGAGTTTGAGGTGGCGGAGGTGGCTCACATTAGACTCCCCCGTTACGTTTTTCAGAGCAAATCCTTTTCGAAAGAAGTGGGCGCCCGTTTTCCAGGGGAAATAGGACGCGATTACCCGCCCCCCCTCTTTGGGATAAAACGGCTGAGCAACGCGCACAGGCAATGGAGGAGTACCAAGATTGTCTCTCGAGAGAGAGAGAGCAGTCAGCGCGCAGCCCTCCTCAGACAACCGCCTGGGGATCTTGCTAGTGCGCTGGCGACTCACGCTGAGCTTTGGCAGCGATGTCAGAGCCCCCCATTTTTTGCCGCGTCCGAACTCGAAATCGAGCGCCAGAACGAACGCCGACCAGACAGGCGGCGAGGCGTCAGTGGCGGGAGAGCCCTACGCCGATCCTCGCGCCATGAGGGAAGTCGAAGCGGCCGAGAGCGAGGGCTCCGAGCTGCTCGAAGACCCGTCGCAGGCTGCACAGGCCGAGCAGGCCTTCGCCCGGGCCTCGGCCCGACAGTCGTGGAAGGAATGGCTCCTGAGAAACAGTGAGAAAAGGGGGAAGGGGCGCCCATCTCGCCAGGAAGCCCGCCGCGGGCTGGAAACCGACCACCGCCCTTTCGCCCGCGGGACATGTCGTTTCGGACCCCTTGGCCCTCCTGCAGGGGCAAGCTGCCTTCTTTTCGGGGATCTGGGGGGCCGAGTCCCAGGCGTTCGACCGAGGGGCCGAAACCATGCAGGAGTCCCCCCCGCCCTCGGCGTTGATTTCACACGCGAAGTCTCAAGGGGATACTCCACTCGGACGGCATGTGTGTTGGGCGGATTCCACGTGCGCCACTGCTCATGGATGACCGATGGCAGCCTTCAGATCGTCTCGTATATGATCCAGAGCATGGAATCCATCTCGCGCCTGCCGCTGCAGCTGCAGATTGTGCATGTCATCTTACTGATGAGGCCGCGCGCGCCAATGTCTTTCCCGACCAGTGCATCGATGGCAGCGGAGTTTCGTCCACGGGCACGGCGCTGCACGTTGCGACCAGCATCGAGAGTGTTTCGAATGCGCTGCACACAGCCATTGTGAATGAGATGGAATGTAACATC
Organism: Prorocentrum cordatum; assembly: GCA_963575745.1. NCBI lineage: Eukaryota > Dinophyceae > Prorocentrales > Prorocentraceae > Prorocentrum > Prorocentrum cordatum. The sequence goes on along the minus strand of CAUYUJ010004900.1, from coordinate 6,552 downwards.
TCGCAGGACAAGGCTGCCTTCGTCACCTCCAGCCGAGAAGTGAGAGATGAGCTGCGACAGTACCTCGGCCCGCTGGCGGGAGAGCCGACCGACAGCACCGTCAACCTCGGTATCGACGACCTTAGCGGCAGGCCCAGGAGAACGGGGACACGAAGCAATAAGTTCAGGATCCGAATGCACCACCTCGAAGCCACCACCCGCAAGTTGGTCAGGCTCTCCAGTCAGCTCAGGCGTTTTTGTCAAAGGATCAGGGTCTCGGGCGCGCTGCCTGGCATTCTGTATGGGGCCGAGATTCATGGAATCTCGGACTTCGAGCTTTCTCGCGTTCGGAGGGCGGCGGGTAGGGTGCTTTGCCCTGCGGCGGGGGGGCGATCCCTCACCTCCGCCCTTCTTGTGCAAAAGGGCCCCACGTGGTTGGCCTCGGCTGGCTAGGTTCGGCTGGTCTATGTCGGACTTCCTCACCATCGCCCCGGACTCCGGAGGCCCCGCCCAGCTTGCCACGGTGGCCCCCGCGATGCTCAAGACCTTGCTCCGAGAGGCGGTTGTCCGCCAACTCGTGCGAGATTCTAGCGCCAGACTTAGCCTCCCGTGCGATCGATTGCGTTTCGATATCAGGGAACAAATCCAATCGACGAGATATTCGGCGATTGATAAAGGGAGGATGCGCAGTCTGTGTTGTGATACTCTTTGGACGAAGAGCCGTGCTGTTTTGGCTGGCTATGGGCTCAACTGATCTGTGCGAGGAGTGCGGCAGTGCTGTAGACGCGGTCTATCGAAGACTGTGGGAGTGCACGAATCATTCAGCACTCAGAGAGGAACTGATCGATCATGATATTTTCGAGGCTTCTTTGGCAGGGGATCCGATTGACCCCCTTGCGAAGAGGTTGTTTTGCCGCGTTTTTTTTCGGGGGGGGGGGCATCGTGGGGATGTGTTTCCGAGGCCTATGGGGGGTGCCCATGGCTCAGCTACCCAGGTGGTCGGGCACAGCCCCCCTCCTGTTGCTTTCGGCATCCCATGTCGGAGCTCTCTAGGGCTGGGTACGGTCTTTGTTTAGTAGGAGGCGACGGCCCTGTGCAATGTACGATTTACGCGCCCATCGTCGCGCCGTTCCCGCAGAGGCCACAGCGTGGGGAGTTCGCTGCCCTGGCGAGAGCGGGCGCGGAAGTCACGGGGCATTCTGTAGTGCATAGTGATTGCAAAACTTTTGTGGACCTAGCCCCGGTCCCAAGAGAGCTTCAATTGTCTCATAAGCGCCCTTATGCAGGCTCGATGGTTTTGTTTCAGCAACGAAGAAAGCTCATCTCGTCTGCATGCAAGGTCAAGGCGCATCTGAGTCCACGCGAAAGTGGAATCTCGGAGCAAGAACGTCGGCGTAGGCTCGGAAACGATGCGGCAGATGCGGCGGCTAAAACTGGTGCCCACCTCCACCCCCAGCCTTCAGAGGAAGAGATTTCTGCGCTGCAGTTCTGCATTAGGGTTTCCAAGGCTGTTGGCAAGCTAGCGAGCCGCTTGCTCTGTCATTGGCCGAGGCTTGAGCTGACCAGGAGGTCTGGAAAATTTCTCTCCGATGGCGGTGGTCATGTGCCGTGCCCGGGGGCCACGCGCCCGGCCAGCCTCGCTCGCGCCCGCTGACGGAGAGGCCGCGCGCGCCGCCGGCCTGGCTCGCGGCCGCCGGGGCGGGAGGGGGGAAAGGAGGGAGGGAGGAGGAAGGAGCGGGGGGGGAGGAGAGGGGAGGGGGGGGAGCGGGGGGGAGGGGGAAACGGAGGGGGAGGGAGGAGGAAAGGAGGGAGGAGAGAGGAGGGGGGAGGGAGGAGGGGGGGGAGGAGGGAGGATGGGGGCGGGGGGAAGCGGAGGGGGAGGAGGAGGCAGGAGGGAGGGAGGAGGATTTTTCAACAGGACCCCGTGCTGAAATGCCCCAGGGCGCCGCACGACGAGCGACCAGGGCGGCAGTTACCAGGATGGCCTCTTCGAGGTTCGGTCACAGCATCAAAATCCGAGCCGCTCCCGAGGATCGTTGCCTCGCCCGCGGTCTAGTCCGAGCTTCCCGACGAGCCAGCTCGAGGCCTCGGGGTAGCCTCGCTCCGCGCGTGCGGGGGAGCGGAGGAGCTGGACTCTGAAACGCCAGGCTGCATCTGAGAACTGGCGAAAGCTCGGCGGTCCCGCGACACAGACGCTTCGACCGTCACCGCGGCAGGACCACCGTATCCAGGATATAACCTCTTCGCAATGTGCGCAAGGTTCTCCTTTCCCTTGCGCGTCGGCGCGGTGCAAGGGTTCACAGGGCGCCTCGGATCGACCGTGGCCGTGAAACCGCATCGGGCACAGAAAACAAGCGAGTGCCGCGTCCAAAGTTGCAGGGAATGCGACTCACGCAGCTCCTTCCCCCCGGCCCGAGTACCGCAACCCGCCGCCCGTATCTGATCAACGTCGTGCACCGCTTGAAGATACTCAGCAGGCTGCGTGCACTCCGTTGCACAAGCTTCCTCGATGCCTTTGCGCGGAACAATCGCGCGGCACGTGGAACACACAAAATAGACTGGGTCGGAGGATCGCGCCGCGTCGCCGATGCGACCGGACGTGCAGCCAGGTTCGCTTCGCGTCGACGTCGCCGGTGCATCGCCGACGTCGACTATGCATCGCCGGTGCATCGCGGATGCATCGCCGATGCATCGCCGATGTATCTCGCCGATGTATCGGCGATGCGGCGCGATCCTCTGGCCCCATCTACCCCGACCTCATCTAGGAGGCCTCTAAAGCCGCGTGATGCGCTTGGGCACAGTTCGGCTCTTGTGGGCAACAGCGGTCGCGGCCCTGTCGCCAGCGACGACTGTCGTCGGAGGAGGAAAAAGTACACCCGTTCTGCTACCCTTCCGCGCCCTTTTTCCCCCATTTGGGTCTTCTGGGAGGCCTTCGTCGCCACGCCGGATTCGCCTCGAAATCCTGGCCGGGGCGCGCTCTGGGAGAGGTCTGGGGAGTCGCGGCGTCGGTGCTTGCTGGTTGCCCCAGGCCGGGCCCACCCTCGCGCTCAAGGGCCGGGGCGGGGCCCGTCAAAGCAATCGCGATGGCGGTGTGTATACTCCGTATGGTGCGATAATCGGAGGGAGGGGCGATTTAACCTTCCGACGGAGCGTCTCCATTCCCCCCGCCACCGCCCCTCAACGTGCGCACAACCCCCCCCCCATCCACCCCCTTCTCGGCCGAGGAACTCGAGCTTCAAAACTGCCATATCCCCCCAATCCCGCCCGGACGGCGCGCTCTCATGCCCCCTCGAATCCAACGGGGGGCGATTATTATGCTATCTGGAGTAGCTTTGGGTTCAAGGGGGCACGACTTTTCTACGCCGCCAGAGGTGTGCGGTTTTCACATGGCGCCCATGCGCCGCATCTGCATTCCTGTTCGCCACGGAGGCGTGGCGTCGTTTGGCGCAACCCTAGCTATGACAAAGGGTTGTAGCTATTAACAGGCGGTGGTGGTGTACAGAAACTGGCTTCGCACGGCGTGCAGGAGAGTCGGCGCGTCCAGCGTTCGCACCGGCGGACCATTCCGCTCCCGCAAAACAGCCGGATGGCCGCGGGGGTGCGTCGTCATTTTTTTTTTTTTTTTTTTTTTCTCTCTCTCTCTCTCTCTCTCTTGCGGGGTTGAGCATCAGGATGAGGGTGGCAAGCGTCGAACATCTGTTGGGGAGGCAGGGGTGGACTGGGTGGACCGTGCTGGGAAGCGCGGAAAGGGCGCGGGGGAGGTCAAGCGAAAACCGCGTAGTGGGCACACGGTCAAACGCTCCGCAAAAAAAACTGTTGCCGTTGTTCCTCCTCCTCGTCCTTCTCGTCCTCCTCGTCCTCCTCGTCCTCCTCCTCCTCCTCCTCCTCCTCCTCCTCCTCCTCCTCCTCCTCCCCCTCCTCCCCTTCCTTCTCCCTTTCCTTCCTCCTCCTCCTCCTCCTCCTCCACCCTCCTCCTTTTCCTTTCTCCTCCTCCTCCCTCCTCCTCTTCTCCCTCCTCCTCCTTGTCCCTCCCCTCCTCCTCTTTTCCTCGTTCCCCCCCTCTTCCTCCTTTCCACCTCCTCCTCCTCCTCCTCCTCCTGCTCCTGCTGCTCCTGCCTCTCCTTCTCCTCCTCCTCCTCCTCCTCCTCCTCCCTCCTCCTTCTCCTCCTCCTCCCCGCGCCCCCCCCCCTTTCCGTTCCTCCCCCCTGCTGGAGGTCCAATGACCGCGCGCTCGCCCTCCGCCCCCGCGGTGGACTTCGAGGAGGCCGACTGGAGCACCGACATCCTCGGCGACGAGGAGAGTACGAGCTCGAGCTCGAGCACGAGCTCCGATTCCGAGTCCGACGGCGAGAACACGGTCGGCCTGAACACGAGGTCTGAGCCGGCCCAGGGGCGCAGAGGCCGTCGAGAAACAAACGCCGTGCCTTGGAAAGGCGGCGTGCGACGTGGCGATGCCGGCCCGCTCGCTCCCCCCCACCACCACACTGATTCCCCAAAACATTGATCCCGCCAGTGGATCTGGATAAACTCGATTGCCCCGAACTCACCACCCACCAAACCATTCTAACCCCACCCGATTGCCCAAGTTTACCCTCGATTTCCAGTGTCTGTGTGTGTGTGTATGTGTGTATGTGTATGTGTGTGTGGGGGGGCGGGGAACGTAGAAAAACACATGAGGAACCCGTACCCCCCAACCCGAAACTTGGGTCTTCGGGTTGGGTTGGATTGGTCTGGCAGCCTGCCCCAAACACTTTGGGTGACCTGGAAGGCCTGCGCTGTCAGTGCTGGGTCCAGAAGCGGGCGCTCGCTCCCCCCCACTCGTGGGCGGCGCCGCGGTCGACACAGGGCTCCTGCTGCCCACGGATCCCGAGCCCCGGCCCGCCGGCCCGCCTGTGGCGCGCTATCCCCCGCTCTTCGGGGGTGGACAGAACTCCCACCCCGACACGTCGATTCGTGAATTGTCCGTCTTCGGCTCTCGAGAGGGCGCCGCGGCCATCAGTTTCCAGTCTTGCGCCCGCCAGGTTTGGGCCCGAGGTCGTTTTCACTAAATCGCGTTCTGCTAAAGGGGGTTCTGTCCATGGCGGAGGGATCTCGCGCACAGAAGGGGCCTCCGCGGGGGGATTGCCTCGCAGGGGCGCGGCAGGTTCGCGTCGTGTCGGCCGGCTGCAACCCCAGCGCGGGCGCTTAAGATTGAACGCCGCCTGCGGCCCAGAGTCGGCCCATCCTTGAACGATCGGGCCCATCTGAAAGGGCCGGTCGTTCAATTTTGAACGATCACCGCGATGTCAGGAACCAACGCCGGGGTCGACGCGACGCGAACCTGCCGTAGCGTGCTTTTTGGGCGATCGATGTGGCACGTCGTCTTCCCAACGCCAGCCAAAAATATTAACTTTCGGAGCTCCGCGCGGATTTCTTGGATCGGCGCAAAACCTCCCTTGGTGGCGGCGCCTCCGGCGCCGCCCCTCGCACGCGCCGCGCGCCAGGGAAGGGGGGGCCAGCGCCAATCCTAAAAATCCGCGCTGAGCTCCGAAGGTTGTTGCTGGTGCAGCCCTTTCCTCCTCGAGGCTGGTGGTTTCTGTCTGGCGGCCCCGGCGTGACCCTCGACCCGGCCACGCTCATCCGGGTGGGCTTTTGGTTCGGGGCCGCCGTTGCCCTCGGGGCCGCCACGGTGGCCGCTTCTGGGGTGCGGGACGTCTTTGCGGGCGACCACCCATTTTGGCGGGAATCGGATGAATGCGGGTTGGACGAAGGACGGAGTCTGAGAAAGAGGTGAGGATCGATGGGGAGGCCTGACGGCGTTCGTCGTGAGGCAAGGGATCACCACGTACGGCTTCCGCCAGTTGTCGTAGGTTCCCAGCTGTTCTCCCGCCTCGGGATACTCTGCGCCTCGTCGACTGCGTCCTGGAGGTGCCTGGATCGTCCAAAACCGCCGCTGGTGGCCCGAGTTGTGACCCGAAAACAACCACAAGGCGCCATGCCAGGAGGAGGAATACTACTACTACCACTACTACTATTACTACTACTACTACTACTACTACTACTACTACTACTACTACTACTACTACTAGTACCACTACTACTACTACTACTACTACTACTACTACTACTACTACTACTACTACTACTTGTAATAATAATAATACGATTAATAACAATGATGTCATGCACCATAGTAATAATGCGAATGCTGACAATGACAATAATCCGAATACTCGTATAAGAATCAGAGTAAGACTACTACTAATAATAATACGAATAAGGAATAATACACATATGGCGAAACATAATTATAATAAACATCCTAATAATAGTATGGCGAATAATAACAATACCAATACTAATACTAATAGTAATCGTAACACTACTCATACTACCATTAATAGTAGCAGTACGAATGCTAGTCAGAATAATTTGAATAAAAAGATGAATAATGAGAATGCGACACATAATAAGGATAATGCGAACAATAAGACTAGTAATACTAATAATTATAGTAGTAGTACTGATGATATGAAAGAGCGTGTTCTACCGCTGCTGGCGGAAAACCGGGGGGGGTCACTACCGGTTCGAACC
>CAUYUJ010004899.1:40000-65934 GCA_963575745.1 Prorocentrum cordatum | reverse complement strand
CCTCCTCTCCCTATTCGTCCTCCGTCTCCCCGCCCCCTCATCAATCCATCCAGCCTCCTCCCTCTCCTCCCCCCTCCTTCGCACGGTTCGGCACCCCCCCTTTTCGCCCCCGCACTTCCCTGATCGCCTCAACTCGCCAGTACATCGTTCTGGATGGGCTGGCGGGGGTACTTGTTGGTGAGCGGGCGCGCGAAACGAGTCGAACGCCGGGCGCCCAAGGGCAGGCTGCGCCACCCGCAAAGGGAAAAACAAGGATGCGAGCTACGCAAGCAGCGAGCGGGACGGAGCTCAGCGCGGCCAGCATGGCGCGGAGGGCGACTCACAGCGGCGCAGGGACCACGACGAGGAGAGTGCCGAACTGAAAGCCGAATCACAAGAGGAACCCCACGGCGTCGATGACGTAATAAACGTAGATCCAGGAAGGCGCAGACTGTAGACGGGAACCCATCCCAGTTCCCCTGGTAACCTGCGGAACGCGTCTTTAACCCCGCAGCACACCTCGAGGAAGAGCGCCTCCACCAGCGAGCGCTTCGGGCACAAGGACAGAGCCTAGGAAGAAAACAACCTCCAGATACCAAGGAAAATGCCCATCTTCACGTAGATGAGTGCCGCGAGGAAGACACGGAAGACGGAGGGGCTGCGGCCGCTCTGGGACCTTCCTCGGAGGAGGGGGCGGGGGGGGGAGGGGCGGGCTGGTGGGGATGCGTTTTTGGTCAGCGGCCTAGTGGAGCGGGTCAAGAGGCGTCTAAACTCTAGCCGGGCCACGACTAGGCAGCAGAAAAGCGGAAAGCGGAAAAGCAAGACAGGCGCAGAGAGGGGCAAGCTAAGCGAGCGCGCGGGCAACCACTCAGACATGCACCTGGAGCGGCACTCCCAACCAGGTGACGTGGAAATCCCGGTGGCGACCATCAAGTAGGCGCAGCCGAAATGGCGCGGCGGCGCGGCCACGAACACGCAGAGGTCGATCACCCGATGTGAGTCGGCATACGGCCCGACGAAAACGAGCAGGTCCGACAGGCACTTCAGGGCGACATCCGTGCCGCGTGGCACAACAGCACCGTGTCGGCGCCGGAGTGGACTGCAAACGGCAGGTCCTCTGGTGTGTACACCCGGTGGCACAGGTCGAAAGCGAAGTCCATGAAGGAGAAAGCAGCCGACATGCGCCAAGAGCCACACATGCCGATATCCTTGCACCGAAGAGTAAGACGGCACCGTAGCAAGTCTCCACGGAACCCAAACGGGGCCGGTGGGGATATATGTTTGATTGCGGCCGCGAAGCAACGGTCAGGCGGCAATAGCAGTGTCTGGGGAAACGGCACAGTGCGAATTGGCGAACGCAGCAGCCAGGATGGCAAGCTGAGACGCGCCTGCAAGCAGAAAACATACGCACATGCACAGTACAAAATGAACCAATTCAAAGCTACGGAGCGAGTCGCCGGATCGGCGCCGGACTCCGAGGCAAACTCACGCCTACCGGCGGGCTGGAAGCGGGCAAAGCGTGAAAAACAAAGCAGGCGGCCCTCGAACGGTTGAACCGACCGAGGCGCTGACCTCGTCGTCCGTACCCAACCGCGGGCTACGTAGTCCGCGGTGGCCCGGAGCACACCCAGCCGGGCGACCTAATGGGAAGACCGCCTAACGGCAGGACCGGCGGGGGGCACCCCAGCCAGACCGGAAAAGCCGGCCACTCAGAGTCGCTCGGGCCACGAAGTGTTCGGAAAGCTGCTACCGACGACCCAGAGTGCGGCTGTCGCTGAACCTAATTGCGCATTCCGACGGCAAGCACCATTGCCAACCTCGGGGGCCAGCGCTGTGTGCCGGTGTCCTGCGAAGCTCCTGCCGGGAGTGAGGGGTGCAGCTGACCGCCGCGAAAGACGGTTAACACCACACGCTCATCAAGCCGAGTTCACCAGCGATGTAAGGGAACCGCTGACTGCCGCGGAGCTCCGCTGCTGTGGGCAGACTGCGCCAGCAACTCCAGGTCCTTCGAGGCGTAACTCCCGTGCCGGCGAAGTCCGCGACGTCCAGACGTCACTGGGTAGGCCGAAACGTAGACAGATGAGCCCGCCCGCATCCCAGCGCTGCCACTGCGGTGGGGGACACCCACCAGAGAGCACCTGAAGGAAGAGGGGGGGCAGCTGCCCGCCACAGGAAGCTATACCATCACAAGCAACTCGCGCCGAGCACACCTTCGCGATGAGAAGGGGGGGTGCAGCTGACCGCCGCAAGCTGGTGGGGATACTTTTTTGTTCGGCGGCTCGAAGGACAGATCCAGCGAGCGGTACTAACGTTCTGGGGCACAGAGCGAGATAATTGGCTGCAGAGGCACGTAGGCCGCTGTAATGCTGGTGGGGATACGCGAAGCGTCTAGAATTTGGGAGTCCCTCTCCTGTGATCGATCCCCTACAACATAATCCCACAAGAGGCTCCGAAAAGAGCCCCAAGAGGCTCCAAATGGCCCCCCAGAGGCACCGAAGACGCCTCGAGGGGCCCCAGGGACTGCCAAGAGACCCCCAAGATGCCCCAAGAGGACCCCAGGAAGCTTTCGAAAGAAATCGTAAGCGACTCCGAGAGGCATCCAAGGGGCCTATGGCCTTTCTGATCGCCCTCCTCCTCCTCCTCCTTCTCCTCCTCGTCTTCCTCATCCTCCTCATAATCACCATGCATCACCATCACCATCACCATCACCATCACCATCACCATCACCATCACCATCACCATCACCATCACCATCACCATCACCATCACCATCACCATCACCATCACCATCACCATCACCATCACCATCATCATCATCATCATCATCATCATCATCATCATCATCATCATCATCATCATCATCATCATCATCCGCCTGTTCATCCTCAGTCTTCCCCCTGCTTCTAATCCGATTCCTCGTCCATCCTCCCCCTTTTGGGGTGCGATTTCTTGCCCAACCCTTTATCCCAATACACTCCCCTCCACATCCCTGATCAGGGCAACTCGCCAGGGCGTCGTTTCTGGATGGGCTGGTGGGCTTCCGCGAAGCGTCTAGACGTGTTTGACCGGGGCGGCGGGGGCGCAATCATGTGCCCCGCGCGCGTATGCCCACCATGCAAAGCGCACGTCGTGACAAATCCGCCGATGCGGCGTGTAAGGTTCAAGAAACCTGAGCTACAGCCCAGAGCCTGATCTTCGGCTCTGCTGGGGGGGGGGATTGCCGGGGTGGCTCTGCCGGGCAAGGGGGGGGAGGGGGGGACCCCATCTGGTGCCCTTGTGGTCCGCTTTGCTCCGCGTTTTCGGGGGGCCTCGGACACGTCAAAAAGTCTCAAAAAGCCGATACTGCAGCCTAGAGCCTGAGCTTCAGCTCTGCTCAGGGGGATTGCTGGGGTGGCTTCGACGGGGAAGGAGGGGGGACCCCCTTTGTGCGCCTGTGTTCCGCTTTGCTCCGCTTTCTCGGGGGACCTTGGACGCGTGAACATGTACAACTCAGGATATTTAAGGCCCTACACAATCACTGAACGATCGGCAAAAAGAGTCCGAACCGAACTGGTAACCGTGAACCGGCGGCTCCTGCAACCGAACCGCCCGAACCGGAGCCCGAACCGGCCCGGCTGAAACCGGACCGGGCGGCTCGAACCGAACCAGCCGGTCGAAACCGGCCCGAACGGCAAGCCCGAACCGGGTGGAACCGAACCGGGCCCCGGGACTCCCCACCGCCCCAAGAAAGCAACAGGGGGGGCCGGCAACCACCACCCCCCACGGTGCCGGCACACCACCCCCCCCCGGTCCGGGTGCCGGGCCCCAACACCACAAAAAAGGCGCCATTCCCCCCCACCTGGTTGCTGCCGGCACCCCCCCCCCGGTGCCCGGGCCCCCCCCCCCGGGCCGGCACCCCCCACCAAACGGTGCGGCACACACCACCCACACCCCCCCCCCCCATCGGTGACGGCACCCCCCCCCCCAGGTGACGGCCACACCCAACCCAGGAACGGGCCTGTAGACTGTAGGGGGGGTGCCGGCACACCCCCCCCGGTGACGGCACCCCCCCCCCCCCGGCACCCTCCGGCCGAAAACCGGCCCCCACAAAACCGGACCGTCCCGCGACCGCCGAACCGAACCGGCATAACCGACCCGGACTGGCAAAACCGGACCGACCAAAACCGGACCCCGCGCCGAAATCGAACCGCTGCAACCGAACCGGTCCGCCGCCAAACCGACCCGAACCGGCCCGAACCGGACACTTCCTGGATCGGGCCCTACCCCCAACGGGGTTCGATCGAAAACGAAGACGGCGGGTATCAAGGGTTTGGGGTGAGCGTGATGAATGGCGCGCGCGCACATAAGAGCGGGCAATATTAAAATGAGTTATGTTGTGTTGTTGTTGATGTTGCTGTCGACGTTGCTGTTGTTGTTGTTGTTATTGTTGTTGCTAGTGTTGTTGTTGCTGTTGTTGCTGTTGATGTTGACGGAAAGCCTAGACGACCTCGGCCGAAGGCCGAGAAACATAGCATGGGGTTGAGAAGAAAACCATCGAATGCAGCCTCGTGGCCACCCCGGGGCGGAACTAACTGCAAAAAAAAACCCGGCACGGCAACCCGCAGCCGAGGCGGAAACTGCGGCCACCGCACTCCTGGGCCCCCGCCGGTGCGCGGGGGAGGGGCCCACAAGTCAGGAATACCAGCGCCGCGCTGACAAGACGTGAAAAGGGCGCGCTTCGGTGCCATCGGGAGTAAAGCCATGCAAGCCAGATTTAGGCGCGCTCCTGGAGAAGAGGGCTCGGGCGTTGGCAGAACTGGGTTTAGTGGGACCTCGTTTAGTGATGTGCTGGGGGACGCCCCCCCGCCCCATTCCACACACCGGAACTGCGGTCACCTGAAAAACGCCAGATACGGCAGTCCTGGTTTAGTGATTCTGGCAATTTTAAAGCTCTGGGGCCCTGCCACTAACCGGGTCCCCTTACCCTGGGTCCTGGCTATACCCGAAGGGCGAGGACGAGCAGGACACCCCGCAGCGCGGGGCACCCCCCTTCCTGGCCGGTGCTCAAGCGGATTGGAAACACCGCGCCGGGCCCAGTGGGGGCCAGGCCGTGGCGGGACCGAGGTGGCAATGCGACCTAGCGCATCCTCCTCCAATCCTCCGTCTCCGCTATCAGAGAAACGATGGGTTCGGTTTCTGTCGGGGATTCGGTCTTCTGCCAAGCACGGGCCAACGCCCCCATCCGTCCTATCGGCCCAGGCCTAGAGCAAGGGCTGAAGGCAGCCGTAATGGGGCAAACTTGGGGTCAGGTAAGGTTCACGGGGTCATCTTGGGGCAGTGGTGGGGCAATCTTGGGGTCATACAGGGTTCACGGGGTCTTCTTGGGGCAATCTCGAGGCCATCTTGAGGTCACGGGGCCATCTCGGAAGCATAGGGTCAAATCGGGGACACGGAGTAGCATCAGTTCGGTCGGGTTCGTCTCGCTGCCCTGTTGGGGTCGTGGGGTCGCGCCGGGGTCGTCTTGGGGCCGTCCCGGACCTCCGACGATTCGTTTTTTCGAGTCGCGGGTGCCTGGAGCTCTCGACCCCCTCCCGTTTGGAGTCGTAGGGTCGCAACGGGTTCGTCTTGGGACCGCCCTAGACCTCCGACGACTCGTTTTTCGAGTCGCTGGTCCCTGGAGCTCGCGACCCCTTCCCACGCGTGCATGAATCCCAAATCGGTTATTGCGCGGTCCTGGGCCCCAGAAGGGGCCCCCAGGGGCCGAGGGCTCTGAACAAAAATCAAGCCGTCGCGATTAATGAGTCCTCTGGTGTGCGGCCGGCCGAGGGGGGGAAATTCGTTACTTTTCCTCCCCGCTCGGGGCGGGATTCGGGCGGTTGCTCGAGAGCGTAGCTGTCACGGAATACCCCCCTTCCCTCTTCCCTCCTTTTTCTTCTCCTCCTCCTTTTCCTCCTCCTCCTCCTTTTCCTCCTCCTCCTTTTCCTCCTCCTCCTTTCCCTCCTCCTCCTCCTCCTCCTCCTCCTCCTCCTCCTCCTCCTCTCCTCCTTGCCCGAACCCGTGGCCCGAGTTTCGGCCACGCTCGCCGGACAGTTTCTGACAGCGAGTTTCGGTGCGCATTTGGCGCGTCGTGGCCTCCTCGTTTGGCGTTGGGCGTGGAAAACAGCAAAGAGCCTGTTCCTTTGGAGCGCTTGTCTGGCTTGGCCTTCTCCCCTCCCCTTCCCCCCTCCTCCTCCTCCCCCTCCTCCTCCCTCCTTCCCTCCCTCCCTCCTCTCGTCCCTCCTCTCCTCCCTCCTCCCCCTGCTCCCCGCCCCCTCTCCTGCCCCCGCCTCTCCTTCCGCTCCGCCCCCCCCCTTCCTGGGAGAGGCGCGCGCCGCGCGGGGCGGCGCAGGGCCCTGGAGGCCCTCCGCGCCCTTGATCGCCGTCGACTCTGCGAGCCTCCAGGCGGGGCTCCGGCGGCCGAGGGCAGAGGCAGGACAAGGAGGGGGGAAGGGAGGAGAGGAGGGCAAAAGGGAGGGGAGGCGAGAACAGGCAGCGGCACATGGAGGGGAGGGGGGGCAGGCGGGGGAGGAGGCGGAGGCGGCTCTATCTATGGGGTGCCCCGCCCACCCCAGGGCCCCAAGAGAGCCCCCAAGCCGCCGAGAGGGCCCCAGGAGGGCTCGAAGAGCTGGTGATCCAGGCGGCAGGGTGGCACTTTCACAACGGGGTGGAAAAGTGAAAGCGCCACTTTTCCCCGCAGGGGCGGCGCTTCCACGGCGGCCCGCCACGGGGACGGCGGCCCGCCACGGGGGGGAGAACGGGCCCCTCCAAGACGGCCGAGGAGGGCTCCAAGTGAAAGTGTAACTTCCTTCTGGGGGCCGCCTGGCCCCTGCCCCCCCTCCCTTGTCCCCCCTCACTCCCAGGGCGGAGAACCCTCGCGTTCCCCTCCTTTCCCAAACTTATCCCAAGCCGGGAACCCTTACTTTCAGAAAATGGTAACTCTTCAATCGAAGGTTCCCGGCCCTGGAAAGGCTTGATAAAAAGGGGGACGAGGCCCTCTTGGGCTGCATCGGCCCCTCCAAGACAAAACGGCCTGGGAGGACCCAGTGGCAGGAGGGCCCCAAGAGGGATCCAAGGGGCACCCAGGAGGACCCCAGTGGCGTATATAATTCGAGGCTTTGGCCACATAGACCCCTGGAACCCTTCGGGGAGGCCCGAAAGAGAGAGTCCAGGAGGGGCCCCAGTGGTGCATATGACTCGAGGCTTCGGCTATGTTCACCCCTGGGGCCTCCTCTCAACTTTCCCGGGGCCCCTACAGGACGGCCGGGGAGCGCCCCAAAGGGGCTCCAAGAGGGCCCCCGACACGTGCAACGGCCGTCTTTGGGGCGCTCTTGTGACCCTCTTGGGCCCCTCCAAGGTGGCCTGGGAGGGCCCGAAAGGGCTCCAAAGGAGGGCTAAGGCCCGAAGGCGACCCCCAAAGATGCGCAACGGCCGTTGCGCTGCGCACCTTTGGGGCTCACGTGGGACCCTCCTGCGGCCCCCTTTGGGTCCAGAGCGGATAGGGCCTCAGGGCCGTCCAGTTTCGCCCTGGACTTCAGGGCCGCCCAGGGCAAAAGTAACCCACATCAATCCCAGGATTGAGATGGGTAGGTTGGCCCCACCGTCAGAAGACAGATGTCACATGACTGGGTCGAGAACTTCACCTGACCTTTGCCTTTACAGTCTCCCCTTCGCCGTTTCCGCCCCATGCCACGAAAAGGAGAATGATGAGGAGTAGGAGGAAAACTGCGAGAGCATCGCGTGAATCGGGTCCCTCTCGGGCCTTGCAGTGCCGTCTCGGAAAGCCCCAAGGGGGTTCAAGAGGGGCCTGGCATTTCTGGGCCCCCCCCGGGTCGTCTTGGAGTGGCCCCACAGGGTTCCGCGAGGATTATTGGAAGGCGCCCAGCGGAACTCACCAACCCTACGGGCTCTCCAAGTGCTTTAAGAGGGCCCCGAGAGGGCCCCGGGCCCCAATATGCAATACACATGTAACACACACCAACAAGGGAGCGGTTTGTGCTAAGTCTGCGTTGCATGCTGGGCCCTCTTGGAGCCCTCAGCGGGCTCTCGCAGCACTTGAGAAGGACCCCGAGAGGGCTCCAAGATGGGCCCCAGATTCAACACATGTAACACAAACCGCTTCCTTGCTTGGGACCAGGTTGTGCTGAATTTGCGTTAGGATGCTGGCCCTCTTGAAGCCCTCTTGGGGCCCTCTGGGAACCCGATGGAACTTACCACGAAGTTCCGTTGGTGCCCTCTCGGAGTCCTCTTGGAACCCTCCTGGGCCCTCCCAGGTCGTCACGGAGTGGCCCAACAGGGCTCCAAGAGGGCCCCAGGGGGGCTTCAGGAGGGTACCCAACGGAACCTACCACGAAGAGATCAGAATCTGTGTCGCAATACGTTGAAACATCACGACGCCCAGTCTGTTGCCCCCGGAGCGGGCCGACTCGGCTCTGGAAAAATGGAGGAGGACAAAGGGGCAGAATCCGGGCGTCAATATTTTCAAAAATCTTGACGCCCCCGTTTTTGCCCCCGGAGCGGGCCGACTCGGGTCCCGACAGCAGCGCAATGCATGTGATACATACGCAGCTACACATAATTATACATATAATATACCAAACACGCGTCCTTACTGCGGCTTGCAGCTGTCTTCTAGGATGTGCGTATATGTGTGTGTATAATATATATGTATATGTATATACGTGTACGCATATATAAATATACACATGCGTGCCCAATTCGATCGAGAACCCCCCCCGCCCTGCGCTCGCAACATGGGGGGGGTTCTCGATCGAATTGGGGCGCTGTGTAGCCGCCTCGGCTCCTGCCGCGGGAGCCTCAGGTGGAGCTCCTTCTGGGGCCGCGAGACGTGTGAGGAATGCGCCGAAATGGGCGGCGCGGTGGCGCGCGACCCCTCCCAGTTGCGCCTTCGGTGGAGCTCCTTCGGGGAGGGGGCAAAAGACGACGACGAGAAGGAAGGGGACGAGGAGGAAAAGGAAGGGAAGGAGAGAGGGGAATAGCGAGGGATGGATTTTTGGGGGAGAGGGGATGGCGCGGAGGGAAAGAAAAGGGGATGGGGGCGACGGAGGGAGGGAGGGAGGGGGGGAGGGAGGGAGGGGAGGGGAGGGGAGGGGAGGGCTTGCCGCGCTGGGGCCGGCTGGAAGGCTGAAGTGGCGCACCAGGAAATGTTTCGCCGCCTTTGGCCTCCAGAGGCCGCTTTCGGGCCCCAGGGCAATCGAGCATTATTTTGAGCGGGAAATGTTTCGCCGCCTTTGGCCTCCTGAGGCTTTTCGGGCCCCAGGGCCTAACCGTCCTTCCATCGGCCCCGCAGCGCCCTGCTCACACCCATAGCTTCGAAAGCCATTTGGGCTCAAGCATGCCTTCTGACGAAGCCAGAACCTGCCTGAAGGCAAGATATTCACGGTGCGTGGGCAGATGGTTGAAAAGGTTCCTCGTGGATCCGAGCCATCCGCACTTGGGTTCGTGGCTTACGGCTGGGGAAATCGATGGTGCATGGTCAGTTCGATGTGTTCTGTGCGAGCTCCACACGGGTGCTCCGACGAAGTTGGTGTCGACTGGGGTGTCGAGCACGCTGAGCGCTGGGAACTTGAGGCGGCATGAGTTCAGCCATAGGCACACGCAGGCCGTCCGAGCATGCGTGAACGAAAAGGCCCAAACTCTAGCTGAACAGGCGCTGTCACGTGCACCGTCGGCGCAGGAATTTGCGGACGTTCTCAAGCACCGCCAGATGCTCAGGTCCAACCAGAGTGCTCTGAAGACCGAGAGCGGCGAACAACTGGGCCGCAAGAAGCTCGTCCGCATGACATTCGCTTTGGCCGAGGGCAAGCGAGCTCAGGAACGTGAGTTTATGCTCGGTGCCCAGTACATCGCCCTCCATCAAGATGGCAAGGGGCAGCGACTTTTGGTGAACTACGTCGCCACAAATGCAGCTTTGGAAGTTCGGCACGGTGTACTAGGGCACGTGCATCATCTGACGATGGGAAAAGGCCACATTGGCATCGTCCTTGGGGTAAAAGAGGTGCTCCGCAATTTCTGCACAGAGAACTTCTTCGCGCCGGTGGCGGCGCAGCGGAGCGTCAATGAATCTCTCCTGGAGCACATGCAGCAAATCACCGTTGCGCTAGATGCAGACGGTGCGTCAGACGAGCAGCTGGCCATCAGGGTGTTGCAATGCCAGTGGACACCCAACGCAATGGTTTTCAAAGACCACACGCATGCGTCCCGGCGTCTCCTTACGCGACCTTGGTCGTCAGATGAAGTTTTGAATGGGATCATGAAAATGCGCGTAACCACAAAGAAGTGCGTGACGCAACTCATTCAGCACAGTGATCTGTTCCAAAAGTACTTCAGTGAGCTCATCAAAGACTTGGACCCTGAAAACAACGTGGCCCCATCGTCTTCGGAACGCATCAAGGACCTCAAATCGGCCATGCACCGGTTCGAGACGCATTTCGAGCCGATCTCCCGCATGGTTCTCTACTGGCCCGCCTATTTTCTGACGGTGAAGCGCATTGCCATCGAGCGGCGAGGCGCGCCGCGGATTTTGCAAGAAACCAATATTTGATGTGAGGGTAGCTCAATGCAGTATCACTGAGTTTCGATTTGCTGCGCATCAAACGTTGAGCAGCGCCTGGGGTTGTCTTGGCCTAGCTTATATCTGCTTTGCGCTGCTTGACTTGGCGTAGCTTTCCCAGGTTCGGGAGGCCCGTCTTAGCTTAGCTTCGGTCCGACAAGTTACGGATGAAACATGATTTCCCGATCACATCAAATCGATTGGATTCTTGCACGCCCCATCTAGGGAAGCCGGAGTCTGCGAAGGCCATGGAGTTCATGAACTGGGTGACAGAAGAACGGCTCGTTACCATGGCAATGATGGCGGATGCAGCCCAGCACGGATTGGAATTTGTACGATTCTGGGATTCCCCTGATATGGACCCATCGACAATCTCAATGGAGATTAGCGCGTTTGTTCAGAAAATCAAGACGCTTTTTGTCCTGGGCAAGTGCACCCGGGTTGGGCACGCCTGCCACATGTTGGAACTTCTGAAGAAACCTATGCCAATCGTGCGCCAGGCCAGTGGCAACCCGCTTCGATCTATTGGAGGCGTGGCCTTGCAGGGGGCCGCGGCGTCGGCCCTGCAGCGCATGCAATGCTGGGTATCTTTGGCCATCGAGGTGATAAAAACAGAGTTCCCGGATTCAGAGTTCTTACAATGCTTCGCAATATTTTCTCTCACCCGGGGGGCTGATCTTCGGCACTCGCTAGCGGATGACAGCTGCTTTGCTTCGCACGCTCGCCGGCTGGCGCTGAAGGGCGGCATGGACGTTCGGGCGTTCACTCAGCAGTTCGACGACGTCCACTCCCTGGCGCAGAGCATATACGCCACGACACCACGCATGACTTGCTTGGATGCGTGGCGCGAGGCCTTAGACAGGAAACGACGGCGAAGGGATGTGCCGTACGATTGCATTTCACGAGGCCTGCAAATGTACGCAGCTTTCCACGCGTGCACGACGAGCAATACCGAACGGGCCCTGAGCACGCAGTGCAGCCTTCTGACTAAACATCGGTCCATGACCCCGCGCCTGGAGGCAGCCGAATTGGCGCTGGCAGGACGCGGGCTTTACCGGGAGGCGAGCATCATTGATGACGCGCGCCTCTTCTACGTGGCGATGTTCGGTTCTGCTCGGAAGTCTTGCTGGGCGCGCTCTGACAAAGGAAAACTCCGCGGTTTTTCTGGCGGCACGTTGAAGGCCTGGCGCGCGAAGCAGCGCCGCAAGTTGGAATCCATGATTCACGTGGACGGCGCCTGCGACCTCGATTCCGTGAGGCTGCGCGCGAGGGAGCTGGGGGCGCAGCGGTGGACGCCCAAAATGGATCAGGAGTGCGATCTGCAGCGCAAGCGCCGCAAGATCGCTCACCTAGAGCGAGTGCTCGAGGGCACGGCTCTCCCGGAGGAGTGCGGGGCGGGGGACGCCGAGCTCGCGGAGGAACATCGCAAGGGCACGCTGGAGAGCAGCATTCGGTTGCACAAGGCCCACCTTCAGCTGATTGAGAAGATGGCGCCGGGGAAGCCGATGAATTTCCACGGAGTTCAGGCGTGGTTCCATCCCGATGTTCCTCGAATGCAGCGAGAGCGTTTGCTCCAATCGGACACGGGTCTCGTCGCCCAGGAGTCAGTTGCGAGGGCTGGCCTCGTCTTGGTCGCCAACAACCCCTTCAGGGTGCCAGATTATGTTCAGCTTGCCGCAGTGTTGAGTGGCGCCCGGATCGCTTCACTTGAGTTTGTTCTTTCTCGGGGCGTGCGGGGCGCCTCGGTCATCTTTCACAACTCAGGGTTGCGAAAATCCAATCGCAGCGTTTGGTTTTCTCGTAGGTTCGTCCGCAAACACCCAGGATGCTTTGAAGTGTTAGCGGATGTCTTGCAGCAGCCAGGCACTAATTGGAGACTGCTCGAAAAGCGGGAAGCATTCGTCCGGGCCACGCTTGCAAACGTCAACCGCCCGCGTAGACAGCAGCGGCCTTACCAAGTGCTGGCATTTCTGACCAGGGCTGAGAAAAGGCATGCGAACTTCTCGTTCATTCAGGGTGCCTTCGATTTGCCAAGCTTTTTCGCTTACAGCGAGCTGGGGTGTGATGCCACGACGGGTGCGTGCCGGCGCTGATTGGGGCGCTGCCGGCGACCAAAAAAAAACATCATCATGCGCTCCTTCATTCAATCATACTGTCCTTCTTCTTACTTCAAATGCTCATCCTACTCCTGTTCCTTGACGCCGCTGTATTTTTCCACGTGTTCCTCTTCCTCGTCGTCTTATTCCCCTTCATGCGTCTCCCCTAATTCCTGCCTCTCCTTCCTCCTTCCTCAATCCCCCCCCCGCCCTCATTCTCACCCGCCTCTCCTTTGTCATCCGCCAGATCCCGCCCCCCTCCTCATCATGTTCCCCCCCGTCCTCCATTCGGCATTCTTCCCAACACATCCGTCGGACAATCGTTGCGCGAGTTCCCGAGCCCGAGCCCAGGGCCACTGCTAGGATTTGGGCCAGACAGGCCCTCCCAAGTTTTTTTTGCGGGGGGGGGAGTAGGTTAGCTCCCGCTCAAAGCGCCGAAACTCCGAGGGGCAAATCCCCCCGACCTCGACGCTGCTGTTGATTCCGACCGAAACGCAACAGCAACGCAGCAGCAATGACATCCGCCGGGCAATACTGGTGACGGGTAACTCTGTCCAGGGTCAGCCGTGCAACAACTGTCGCGGGTGATTGTCTGGAGACGACGGCCCAGATCAAGGGGGCCAACATGTCAGAGTGAGGGGGCCGAACGGTCTTACAATGTCCCTGGGTGCGTGGCTGCACTGGGGATCCGTGGAGAGGATTATGTTTTTTGCTGTTGTTGTCGTCCCAGCGGGTGGGTCGAGGCGCGGGTGGGTCGCGGCGCGGGCGGGTCGCTGCGCGGGTGGGTCGCGGGTGGTTTGCGGCGCCGAAGGGTCGCGGGTGGGTCGCGGGTGGGTCGCGGCGCGGGTGAGTCGTTCGGTCCCCTCGGTGCCTGCCCTTGGGGCTCTCTTGGAGCTGTCCTGGGGCCCTCTTGGAGCCGTCTGAGAGCCGTAGGAAAGGGCCCAAGAGGGCCCCAAGACGGCTTCAAGAGGGCCCCAAGATCGGTCACGCGAGAGAGGGTTCGCGTGACCGCTCTTGGGAGCCTCTTGGAGCCGTCTTGGGGCCCTCTTGGGCCCCTCCGAGGGCCATGGGGCGGGTCCTCCACGAAGGTCGAAGAGGGCCCCATGAGGCTCCCAAGAGGGCCCCAAGATCGGTCACGCGAGAGAGGCTTCGCGTGACCGCTCTTGGGGGCATATTGAGGCCTTCTTGGGGCCCTCTAGGGCCCTTCCGAGGGTCCTGGGAAGGGTATGATTGGGGAATATCAGGACAAGCATAAAACATTGTCGGGCCTCTTGGGGGGTTCTTGGCAGTCTTTGGGGCCTCTTGGGGACTCCTCCGGGGCCGTGGTCATCTTGGGTGGGGGGAACGCGCGAAACGTTATTCGACTTTCCGTGATTGCCGTTTCATGGCGATATTTGGGTTTGCTTCCTGCAGTGCTTATTTTGTGAATGAAAAATCAACAAACTTCAAAGAAAATTGGTTGTGCAATTCTTGGGCTTTCAAGAAGTGTGTTTGCACGTCGTTTTTTTCAAGGGAACATGCCTGTTTTGTCCATGCAAAATCGTTTTGCGAGGGCGGCCTCACGCATATCGCTGCGAAAGCGAATAGATGGTCTTGGGGCCCTTCCTGGGTCCTTCGTTTACGTTTTTCGAAAGCCTTATGAAGCCGGGGGCAAGGCCCGAGAGGGCCCCAAGGTTGCTCCAAGAGGGCCCGAAGATGGCCCCAAGATCGGTCACGCGAGAGAGGCTTCACGTGACCGTTCTTGGGAGCCTCTTGGAGCCGTCATGGGGCTCTCTTGCCCCCCTCCGAGAGCCCGGGGAGGGGTCCAAGAGGGTCGATGGGACCTGAGAAGGGCCGTTTCTTTTATGGCATAGGGGCCGATGGGTCGCGGGCGGGTCGCGAAGCGGGTGGGGCGCGGGTGGGTCGCAGTAGCTGCGCCCGCGCGCCCGCGCCCTCACTCTTATCCGCAATTGCGGGGTGCTACGGAACGTACTAACTCACATTCACACTACCTAGTCTTGTGTGTTGCCAGACGCCTCCCTGTGAACGTCCAGAGATGGGGGGAACGAGCATCGGATAGAAATCGAGCCCAAGGCCGGATCAAGCCTGGGTCAACGGGCTCAGGAGGAGGAGGAGGAGGAGGAGGAGGAGGGGGAGGAGGAGGTCGGTCGGTCGCGGACTTCGTGTGATGCAGTCAGCTGCACTCTTCTGGGGGGGTGCGCGCACCTTTGGATGCGCGCGACCCAAAAGTGGACCTCAGAAAGCCCAATCAAGATTAAAGTGAATGTTTGCCCCCCATTGCCCCATTGCCATCGTGGCAAGTCACTGCGCTCATACCGCAAAACAAGTTCGAGCGACAACATTCGGCATCGGCAAGTTTGGGGAGTTTCCCTCTCCTCTATAGTAGCCCGCGTGGGGCCTGTTTGAACTTTCCTCCCGGCGCGGGCCCTTTTCCGAAAAGTGGGCTCGCGTTTTGTCTGAACTTGGTCTCTTGGCCTGCCAGCGAAGAAGGTAGGAGTGGGAGCGAGGCAGAGAGGAGCGAGAGGGAAAGGAAATGAAGGGAAAGAAAGAAAGAAAGACAGGTCCGGAGTGCCCCCGGAGGGGGGGGGAATCCCCCCCTCCCCGGGGGCGCTCCGGACCTGTCTGGAGTGTCCTAGAACTTGAAAAGACCTGTCTATACCTGTCCCCCGGGGGCACCCGGACCTGTCTGGAGTGTCCTAGAACTTGAAAAACCTGACCGGAGGCACTCCGGACCTGTCTGGAGTGCCGCCCAGGGGGGGGGGATTCCCCCCCCCCTGGGGGACAGTCAGAGGACGCGTCAGAGCGCACCACCGCAGTCAGTCATCATATCGCCGTCATTGCTGTAACATTTCATCACGGTACAGACTCGTGGCGTAGCGATGCCCAGGCATTTCGGCGATGGGCCGCTGCGGTTGGGCAGCATATGTTCGGGCCTGGGCACGGACCGCGAAGCACTCGCTGACATCCAGGCCGTGAACGCCGGCTTGCATGTCGAGTACGTCTTCGCGGCGGACACGGACCCCGCATCGAAGGCCATCATTCAAGCTAACCACGACGACATACGTCACTTCTACGACGACGTGTGCGGGCCAGAATTCGTCGCTGCTCCTGCCTGCGACTTGCTGGTGGCAGGGTACCCGTGCCAACCATTCAGTGGCGCAGGCGAAGGGCTCGGAATTGAGGATCCGCGCGCTTCTGTGATTGGAGCGATTTTATCATATCTCGACCAGCGCCGGCCACGGATGGTGGTCCTTGAGAACGTCGAAGGCTTACTGCGGCGTCACGGTGAGTGTTTTCTGATGGTGCTACGCGCCATGCAGTCCATTGGTTACACAGTCTCGTGGAATATTCTGGACTCGAAGTTGCACGGCGGCGTTCCTCAGAGCCGCCGTCGCCTTTATCACGTGGGAGTCCTGCGCCCAACTAAGCCGATGCGATGGCCCCCCCAGCTTCAGCCACGTCCTTTGGAAACATTCATCGACGATACAGAGTTTGGGACCCGCCTTCCGCCGGGTCGGCGCGGCTCGTTGGCTCGCCGCCGCGTAGCCGCCGCACTGAAGGTGATAGAACAGGCTGGCCTGAATTTCAAGAGGGTGCCCATGGTGTGCGACATCGACAGCCGTCGAGCTCAGAACTGCCTCGGTCGGGTGCCATGTTTGACAAAGCAACGCGCCCGAACCGGCTACTGGCTAGTGTGGAAGGGCAGGCGGTTGAACAATGACGAGATGATGCGATTGCAAGCAATGTGTCCAGACCGCCTGCGAGTGGGTAGCCTGGGCATACGACGAAGACACATAGGAGGCATGATCGGAAATGCCTTCACGCAGAGCGTGGTTGGGCGCGTCATGATAGGAGTGCTAGGCTCAGCAGGCTGCGACAACTTAGTCGATCCGTGGTCTCGCTGACTGCGATCTCCGCTACACTCATGCACCACTGACCGTCGTCGCCTTGGCAGTGCAAAATAAAAACATAGCCATCATCAAGCACGCCCCCCTTCATCCTCGACTCCTCCCCTTCCCCTGTCCAACTATCCAGCCTCGTCTGCCTCGTACTCGTACTCGTCGTCCTCGTCCTCAGCCTTCTTGTCCCCTCCTCTCCACCTCCTGCTCCTTTTGCTGCTGGTGCTCGCCCTCCTGCTCGCGAGGGTTCGCTTCGTCGGGTCGACGTTTTCGGCGTTGGTCTACCCCTTAGACAGTGCGTCCCGCTCGTTGCCGCTGAGGCACCCCTTCTGGGGTCAGGACAGCACGCCGATATCTCGCCGCACTGCTCCCGCAGACCCTGCGAGAACGGCGGGGGTAGCTCTATATTTCTTCAGGGGGGAGGGGGCAAAACCCTGCCCTGGCGTCGGCCACCGTCCGGGGCCACTGGCCCCGAGCTGGGTCAGCGCAACTTGTCGGCTGGACACGGCTCGGAAAAATAAAAGACCGCGCCCGGACCCTGTCGACGTGTGTGAACGGAAGACGGCTTCGCGTTTCCGTGGGTTCGCGTTTCAGTGGATTTCACCTTTCCCCCTTCCCTCAGTGGTCGTCTCTCCTCCTCGGGCAGGTCAGCGCAAAGGACATTCGTCGTAAGCCCCTTCCCTTTGTTCCCTTCCCCGACCCGGGGGGGGGGTCCCGGGGGCGGATCCGGGGGGGGGGGGGGGGCAGCGGGGGGGTCCCAGGCCCCCCCCCCTCCCAGGAGAGGCTGTCATCCCTTAGACTTCCTTCCAACCCTAAGACGATCCAAGAGGCTTCCCAGACAGCCTCAAAGCAATCCAAAACGCCCAATATGGCCTCAAGACGGCCCCAGAGGCCTCCAAGAGGGAGGTCCCAAGAAGGCGCCAAGAGGACTTCCCGGAGGGTCCCCATGCAGCAAAAATCTTCCAAATCCGTGAGAAAAGCATACGTTTTTATTACATTCGCCCGCCCGCCTCGCGACCCGCCCGCGACCCATCGGCCCCTATGACATAGAAGAAACGGCCCTTTCCAGACCCCATCGACCCCCTCTTGGACCCGTTCCAGGGCCTTCAGAGGGGGCCAAGAGAGCCCCATGACGGCTCCAAGAGGCTCCCAAGAACGGTCACGTGAAGCCTCTCTCGTGGGCCCCTGGAGGGCCCCACGAGGTCCCAAACCAGACACAATATGTTTTTGGAGCTTTGGGGCCCTCTTGGGGCCCTCTTGGAGCATTATTCTCGGGGCCCTGGACCCTTCCCAGGGCCCTCGGATGGGCCCGAGAGGGCCCCAAGACGGCCCCAAGAGGCCCCCAAACCAGATAGATCAATGATCTATCTGTTTTTTGCGTTTGGGGGCCCTCTTGGGGCCCTCTTGGGGCATATTGGAACCCTCTCGGGGCTCTCTTGGACCCTTTCCAGGACCCTCGGAAAAGGCCCAAGAGGGCCCCAAGACGGCCCCAAAAGGCCCCCAAACCAGACAGATCAGTGATCTATATGTTTTTTTTGCGTTTTGGGGCCCTCTTGGGGCATATTGGAACCCTCTCGGGGCTCTCTAGGACCCTTCCCCGGACCCTCGGAAAGGCCCAAGAGGGCCCCAAGAAGGCCCCAATATGCCCCCAAGAGCGGTCACGCGAAGCCTCTCTCGCGTGACCGATCTTGGGGCCCTCTTGGGAGCCTCATGGGGCCCTCTTCGACCTTCTTGGAGCCCGCTCGGGGCCTTTTCGGACCCGTCCCATGGCCCTCGGAGGAGCCCAGGAAGGCTCCAAGACGGCTCCAAGAGGCTCCCAAGAGCGGTCACACGAACCCTCTCTCGCGTGACCGATCTTGGGGCCCTCTTGAAGCCGTCTTGGGGCCCTCTTGGGCCCTTCGTGCGGCCCTCAGACGGCGCGAGAGGGCCCCAAGACAGCTCCAACAAAGCCCCAAGGGCAAGCACTGAGGGGAACGAACGACTCACCCGCGCCGCGGCCCACCCGCAACCCACCTGCGACCCGCCCGCGACCCATCGGCGCCGCATGCCGCCCGCGACCCACCCGCGCCGCGACCCGCCCGCGCCGCGACCTACCCGCGCCGCGACCCACCCGCCGGGACGACGACAACAACGAGCAGAATCCTCACCGCGGAGCCCCACTGCAGCCACGCACCCAGGGACACCGTAAGACCGATCGGCCCCCTCACTCTAACAAATGATGACGATTACCACTTCATGGAAATGAATAGGTGCACCAATCGTGACCTGGAGATCCTTAGCAATTTTGGTCCAAGCCGATTTGTTCCAGTGCGACCCCACGATCCGACATCTGAAGGCAATGGCGCCTGGCAAACGGGGCGCGCCCAGCGGCAAGGCGGCCAGTGATCCCAAGAAGCCCAAAAGCGAGGTTGCAAAGAAGTTGGCACTTTGTGCGAGTATGGACGGCATGGAGGTGGGAAGTGCAAACGTTGCGTACAATGCAGCCATGCAAGACATTATCACCAACGTGTTGGGCCATCCAGTGTTTGAGTCGCTGACAACGGATATGCCGCTGGGCATCGGCCATGGAGGGTTCAAAGAACCATACAACAGTGCGAAACGCAAGACAGCAATGGAAAAGGAAGGCATGTACGAGGCGAGTTGCAATCTCGCTTGGTGCAACATGTTCTGGTCGCCAGACAGCGGTATGCCCCGGAGCATGAGTCGCGTCCGGCGGCTCGCCGACGCCTTGTTCCCTGCGGGCAGGCCGCCAGTGATGCCGCACACGCTCGTAGTCTACTTGGACGGCAAGGACAAAGACCCTCTCTCCATGGTCGGCAACAACAAGCTCGTCTCACCGATCGAGATCCCGCGCGCTTTGTGGCTGAGGACCCACGAGATGATCGAGGCTGGGGAGTCTGATGAAGTTCTGGGTGAGTTCCACAAGTGCTTCTGCACCGTGACGTTGCGCTTCCAGCTTTTCGACGGCAAGAAGGAGCTCCATTTCGAAGCTATCAACATCAGGGACCAGTCCGTGGACATCGCAAAAGAGTTAGAGAGGACTGCGTGTCAGCGTATCCTCGAGGTCATGGAGACGAAGGCCATGCTGGAGAAGGCGAACGGTGGCAAGAGCATCGGCGTGAAAGCGCTGGAGCTCGAGTACAAGAAGCACACGAAACATGGGGCCAATAACATCGTCACAGACAGCTTCATCGAGCAAGCGGCAACTGTGAACAAGAACCTTCTGTCTGTGCCGGCCTGCAGAGAGATTATGGAGCGCTTCGAGGACCGCTACGGCGCCAAGCACTCGCTGAACAACATCACGATCTTGTCATCTTTGGTTTACCGGGTCAAGAGCTCCGAGCACTTGCAACACATCATGGCTCAATTATACGACGAGGTCTGCCATGGGAACAGGTCGCCGACGGACATGTCCAAGACGGTGTTGCTGGGGAAGGCGAGGGATTCGAAGGGCTACGCGGAAGTATGCATTCGAAAACTTGAGCTCTCCAAGCTGGTGCACTCCAAATGCGTGGCGCTGGGCGTGACGCCGGATGGCCTGGCCCGCATGGCCGAGGTTATGGAGTCACATGACAGATTCCGGGCGATGTGTGGCTCAGCCGCCCTCAAGGTTGAGCAAGCGTGGCTCGGCGCTCTTTCACACGCAGATCAGATGGCCGTGCTTCTCGTCGTCGACGTGAAGTACGGGCACGACTCGGACGCTGATATTCTGTCCACCCTCACTTCGAAATCAGCGACCGACTTGCTCGACGAGGACCCCGTGAAGAGCCGGTTGAAGGAGATCCAGGACGCCCTGAAAGATGAGGATGATCAACTCCCAGGAGTCACCGCAGAAACGACGCCCTCGAACGAGCCCGAGGCCGTGTCACTCAGCAACATTTGGAAGCTCACGTCCGACCAGGGCTGCGAGGATAGCCAGATGTCCGGCTGGGCCCATCCAGAGCTGGCAAAGTCCGATCCTGAGCTCCAGATTTCCGAGTACCGCCAGTATACCGAGAATATTGTCTCGCGCTACGTGACGACAATTGTGGAGCCAGCCTCCGCCTCGGCCTTCGCCGACGTCCTTCGCGCGAGCAGCACGGGTTCGCTGCGGGGATCGGAGAAGGGTTACATCGTCGTGAACTACGACACGAAGCAGACGGGGGAGACGGTTACCCATCCACATATACGAGTTCCTGGGTTGCGTGCAAATGGCCACTTGAGCAAGCTCGTCGGCGGCCTCTGCATGTCGCGGGGCGCGAAAGGAGAGACGTGGCAGGAACTCGCAGATGGGGGCGTGTTCCTGCTATGGGACGGGGGCAAAGCGGGGAACGAGGCAGCGCTGATGGCTGGCTTCAAGAACCCCGAGGCGAACAAGAAGTGCGACCTCACCCGCCAGACATACCACGTGCAGTACACGGACAGCAGCATCGAGCGCCGCCGCGAGCGCGTCACGAAGAACACGCCCCTCAACTGCGTAGAGCGCGTCCATATGGTATCTGGCTCCGCCCCCAAGCTGTCCGAGAATGACCGCAAGCACTACGGGGGCAGCAATCGCAGCAATTTCGTAGGTCCTGTAGTCTTGCCACCGCACGCGGAGCTGGCGAGCGCAACGTTCAAGGAGAAGGTGAAGATGTTGGGCAAAACTCGCTTCGACGTTGGAGGTGAGACGCCGGGCTTCGACAAGTCGGCGCCTAAGCAGAAGCGCGACGACGATGATGTCGAACCGGTTGCGTACCACGCCGGGTGCCCCGAGCTCTACGAGTGTTTTGGCGAGGCCGTGAGTGTCAAGGCGTGGATTGACTTGACTGCGATGGACCCTACTCTTGCGGTGACGGCGGTGAAGAACCGCGTGCCGTACTTCGGCGTGACCCTGACGCCCGAGCACCAGAAGTGGTTCGATGACAAGGTCTGCGACCTCCTCTTCCAGTCGATGAAGGACCCCACGAGCCCGTTCTACAAGCCCGGCTTGGCAGCCATTCTCTCTGCGATCAGCTCGAGCAGCAGCGCGCCCAGACACCCGGCGCCAAAGCCCAAGGCGAACCCGAAGCCAAAGGGGAAGGCCAAGGGGAAGGCCAAAGGGACGGCCAAGGCCAAGGCCGAGTCGGCGGCCGAGAAGCTCAAGAAGCAGCTGGCAGAGCTGCGCGGGGCGGCGAACGAGGAAGAGGAGGAGGAGGAGGAAGATGGCGACGAGGGCGAGGACGAGGAGAACGCTGAAGAGCAGGACTGAGGACGACCGAGCCGGCGCAGCAGGGCCGACGGGGCGCGAGGCACCAACAGACGCAAGCAGCGATGCACAGCAGGAGCATCGGTAGGAGATTTTGGACATACCTCGTGTTTTGTAGCGGCTCACGGGGCGTATTGAATCTCCAGTGCCCGCGCATCGGTAGGAGATTTTGGACATACCTCTCGTGTTGTGTAGCAGCTCGCGGGGCGTAGTGAGTCTCGCAAGTGTCCTGCACACGCGCGCGCATGTGTATATTTATATATGGGTACACGTGTATATATATATATATATATATATATATATATGTATATACATACGCACATCCTAGAAGACAGCTGCGAGCCGCAGTAAGGACGCGTGTGTGGTATATTATATGTATAGTTATGTGTAGCTGCGTATGTATCACATGCATTGCGCTGCTGTCGGGACCCGAGTCGGCCCGCTCGGAGAGCAAAAACGGGGGCGTCAAGATTTTTGAAAATATTGACGCCCGGATTCTGCCCCTTTGTCCTCCTCCATTTTTCCAGAGCCGAGTCGGCCCGCTCCGGGGGCAACAGACTGGGCGTCGTGATGTTTCAACGTATTGCGACACAGATTCTGATCTCTTCGTGGTAGGTTCCGTTGGGTACCCTCCTGAAGCCCCCCTGGGGCCTTCTTGGAGCCCTGTTGGGCCACTCCGTGACGACCTGGGAGGGCCCAGGAGGGTTCCAAGAGGGCTCCGAGAGGGCACCAACGGAACTTCGTGGTAAGTTCCATCGTTTTCCCAAAGGGCCCCAAGAGGGCTTCAAGAGGGCCAACATCCTAACGCAAATTCAACACAACCTGGTCCCAAGCAAGGAAGCGGTTTGTGTTACATGTGTTGAATCTGGGGCCCATCTTGGAGCCCTCTCGGGGTCCTTCTCAAGTGCTGCGAGAGCCCGCTGAGGGCTCCAAGAGGGCCCAACATGCAACGCAGACTTAGCACAAACCGCTTCCTTGTTGGTGTGTGTGTTACATGTGTATTGCATATTGGGGCCCGGGGCCCTCTCGGGGCCCTCTTAAAGCACTTGGAGAGCCCGTGGGGTTGGTGAGTTCCGCTGGGCGCCTTCCAATAATCCTCGCGGAACCCTGTGGGGCCACTCCAAGACGACCCGGGGGGGGCCCAGAAATGCCAGGCCCCTCTTGGAACCCCCTTGGGGCTTTCCGAGACGGCACTGCAAGCCCCGAGAGGGGCCCGATTCACGCGATGCTCTCGCAGTTTTCCTCCTACTCCTCATCATTCTCCTTTTCGTGGCATGGGGCGGAAAGGGCGAAGGGGAGACTGTAAAGGCAAAGGTCAGAGGTGAAGTTCTCGACCCAGTCATGTGACATCTGTCTTCTGACGGTGGGGCCAACCTACCCATCTCAATCCTGGGATTGTTGTGGGTACTTTTGCCCTGGGCGGCCCTGAAGTCCAGGGCGAAACTGGACGGCCCTGAGGCCCTATCCGCTCTGGGCCCAAAGGGGGCCGCAGGAGGGTCCCACGTGAGCCCCAAAGGTGCGCAGCGCAACGGCCGTTGCGCATCTTTGGGGGTCGCCTTCGGGCCTTAGCCCTCCTTTGGAGCCCTTTCGGGCCCTCCCAGGCCACCTTGGAGGGGCCCAAGAGGGTCACAAGAGCGCCCCAAAGACGGCCGTTGCACGTGTCGGGGGCCCTCTTGGAGCCCCTTTGGGGCGCTCCCCGGCCGTCCTGTAGGGGCCCCGAGAAAGTTGAGAGGAGGCCCCAGGGGTGAACATAGCCGAAGCCTCGAGTCATATGCACCACTGGGGCCCCTCCTGGACTCTCTCTTTCGGGCCTCCCCGAAGGGTTCCAGGGGTCTATGTGGCCAAAGCCTCGAATTATATACGCCACTGGGGTCCTCCTGGGTGCCCCTTGGATCCCTCTTGGGGCCCTCCTGGGCCGTTCTGGGACCATCTTGACGCCCTCATGGATGGTGACCTCCACAGAAGCCCCACTGGGTCCTCCCAGGCCGTTTTGTCTTGGAGGGGCCGATGCAGCCCAAGAGGGCCTCGTCCCCCCTTTTTATCAAGCCTTTCCAGGGCCGGGAACCTTCGATTGAAGAGTTACCATTTTCTGAAAGTAAGGGTTCCCGGCTTGGGATAAATTTGGGAAAGGAGGGGAACGCGAGGGTTCTCCGCCCTGGGAGTGAGGGGGGACAAGGGAGGGGGGGCAGGGGCCCGGCGGCCCCCAGAAGGAAGTTGCACTTTCACTTGGAGCCCTCCTCGGCCGTCTTGGAGGGGCCCGTTCTCCCCCCCGTGGCGGGCCGCCGTCCCCGTGGCGGGGCCGCCGTGGAAGCGCCGCCCCTGCGGGGAAAAGTGGCACTTTCACTTTTCCACCCCGTTGTGAAAGTGCCACCCTGCCGCCTGGATCACCAGCTCTTCGAGCCCTCCTGGGGCCCTCTCGGCGGCTTGGGGGCTCTCTTGGGGCCCTGGGGTGGGCGGGGCACCCCATAGATAGAGCCGCCTCCGCCTCCTCCCCCGCCTGCCCCCCCTCCCCTCCATGTGCCGCTGCCTGTTCTCGCCTCCCCTCCCTTTTGCCCTCCTCTCCTCCCTTCCCCCCTCCTTGTCCTGCCTCTGCCCTCGGCCGCCGGAGCCCCGCCTGGAGGCTCGCGGAGTCGACGGCGATCAAGGGCGCGGAGGGCCTCCAGGGCCCTGCGCCGCCCCGCGCGGCGCGCGCCGCTCCCAGGAAGGGGGGGGGGGGAACGGAAGGAGAGGCGGGGGCAGGAGAGGGGGCGGGGAGCAGGGGGAGGAGGGAGGAGAGGAGGGAGGAGAGGAGGGAGGGAGGGAAGGAGGGAGGAGGAGGAGGGGGAGGAGGAGGAGGGGGGAAGGGGAGCGGAGAAGGCCAAGCCAGACAAGCGCTCCAAAGGAACAGGCTCTTTGCTGTTTTCCACACCCAACGCCAAACGAGGAGGCCACGACGCGCCAAATGCGCACCGAAACTCGCTGTCAGAAACTGTCCGGCGAGCGTGGCCGAAACTCGGGCCACGGGTTCGGGCAAGGAGGAGAGGAGGAGGAGGAGGAGGAGGAGGAGGAGGAGGAGGAGGAGGGAAAGGAGGAGGAGGAAAAGGAGGAGGAGGAAAAGGAGGAGGAGGAGGAAAAGGAGGAGGAGAAGAAAAAGGAGGGAAGAGGGAAGGGGGGTATTCCGTGACAGCTACGCTCTCGAGCAACCGCCCGAATCCCGCCCCGAGCGGGGAGGAAAAGTAACGAATTTCCCCCCCTCGGCCGGCCGCACACCAGAGGACTCATTAATCGCGACGGCTTGATTTTTGTTCAGAGCCCTCGGCCCCTGGGGGCCCCTTCTGGGGCCCAGGACCGCGCAATAACCGATTTGGGATTCATGCACGCGTGGGAAGGGGTCGCGAGCTCCAGGGACCAGCGACTCGAAAAAACGAGTCGTCGGAGGTCTAGGGCGGTCCCAAGACGAACCCGTTGCGACCCTACGACTCCAAACGGGAGGGGGTCGAGAGCTCCAGGCACCCGCGACTCGAAAAAACGAATCGTCGGAGGTCCGGGACGGCCCCAAGACGACCCCGGCGCGACCCCGCGACCCCAACAGGGCAGCGAGACGAACCCGACCGAACTGATGCTACTCCGTGTCCCCGATTTGACCCTATGCTTCCGAGATGGCCCCGTGACCTCAAAGATGGCCTCGAGATTGCCCCAAGAAGACCCCGTGAACCCTGTATGACCCCAAGATTGCCCCACCACTGCCCCAAGATGACCCCGTGAACCTTACCTGACCCCAAGTTTGCCCCATTACGGCTGCCTTCAGCCCTTGCTCTAGGCCTGGGCCGATAGGACGGATGGGGGCGTTGGCCCGTGCATGGCAGAAGACCGAATCCCCGACAGAAACCGAACCCATCGTTTCTCTGATAGCGGAGAAGGAGGATTGGAGGAGGATGCGCTAGGTCGCATTGCCACCTCGGTCCCGCCACGGCCTGGCTCCCACTGGGCCCGGCGCGGTGTTTCCAATCCGCTTGAGCACCGGCCAGGGCAGCTGTTGATGCGGAGGCCGGGCTCTGGGCCTCCCAGCTGGGGTCGGAGTAGATGGGGTCGGAGGATCGCGCCGCATCGCCGAGGCATCGCCGATGTATCGCCGAGGTATCGCCGAGGCGGCTCGATGTGGGGCCCGATTTGCTTCACGTCGACGT
>CAUYUJ010004899.1:0-35000 GCA_963575745.1 Prorocentrum cordatum | reverse complement strand
ATTTCGAGTGTGGGGGGGGGTCGGGGAGCATTGAAAAAAAACACATGGAACCCGTACCCCCCCCCCCCCAACACGAAATGCGGGTCAAATTCGGGTCTTCGGGTTGGATTGGGGTGGTCTGGTAGGTAGTCATATCCCGCTTGTGCCTCCGGCTTGACAGAATCGGGAGTTGTTTCCTTGATTAATGATGCCGCATGGGGTTAACTGTGTTCTGTGCTGTACAGTTTCCCGTCGACTTTCGTTGTGTAAGGCTTTATTGTGTTAGTCAGGATTGATGGCGGGTGGTTTCAGCATGGATCCCAGCATCCTCGAGCCGTGGTTCAATTCCATCAAAGCGGTGCTGCTGGTCACCGCGTCCACCACGTGCAGGCAGACGTTACCAGGTGCCAAGTTGGACTACTTCGGGGTCGACGCCAAATATCATTGAGGCGGTAGACACGTACTTAGTGGGCCCCAGAAACGACAGGTCCATTTTTTCACCGCTTCCGAACAACAATTCTTGGAAACGGGGCGGTAAAACAAGGGCAATGGAAACTGCAAAAAAACGGCTCCGGAACCAGAACCCGAACCGGAAGAACAGGCGACTGAACCCGAAAAGAATGGCGCCGGAACTGAGAAAAAAAAACGGCAAACCGCAGAACCGGTGAAAACGCCTTGTCGTTTCCAGGGCCTACGAAGGGTATGGGATGATGCTCTCCGAGGTATTGGTGAAGATGTGCGTGAGAGGTGCACCCTCGTGGGAGCCAGCGGGCGAGAACAGGTTGGTCGTGCAGGCCCGCTGCGATGAAGGTGGATCAGGTCAGGAAACGTGCGAAGGGTCTGCCAGAGGTAGCGGTAACACACAGGTTCCACAGTCGACACCAAACGTGTCAACCCGACACGCCAAAAGCGTGCCGCGGTGGTAGCTGTGCGAAGCTGTCCAGCGGGCGACGGCGAAAAGAGGACCCACCTGTCCGAAGCTGTCCGCCGGGCGTCCTCGCTCGAAGTCGAGCCATGCCTCGTGCGCCGAATCGCCAGGCCGCTCCAGCGGCGCGGCTGCTGTCCAGGCGGAAGCAACAAATCCGGAATTCGCGGTCAGAAGCTGTCTGGCGATTGGCCGAGACACGACTCGGACAAGGAGGCGGAGGCGGAGGGCGAGGAGGAGGAGGAAGAGGAGGAGGAAGGGGGAGGAGAGAAAACGCGGCGAGCAGACACGAACATGCAGGAGGGGAAAGGGGGAAGGGGACGGCAAGGGCAGCAGCAGGCAAGCAGAGACGCATGGGGCGGGTGGGGGGCGGGCGGTGGATCAGGTATGGATGGAAGCCAACCAGGCAACGCCCGCGCACTCGAGAATATACGCTGCAACGTCATCCTCGGCGGCTGCATGCGTGTCGTGATGATTGACCTCCCAGTCTGCTGGCCGGCCTTGGCCGAGGTGAGGGGCAACTTGCAGCAGATCAAGTAGTGGCGAAGCGTCCCGGCTCGCCTGTAGCCCCACCTAAGAATGTTCTAAGAACCTGTTGTAGTTCCCAGGAAATGTTCTGAGAACATTTCTGGTTGGGACTGTCTTGTTTTATAACATCGGGGTTATGTTCTCAGAACATCGTTTTGGTTCTTAGAAAATTTGTGGATTCTAAGAAAATTTCAGGGTATGACTATAGAAATGCCGGGACGGTCGGTCCCTGCTCGAGCAGAGACGACCAGGGTCTCAAAACGGTTCTGCGACGCCGAGCAGTTCCTCACCGTGTTCCATGGGCGGCAGAGGGTGCCCAAGTGAGTGGATGCCGAAGAGCGCTGGCTTTAAGTCGGGCGTGTCCCCCTACAGGGGGACTTTCGACGAAAAATACCCCAACAATACCCCAAGAATCAAAACATACTCAAAAAATAGTCCCCAGACTATGTTTGGACTATGTTTTTAATTATTTTTGGGGTATTTTTTAATTTTCGTCGAAAATCCCCCTGTAGGGGGATAGGCCCGACTTAACGCTGGCTCATCCTGCATCATCTGGATATGTTGACAGAGCGTCACTTCGTCGACACTATTGGTTGGTTGGTGGGCCCCGCAACGGCGCAAGGTGGACGGGGTGGATTCGATGTACAGGTTGCACCACACACCGGCGCATGCCTCATTCAACACATGGACCATAGCTTTCTTGAGCGAGTGAACACCAGGACCATGCACGTGTTCAAAGTGTAGTTTTTCGGTTGAGGAGTTGCACATCGTGTATATATATATATATATATGTATATATATATATGTATATATGCCTGAAAAAGTATACCATCATACCCCGCCCCCGAGCCCCATCGTCACAACGGCCTCCGCGACAGTCTAAACCGTTCATGCTATAAGCTCCCATTGCGGAGACAGATCAAGCTGCTTGCATGTTCGCCCAGCCAGCCAAATGTGTTATATCGTCTGTGGAGTCTGACATCACGGAGGTCGTTCTCAAACCGATGGGTCGACGCGCCGTTTGGCCCTTGTCGGCAGCTATTCGGTCTGCGGTGGTCACAGGTCGCATGATGCACACTCGCTTACTTGCCGCATGCGGTATGGCACGCCAGACGTAATGTGACCGGATCGAGGAACTCTCACTCGAGCAAAGCAGTGTCATGCCTGGCGCGCCCCGACACAGCATACCCCGACAAAGGACCCCATCGTATGCAGCTGCGAGTAGCGCGAGGCAGACGATACGAAGGCGAGGGGCGAGCGAGAGAACTGGGACGTGGATGCAAAGGACGATGACGGATGACAGCAGGGTGGAAGGGAATGAGAAGTGCAGCAGAGAAACGGTGGAGCTGCCCCTGAGGTCGCGAGACGTGTGAAGGGTGTGCCGAGCTGGCCCGAGGCGCCACGCGACTGCTGCCGTTGCGGTCCTCGGTGGAGCTCCCTACGGGGCCACGGAACTTGTGAGTTGTGCGTGCCAAGGCTGGACCTAAACCGTGTTTTTGGCCATTTCGTGGGCTTTTTTCGTTTCGACTTCGTTCTGCGGTAAAGGCGGATTCGAGACAAAAGCGAGGGAAAACGAAACCAAAACGAACGCAAAAAACACCGTTTAGGTTTAGCCCTGGTGTGTGCCGTAATGGACTGCTGACGCCATGCGACCACTGCGGCCTTCGGTGGAGCTACTGCCTGCATGGCCACGGAGCGAGTGAGGGGTGCACCGGAGCGAGCCCTGCCGGTGGGCTGGGGCCTTCGGCAAAGCTTCCCTTTGGGGGGCGCGCAGTGTGTGAGGGTGTGCCGAAGAGGGCGGAGCGCTGGCGCCATGCGGACCTTGCCTCTGGGCCTTTGGCGGGGCCCCATACCGAGACATGGCATGCGGACGCGCCCCTTGGGGCCTTCCGTGAAGTCTCTATGGGGACACGTTGCTCGTGAGGGGTGGGCAGCAGTGAGCGGGGACACGCCGTGTGGCCGCACAGCCTGTTGCTTCGGCACGGGGCCACGATCCTCGGGAAGGGGGTGGCCGACGAGGGATGGGCGCGGGCGTGCCGTGTGGCCCCACCTCTCGGGGGGCTTCCGGTGAAGCTTCTGCCGGGTCCGCGAACACGGGAGGGCCCAGGGGGGCTTGCGGCGGATCTGCTCGTGCGGCCGCGGTCCTCGTGAGATGTGCGTCGGGATTGGCGGGGGGGACGCCGTTTGTCCCCCCACCCCCCAGGGGCTCGGGTCGAGCTCCGTACGGGTCCACGGAACTCAGGAGGGGAAACGACACACAGACACAAGGAATCGTCGACCCCCAGGAAAGTATGGGAAAGCATAGGAAGGGCGGGGGATGACGAACACCCAGAAAATATGGGGACATATGGGGACTCCTGGGATTAGTGTATATTTATTTGTGCGTCCCTGGGGCTCTTTAGATTTAGAGACGTGTGAGGGGTGTGCCAACATGGTGGGAGGGCTGGCGCCATGTGGCCCCACCCCCTGTGGGGGCGTTGGTGGAGTTCCCTCTGAGGGTCACGGAGTGTGCGTGTGAGGGGTTTGCCCGAGAAAGGGCAGAGGCGGAGGTGGGAGGAGGAGGAGGAGGAGGAGGAGGAGGAGGAGGAGGAGGAGGCTGGAGGAGGAGGAGGAGGAGGAGGAGGAGGAGGAGGAGGAGGAGGAGGAGGGTTGAGGAGGGAGGGTGGAGGAGGAGGAGGAGGAGGAGGAGGAGGGGGAGGAGGAGGAGGAGAAGGGTGGAGGAGAGGACAGCGTGAGATGACACGTGCGGCGCTGCGGATTCCCCGAGTCGCACGGGATGCCTGGGAACGGTGACGGGTACGCTCGGCCTGATTCGGGATCCGCTTGCGTGTGTCACTGTGGCTTTCTCTTGTGCACGCTCCACCCTGCTCTATTTCTCCATGCAGTGCGCCCTTCGTTAGGGCCAGCAGGGCCGCCGCCCCCTTCCTCCCTTCTTTCTCTGCTCATCCTGCTTCTCCAAGGCGAAGCCGTTGACTGGGCGATTGCGGGATACGAGGGCGATACTGACGAGCATACAGCATACGCATGAGGAGGGAGAAGGCGACCTCACCAGCAGCAGCGGCAGCTGTCGCGTGAAGGGGACGTGTTCGAACATCGACCTCCGAGGGAGAACGAGTTTCCAAGCGATTCGCAAGCAATTGCCGACCATTCTCGCCGAGACCGAACAAGAGGAGCATGCGGAGAAGGGAGACGATTGGAAGAACCCGCAGCAGCTGCATCTGAAAACGCCAGGCAGCCATGCCCTTGAAGCGCCACCTCGCATTGGTGGTTGGCTCCCTCCAGGCAGCCAGCGGTGCAGGAGGACCGATCGATCGAGAAAGAGAGAGAGAGAGAGAGAGAGCGAGACAGAGTGTGGAAACAGATGCGGCGTGCGTGCGTACATTGCGTGTATAGTGGAGACCCATGCCAAGGCATACCCCGCTTGCCTCCAGGGTGCCCCTGGGTCTCTTGGGTTTCGATGGTTTTGCGGTGGACAGCGTGACGTTCCCACACCCAAACTCCACGCACGTCCTGGGGCTTGGCATCGCTCGGACGTATCATTTTTTCCTTCGGCGAGGATCATCGAGGAGCATCCTTGACCATTTGGCGAAAAAACCACGCACGAAACCGAAAAAACACACGAAATGGACGTCCGAGCGATGGCGAGGAAGGGTCTCAGGGGATGGCTTGCTTGCGGAGGGCCTCTTGCGGGAGGGGCCCTCCCTGTGCCGCATAGTCGGCCCAGATATAGTAGGCCGACCCTGCCAAGCCAAGGGTAGCCTCGTGTCCTGTGTCTCGCGACCCGTGCTTCCTGCACTCGTGTGGAACTGTGGCCCTCGGAGGGGTCCTGTGCCCTCTCGCGTGTCCCTGTCCCGTCGAGCCCGCCTGCAGGAAAGGCCCCTCCTTGCTGTACCGCACAAGGCCCTGCGGCCGGCTCCGAGACCCAGGGGCCCCCGGCGACGGAGCCAACACGCCAGAGGCTGGCTCACGGTCAACGCGCATAGTAAGGACAAACGGCTTTTTCAAGGGTACCCTTTGGTCCTTGCCTGCCTCAGCCTCTGCGGCCCGTCCCTAGCAATTTTCGCAGGCCGGAGTACTTCAACTTCGGCCTCCAAGGGTCTTGCGTCCTTACCACGCGTCCCTACTATACGTTTTGACTGTACAGCCACGACGCTGACGCGAGGACCGCTCTGGGCACAGAAGGGGCTCGGGTCAAGGCGGGCACGTCCCTCTGTAGGAGGACAGTTCAAGCATGGGCAAGCAAGAGTCTGGGGACGCGATCCTTCTAGCAGTCCTGGGTTTTTCGGACCATGTTGCGCTCTCCTTCCAACACCCGCCTGCAGGAGGATATGCCCGACCCAAGGCTCGGGTTTCCGGGAGGGTCCCCTGAGGCTCTCGCGTTGGAACCCTCGGGGGCGGGAAGGAGGGGGTGATAATCAGGGGGGGGGGTGGATCTCATGGCGTGGGCCACGACATTTCTCCAGCTCTCGTGGCGCCCCTCCTTGTTTCACTACGTGCCTCGGCCCCCCCGGGGGCCGCGCACGTGCCGCCGGCCATGACTTGCGCCCCCCCCTCTTGGACGCCCACTTCTTCGACGCCCCCCGAAACTCGGGCCGGACGAAAGGGGGGGATTGGGAAAGGGAGGGGTACGAAATTTGCTGCATGCAGCTGTTTTCGGCTCCGCCGAGGGGCCCATTCCTCGATACATGGGCGCCTCCCGGCGCCGGGAGGCGCCGGGAAAATCAGCTACGTGAGCTGATTCTCATCCCCCCCCCCTTTGCTATCCCCTCCTTTCGCCCGACCCGAGAAACCCGTGCCCGTGGCCTCGGCCCGCCGTCCCCGCGCGGGTCCCCGTGACGCTCCCGGGGAAGCTCAGACCTATGGAGGCCCCAGCCGACGCACCCCCTCCCCCTGGGAGTGGCCCCCTTTTTTTGCGCGTCGCCCCGCGGGGGACCGCTCCGTTGGAGCGGCGGTGAGGCATCACGCCGGTTCCTGGCCATAGCGGGGGGGAGGAGGAGGAGGGGGGGGAGGAGGAGGATCGAGGGGGAGGGGGATCGAGGAGGAGGAGGATCGAGGAGGAGGAGAGGAGGAGGGGGCTCGGAGGAGGAGGGGGGGGAGGGGGAGGAGGGAGGAAGATGAACGCAGGGATGACCCTCGAGGAGGGGGGACCCGCGGCGCTCGGGAAAGGATTCTCGGGCCGCCAGCGGCCTGTCGAAATCTGGCGTGCCCACCACGGGGCCAGCGGCGCGCGGTCCGACCCACCGTGAGCGAGATGGAGGGGCGAAGAGGAGCGGGAGGAACAGGATGATGATGGTGATGCTGCTGCTGCTGCTTCTGCTGATGATGATGATGATGATGATGATGATGATGATGATGATGATGATGATGATGATAATGATGATGATGATGATGGTGATGATGATGATGATGATGATGATGATGATGATGATGATGTTGCTGATGCTGATGCTGATGCTGATGCTGATGCTGATGCTGATGCTGATGCTGATGCTGATGCTGATGATGATAATTAATACGATGATACTGATACTGATGATGATGATGATGATGATGATGATGATGATGATGATGATGATGATGATGATGAGGAGGAGGAGGAGGAGGAGGATGAGGAGGGGGAGGAAGATGAGGAGGGGAGGCATCTGACGGTGATGATGGTGATGCTGCTGATGATGATGCTGCTGATGCTGATGCTGATGATGATGATGCTGATTTTGAAACTGCTGCTGATGATGCTGGTGATTATGAGTAGGAGGAGAAGGAGGAGGAGGAGGAGGAGGAGAATGAGCACGAGGGGCAGAAAGGGGAGGAAGGCCGAGGATGAGGACGACGACGATGACAACGATGATGAGGATGAGGATGAGGATGAAGATGGTGATGATGATGCTGCTGCTGCTGCTAATGATGCTGCTGCTGATGATAATGATGCTGATGATGCTGATGATGATGATACTGATGCTTATAATGGTGATGCTGTTGTTGATATTGATGATGTGTGGGTACTGCTGATGGGGATGCTTGTAATGTCGTTTCTGATGTGGATGCTGATGTTGATATTGATGATGATGAGGCAGCGATGATGCTGCTGCTGATGATGATGATGGTGGTGATGATGATGATGGTGCTGATGATGATGTTGATGATGATGACGATGAAGATGATGATGATGATGGTGATGGTGATGGTGATGGTGATGGTGATGATGATGATGATGATGATGATGATGATGATGATGATGATGGTGGTGGTGGTGATGATGACGATGGTGGTGGTGGTGGTGATGATGATGATGACGACGATGATGATACCGATGAGGCTGACAATGATAATTTGGGAAAATGAAGGATGACCTGCTTCCTTCGGCTCTTGAAATGCGGGGGCCGCACGGCAAGGCCGCCTTACGCCATCTCCGCCAGCTGGCGCGCGACCAGGCGCAGCTGGTTGAGGAGGACAAGGCCGAGGCGGTTTGCAGCGCTCTCTGCCAACGCTGGGGGGGGGCGGAACTGTCCGTGGCGCTGCGCCAAGCCACGGCCTGGCCACTCCGCAGCGGCGCAGGCTGCCGCGAGGACGCCGCGGCCATGCACGAGGCGGGAGCGGGTCGAGCCTGTCACGGCGGTGTAAAGAGCGGGGCGGTGCCACGCGCGGACCAGGCGCAGGGCAGCCCCCTGAGGGCCAGCGGGTCCGCCACGCCCGCGGCTGGCATTCGGCCAGAGGGGAGAAGCAGGAACAGGAGGAGGAGTAGGAGGCAGCGGGAGGGCAGGCGGCGCGCGCTTCGACCCACCGCGAGCGAGATGGATGGGAGAAGAGTGGCGGGAGGAGGAGGAGGAGGAGGAGGAGGAGGAGGAGGAGGAGGAGGAGGAGGAACAGGGGGATGATGATGACGATGCTGCTGATGAGGATGTGGATAGCGACGATGGTGATGACGCTGATTGTGTTGTTGGTGCTGGTGCCGATGGTGATGGTGTTGATGAAATGATGCTCGCGCGCCGTATGATGATGGTGATGATGATGAGGATGGCGAGGAGCAAGGGGAGCAGGATGAGCGGAAAAGGGGAGGAAGGCCGATCATTGTTGCTGATGATGATGGTGGTGGCGGTGGTGGTTATCAGGATGATGATAATGCTAATGCAAACATGACAATGATGCTGGGGATGCGGATGCGTTTGGAATTGAAGGTGGGAATGCAGGTATGGATGACCTGCTTCCAAGGTATGGCACTTGAGGCGCGAACGCCGCACGGCAAGGCCGCCTTGCGCCATCTCCGCCAGCTGGCGCGCGACCAGGCTCAGCTGGTTGAGGAGGCCAGGGCCGAGGCGGTCTGCAGCGCCATATATGCCAACGCTGGGGGGGCGGAGCTGCCCGTGGCACTGCGCCAAGCCACGGCCCGGCAACTCCGCAGCGGCGCAGGCTGCCGCGAGGACGCCGCGGCCATGCACGAGGCGGGAGCGGGTCGAGCCTGCCAGGGCGGTGTACAGAAGGGTGCGCTGCCACGCGCGGGCGGGGCCCAGGGCAGCCCCCGCCGGCCCGAGAGCCAGCGGGTCCGCCGTGTCCGCGGCTGGCAATTGGCCAATGAGGAGGAAAAGGAGGAGGAGGCAGCAGGATGAGGTACGAAGAGGAGGAGGAGGAGGAGGAGGAGGAGGAGGAGGAGGAGGAGGAGGAGGTGAAGGAGGAGGAGGAGGAGGACGAGGAGGACGAGGGGGAAGAGGAGGAGGGGGAAGAGGAGGAGGACGAGGGGGAGGAGGAGGAAAAGGAGGAGGAGGAAACAGCAGGATGAGGTACGAAGAGGTAGGAGGATGAGGAGGTAGTGGGAGGAGAATGAGCAGGAGAATGAGGAGGAATCTTCGTCTTATATCTGAACATATGTGTATATATACATATGTATGTATGCATGTGTGTAAACATGTTCATCAAATGTGTCGGGGGGCCCGGGCCCCCCACAGTGCACTGATTTATCTTCCGGCCGTTTCGGGCCCAGCGGGGACGCAAAGAAGCGTGAAAGGGGGCCGAAAGACGTCCAGGAGGGCGCCACGACTGCCCGAGAGCGCTCCAAGAGAATCCGAAACCGCACAAGAGCGTTACAAATTTGGTCACTCATAGGTTGAAGACAGCCCAAGAGGGCTTCAAGAAGACCAGGGTTCTCCCAAAACGAGTCCCACGAGACATCCCAGAGGCGAAACATGTAGGTTTTTGCTTGAGGGTTTTTGGAGTTTTTCATGTTCTCGCTGTTTCGTGCTTCCGACGGTCTAAGACAGCCCACGCGGCCCCAGAAATCAGCTCAACACGGCCCACGAGCATCCAAACAGGACGCCACGACGGCGCAAGAGAGCCCCAAGGCGGCCCAAGAGCGCCCCAAGACGGCCCACGAGGCGCCCAAGATCGCCCAAGAAGGGCCCAAGAGGGGGGAACACGAACCGACAATTCGAGCCGTCCGCCCCAAGAGGCCCCCAGGAGGCCCCAACATTCCCCCTCCAGAGCCCAAGAGGCACCCGAGAGGCCCCACGAGGCCCAAAAGAGGCCCAAAAAGAGGCCCCAAGAACACCCCAAACGGCTCCCAAGAGGCATCCCAAACATACCTACCTATCGTTGCATCGCAGCATTGCATGACATGGCACGGCACAGCACGACAGAACTAACCGTGTCAGTGCATTGAACACGGACCAGAAAACACAAGAAAATACCTGGAGGAGGAGGAGGAAGAGGCGGAGGATGACGTCATCGTCGCCGCCGCCGCCGCCGTCGTCGTCGTCGTCGTCGTCCTCGTCCTCGTCCTCGTCCTCGTCGTCGCCGCCGCGGGCCCCTCCGGGGCGGACGCGGCCGGCCCGGGCTCGCGCCCACGCCCCCCGCGAGGAGCCGCCGTGCAGCCCTCGCTGACCTCGGGCGCCGGGGGCGACCAGGCCCACACGCCCACGCGGAGGGAGCGAGACAGAGGGGGGAGGGGCCGTTCAGCAGAGTGCAACCACCAAGCCTCATACCACTCGGGGGCGGAAAAGAGGGGCTGATGACGAGGGGGGGGTGGATATCATGCTGGGGGCCATGATATTTCCCCAGATTTCATGGCGCCTCTTCTTATTCCATCACGTCCCTGGCCCCCCCCCCTCCTGGGCCGCGCACATGCCGCCGGTCATGATTTGCACCCCCCCCTCTTGGACACCCCCCTCTTGGCCGCTCCCGAAGGAAGCGAGACAGGGGGGAGGGGCCATTCAGCAGAAGGCAACAACCAAGCCTCGTATCACAACGGACTCGTGGCCCATGTCTCCAGCCCGCAGATTTTACGGACGTGGTCTTGAGCATACACGTGGATCCGCTTGGCACAGTCGCCCCCCCCCCAAAAAAAGTACCCCCCCGATGTTTGGTTCATGTCTTCCTCAATCAAGTCCCCCCCAAGGATTAGGGACACTTCTTTTGTTTATCATGGGAGGAGGAGGAGGGAGGAGGGCGAGGAGGAGGAGGAGACGGAGGAGGAGGAGGAGGAGGAAGAGGAGGAAAAAGACCAATGTGAACCCAAGGCCCACCAACGATGCTGCAACATACCCTCCTTGATATCAGAGGGGGAGGCGGTATAGGGTCTGAATCGGAGTCCCGAGCCATGAGGATGTGGGGCAGTCAGGGGTAGCTACAGATTCGTGCCTCGGGCGCCCACGCGGAATTTTTCCCGGACCACAGTTATCCCGGATCATTCCGACGTCCAACCCTTTCGGATCATCGGAGTTAGGGGCAGTCAGGAGTAGGTATTGGTTCATGCTTCGGGGGCCCAAGGCCAGAGTTACCCAAGACTTCACTGAATCCGGATAGTTCGGGCGTCCAAGGGGCTCACCCGTCGATTTCAAGCCCAGCCGTTGCCTTCAATAATTTAGATGTGTCTTGCCCCATTGATGTTCAGGTCGTCGCTGGAATCGGAGGCGGTTTTGCATTGGGTTTTTATTTGCCCGTTCCTGGATGTGTTTTCGCAAGTCCCCGGTGGTGTTGCGAGTGGGCGTCGTTGCAGTTCGACCAAGTTGGGCGTCGGATGGAATGACCATCGCTATGCGCATTCCTCTTTCAGGAACCCACGCTGCGGAGGGTCGACAGCGGTTCCCTCTGAATAAGACACGGGCCGGGAGAAAAAGCAAACGCACATTCTAAACAAGATGGCGTTTGTACTAGATATCCGCTCTCTGGATACGAGCATTTGATAACCATTCGCGTGTGTAAACACATGCACTAGTGATTGTGAAAAGAAAATTCGTTGTGTTTTTTTAGCGTCTTTTATTTTCGTTTATCTCATACATGTTTTTTTCCACCTAGGCTCTGCCTAGAAGGGTTATTACCCGGTGTGCTTAAAGGGCCGGGCAGTGGAAAACGCTTCGGGCGGTTCCCCCAGGATCCGCCCCGCGGTTCCCCTAGTCCCTTGGGAGCTTTAACTTTAGCTTTAGCTTTAGCTTAGCTTTAGTTTAGCTTAGCTTTAGCTTAGCTTTAGCTTAGCTTCAGCTTAGCTTTACCTTAGCTTTAGCTTAGCTTTAGCTTCAGCTTAGCTTTAGCTTAGCTTTAGCTTAGCTTATATTAGCTTTACCTTATATTTACCTTAGCTTCAGCTTAGCTTTAGCTTAGCTTCAGCTTGGAGTTAGGTTAGCTTTAGCTTAGTTTCAGCTTAGCTCCAGCTTAGCTTTAGCTTAGATTTAGCTTAGCTGCAGCTTAGCTTTAGCTTAGCTTTAGCTTTAGCTTAGCTTTAGGTTTGTTTAGCTTAGCTTTAGCTTAGCTTTCGTTTAGCTTCAGCTTAGCTTTAGCTTAGCTTTAGCTTAGATTTAGCTTAGCTTTAGCTTAGCTTCAACTTAGCTTTAGCTTAGCTTTACTGTTACTACTAATGCTGCTTTCCTAGGGGCTCCAACTCCTAGGTAGGGTCGCACTGGGGTACTTTAATATAGATATAT
The DNA here is from genome assembly GCA_963575745.1 of Prorocentrum cordatum. Classification (NCBI taxonomy): domain Eukaryota; class Dinophyceae; order Prorocentrales; family Prorocentraceae; genus Prorocentrum; species Prorocentrum cordatum. Next base: position 22,661 of record CAUYUJ010004899.1, on the reverse strand, counting down.
GTATATATATATGTATATATATGAATATATATATACACATATATATATGTATATATATATATATACATAACGTCCGTCTTCACTTCGATAGCCGACGTGGGATCAAGAGACCTCGCTGCCGCTGGAGAGCGCCCGGCCACGGTGGCAGCGGGCTCCATTCGGGAGGAGGCAGAGACGTGAGCGGCGAGGGAGCTGCGCGGGGGCAGTTGCAGGCTCCACGCGCGTTCGCAGCCAGGAGTGCGGCCTGCGCGGGGCCACTTGCGGGCGCGTCGTCCGCGCGAGGGCGCTGAGCGAGACACCTTCCCGAATGCCTCTTCCGCACTGCTCTAGAGGGGCGCGGGGCCTCCGATCTCGTTGGCTAGACGGAGGAGGAGGAGGAGGAGGAGGAGGAGAGGAGGAGGAGGAGAGGAGGAGGAGGAGGACGAGGACGACGACGAGGAGGAGGAGGAAGAGGAGGAGGGGAAGAGGAGGACGCGGAGGAGGACGCGGAGGAGGAGGAGGAGGAGGAGGAGGAGGAGGAGGAGGAGAGGAGGAGGGGAGGAGGAGGGGGGAGGAGGAGGGGAGGAGGAGGGAGAGGAGGAGGAGGAGGGAGGAGGAGGAGGAGGAGGAGGAGGAGGAGGAGGAGGGGGGAGGGGGAGGGGAGGGGGGGGGACGGGGACGGGGAGGGGGAAAGGGAGGCGGAGGAGGAGGGGGGGGAGGAGGAGGAGGAATAATCATCATACTACACATCATAGAAGCAGAAGCAGAAACATAAGCAGAAACAACACAATGAGAAGAAACACAGGAGGAGGAGGAGGAGGAGGAGGAGGAGGATGAAGGGGAGAAGGATGATGATGAGGAGGAGGAGGAGGAGGAGGAGGAGGAGGAGGAGGGGGAGCAAGAGGAGGAGGAGGAGGAGGAGGAGCAGGAGGAGGAGGCGAAGGAAGAGGAGGAAATGGAAAAGGAGCAGGAGGAGGATCAGGTTAAGCCCAAGACGCATCAACGATGATGCAACAAGCCCTCCCTCCACTTTCCCTCTTGACAAGTCCCTGCACGGATTTTTTCGCATTGCGGGGGCTACCCCGCTGAAATGCAGCAGTCTGATAGGGGCCAGGAGCGGAGCCCATCCCTGCTCCATTCCCCGCCAGGTTATTTAACGCACCGCCTTCGAGCGGGCGCGCAAGGCAGTGCCCCGAGGGCGCGCCAGAAGTGCGCCGCGTGGAAGCGGGTACGCACGGAAACGCTTTCGGCGGCGCGCCCGCGCGCGAGCGGGCACGCACGGAAGTGCCCTCGAGGTGTGCCAGAGTGCGCCACGTTCGTGCAGGCACGCCCGAGAACGCCCTCGGAACGCGCCCGGGTGCGCCGTGTGCGAGCGGGCACGCACGGAAACGCCTTTGGGTGGCGCCTGCGGGCGGGGGGGTGCAATTTTAAGGGGCAGTGCAAATGTTTTCCGACGGCTCCGGAGATTGTTCCTAATTATCTTGTGGTCTTGGGTTTTCGTTTTGAAGAGACAGCGCCCCGCGTCTCCTCCCTTCCACCTCGACCCTCCTCCCTCCTCCCTCGCCTTCCTCCTCCGCCCCAGAGGGAGCTCCACCGAAGGCCCCAGTGGCGCAGCTCGCATGCGTCTCCCCCACCCAGTAGATTGTTTCGTGGCCCCATAGAGAGCTCCACCGAATGTTCCAGTGGCGCAGCGCGCATGCGATCCCCCCGCCCAGTACAGCGCTTCGTGGCCCCAGAGGGAACTCCGCCGACGGTCCCACTAGGGCACTTCGCATGCGGTTCGTGCGCCCAGTGAGTGCTGCGCGTCGTGGCCCCAGGGCGAGCCCCACCGAAGGTTCCAGTGGCGAAGTCCGCATGCGGTCCCTGCGCCCTGTGCAGCGTTTCGTGGCCCAACAGGGGGGCCCACCGAAGGTCCCAGTGGCGCAGTTCGCATGCGGTTCCCCGCCCAGTGCAGCGAGCGCTTCGTGGCCCCAGACAAGGGGCTCCACCGAAGGACCCAGTGGCGCAATCCGCATGCGGCCCCCCCGCCCAGTACAGCGGTTCGTGGCCCCATAGAGAGCTCCACCGCAGGACCCACTGGCGCAGTTCGCATGCGATCCCCTCGCCCAGTGCAGCGCTTCGAGGTCCCAGAGGGAGCTCCACGGAAGGCCCCAATGGCGAAGTTCGCGTGCGTTTACCACGCCCCGTGCAGCGCCTCGTGGCCGCGCAGGGAGGTCCACAGAAGACGATGCCCACAACTGCGGTGCCCACACTTGCACATGGTTGGGTGCTTCGCCAGGGTAATTGTGAGATAGCGCGTGTGCCACGTGTGTATATGCACCACTCGCTGCCGTTTGACCTCTAGGGGCATTTTTTTGCCATTGCGCCAAAACGCAACATAATCACACAGGTAGCGGGCGGAGCTACCACGCGATCCCCGTATCGTACCACTGCGCGCACGTCTCGTCAGAGAGTGTCGCACTACCTCTCTTTACTTTCTGCACTGGCAGTTTCCCTCGCTAGGGGACTGAACCTTGCGCCATGGCACTTTACTCTCCTCGCTATCGGCCGGGTACCGACGCGCAGACGCGGTCCGGGACGAAGAGTGGCTCCTACATCTACGACGGCACGGTGAATAACTTCCACGAGTGGGACTTCCGCACAGAGATGCGCATGAGCGCCGCCTTGGCCTCAGTGGAGCAAGAGACGGGTGCACCACAGGAGCACGTGAACACCGCAGCTGTCAACAATGTCGTAGAACGCTTCAGAGGTGACGCGTTCGATATTGCCACGGATATCGGTAAGGACGTGCTTCTAATTTCGACTGGGATCGATCAGCTGTTGCTGGCGATTCGTATTTCAATAAAACCCCACCGATGCGCAGGAAGCGAAGATCCTGTTCAATGTGGGGTAGAGACCATATGGACCACTTGTCTCGGCAGCACGGTGAGTCTATGGTCTCGCACAAATCCCGAAGGAAGCGCCGGTGCAGACTTGTCGCCAAAGAAGGTCCTCATATCTTGATGAGCGACAACATGTTTGGTTCCCTTCTCTTGGACCATGCAGGCCTCTCGCCTTCGGAGAGTCTGATGGTGTTGGCATCCACAGGAAATGCGACAAACGTCGGCAACATCAAGGACGTCTTGACCCTCCAGCACGGCCGCGTACATATCCTCCAAAAAAGCATGGGTGAGTCTGGCACAGGCTCCAGCTCTTCGACGCGAGCGCAGCCCAGGCCCAGCTACCAGAACAGGAGCGCGGGCAAGGGCAAGGCGCGTTTCTCCCGACCACAACACGCCTTCTACACTGCTGATGATGGATGGTACGAGCAGGAGGGGCATTGCCCTGTGGGGCCGAGCCCCCACGGATACTACGCGCCCGGCTATGCGCCAGAGCACGGCTGGGGCGACGCGGCCTGGGGCGACTGCGCCGACGAACGCGCCTGCGTCGACGAGGAATGGCATGCTCGCCGGGCCCCTGCCCAGGGTGGCAGCGAGCTCGACGCCGAGGCGGCCGACGAGATGGTCAAGGCGGGATGCGTGGAGGAGGAAGTTTCCGACGGGATCCAGGGCGACTTGGTCGCCAACCTTAGCGCCGAAGGGAGGGGCAAAGGCAGTGGGAAGAGCGGGGGCGAGGGCTGCCACTGCGCGCCCCAGTCGTCCAGGGAGGCGGCCAGGGAGGACCTTCCCTGGAAGATCGCAAGAAGCGGCTCCAGGAGATCAAGAAGCGCTCGAAATGCAAGACCCGCCACGGAACAGGCCACTGGCCCAGGGGCCCTGAATGCAAGGGCAAGCCCAGGACGGCAACGGCAGCGCACGCTGGAGACAGCGGCGATCGTTATGTCCAGTTGCGTGAGGACGATGACGAGCGAGAGTTCGCATCCGTCAGTTCTGTCGCTGCGCCGCCACCAACTTCTTATCGTGTAATTAGGGGCAAGGAGGAGTCGATGGGGATGGATCCTGGCGTTTCTCGTTGCGGCTCTCCTTCCGCCCTTGCGTCGCGCGTCGCAAGGCGCGCGTGCAATTGGGGGGGGGGGGCGACGGACAGCGCAGCTTGCAGCGCAGCCGCGTCGAGAGTCATGCCCGCGTGAGTTGCCTGGGAATGACCGAAACCGCTCCGGTTCAAGGGCTTCCAGAGCTCCAGGAGAAGAGCCCTCGGACCTCTGCAGCGGCTGAGGGAGATGCTCTTGGGTTCATGGCTGTTCGCCCGACCGAATATTTCACTGCGGCTCGCGTTTCTGATGGGGAGCTTGATTGGGGGGGGGTCTGTTTCGGATCCTAACTCTGTCCCTTGTCAGGGTGCTGCGTTTGCTTCGGGTCAGCGAAGTGGGCTCGGCTATGGTCGCGCTCCAAGGGGTGCTCCAGATCGCATGGATTGGGGTCGCAAGGTGAAGAAACCAAATGGGGATCTGGTTATGGTCCCAGGGTGGGTCGATGGCAACTTCGCTCGCAAAACGGACCGTTTGCGGGGGCTTCGGGGCCGAAAGTTTCCATTGACAGAGTTTTGCCTTATTGGGGTTCTTCTTCCGGCCTGAACAGGAAGCCTCCGAATCCCCCGTCGCCGACAATCATTCGGGGGTCGGTTCTCGCGCGCGTTTCGTTGTTCGCACCTGCAAGGGTTGCGGGCGCGAGACCGAGCGGGAGAGGTGCGCGGCGCTGCGCTCGCCGGGCGAGCGCCCGCGCGATCTCGTGGACAATCGCGGCAGTACTCCAGATATTGTTCGCGCGCAATGTTGTCGTTGCCTGGCATGTACCGATGAGCTGCCCAGCAAGACGAGACGAGAAAGCAACAGCTAGGAGAGTCGAACGCCCCAGCAACATCCAAGCAGAAGGGATTGACGAGGCGATTGATCCCAGCAACATCCAGCCCCAGCAACATCCAGATCGCCGCATTACCTCAATCGAGCTAACAGTTGTACTGGAGGCATTCACTAAACGTGCTGTTGAGATGTGCGGTGATACGGGTGACAGTAGCACAGGTGAACTAACTTCTTTGCTCCGCGACTGTGTCGCAGAAGTCGCAGATCACAGTCTTGTCGGTTTTATGGCTCCAACGCAGAACGTTTCGACCGAAGTTCCGGCTCCTTCTAAGCTTCGCACGGGTGACGCCTCCAAGGGCGAGGGCGTTTGGGTTACGCTAGACGAGGGTTGTATTTCTGTGTGCCGCGGTAAAGCTCGGGCACTTAACGCAGAGGATACATTCGAGAACTTGGGTTTCTACCCTGAATGGGTCACGGACAGCTTAAGACGCACAGCGGTATAGGAGGACAGGCAGGGTGTGAGACGACAGGTAAGAAAGTTTTCCGTTTCGTATCGTTGCTTCTCGTGGCGCCGTGAGTGGGTGTTTTGAGTCGCATCAGTTGAAATATTCGGATCGTGTTCTTCTCTTGTTGTCTCAGCCTCCGCAGGCTTCCCTCGGTCTCGCGAAGGATCTTGCTTGTGGTCGCGCTCTCTTGAGTCAGGAAGGTGAGGTAGACATGCGTCGTCGTGCTCGCCCAGGTCTTCTTGCCATTCGTCTTGATCAGTTTGACCCCGGGCACGTTGCGGAGCCCATTCGCCCGCTGCACACTTCGCACCTAGCAGCTTGTGACCATCCGCGCTGCGCTGCTTTTGCCGGCCGCGCTGCGCCGCCTGCTGACGTCGATCGCTCCAGTGACGACGGGATCACATGCGTGCCTGCGCTCGGTGATCACTCCAGTGACGACGAGGGCGCACGGGTCGCTGCCATGGCTGCTGGCGCTGGTGCTTGTCCCACGCAACAGGGCTCGAAGTTTGCTGTGATCACGCCGGGCCTGGAGAACTTCGAGGACAACCCGAGGCGCTCGGGGGCGACGATGCTGAAGGAGCACATCCGCCGTCATCATTGCCCCAGTCATGAGATGACTACCAGGGGACGCGACGGCAATGCCATCATAGATGCGCTCGTTGCTGCAGATGGGAATATGGCGAACTGTGGTCGGTATGTGTTGGTGGACACCAGGGCTCTGAACGACCCGACTCACGCGCGCCGCATCGGCCATCACCCGATTATCTGACGCAATTTAGCTGAGACTGAACATTTGGTTGGCATCACTGGGTGTGGCGAAGAACGCGTCTTCACAGTCTGCGTGCATTGTTACCATCTGTCGTTCTGGTCGGCATCTCTCCGTTGCTATCAGTTATGGTGTTAGGCAGTTCTTGGAGCAGTAGGAGATTGAATGCAATTCTGCGCGCCTGAGTCGGCATGAGTGGCCCAAACGTACTTGCAACGGAGAATGTGATGACTGCTGCCGTTTGCCCGGTTGGGCCCGTGAGATGGCAATTTCTGCGGCTGACACGATGGTTTCGCTCCTTACTGAATCCTTCGAGAAGTTCAGTACGGCGCCTCCAGTTCCCGAGCCGTCTGCCAAGCGCAGGCCCCGTGGTGGGGCTGAGCTGGCCAGGATGGAGGAGAAGAGTTTTCTCGCTTCATCGAGCGTGGTTGACGGAGTAGATGGCGAGGACGTGGCCACTGTCATCCGGGAGCACATTAAAACGGCGTGGCGTGAATCCTTCGGCGCTGACTATACTGAGGCAGATTCAAGACCATGATGAGGCGATATGTTGGGCGCGAGTTGCAGTTCTACCATTAGGACAAGTGGCCGCCTGCAGATTATGTGATTTGTACGTCATGCTCGTGAGTGTGCAGAGACCGGTGCGTTGCCCAATCTTGTTGGTGGTAGTATTTCTGTTGCTGCTGCAGCGTCGCCACCGCCCGTCGCCGCATATTCTTCTGCCGCCGCTGCGCCACCCCCTTCATATCAGGCGCGCGATTCGCAGGGCGATGACGACGACGCGCCGAAGAGGAAGGTTCGCATGGGCAGCGCCAGCAAGTTGACGGGTCTTCCTCTGGGCACGCTTTTACTTGAGGGCACGATCGTTTGCCCTCCGGGGATGCCACCGCCAGAGCGCAAGCCCGCTGTCCTCGCGCCGAGGCAGCCGGGTAGACCGCCGCCTGCACGCATCCCCAGGGCTCCTCTGCCGCCTCCGCCACCGGAGCCGCCGCGCAGGGTAACCGCCACCGCCTCCGGCGAGTATTGTCGCAGCCAGCAGCGACGACGAATCGAGCGAGACTCGTGCGTCTCGTTCAGGATCCCCGACTTCTCCAGTCGAGAGGGACCTGGCCACGTCGGGCGGTGAGCGGGCCGGAGATCCAGTCGAGGGCTTCGGGCCGATTGCAGTTGGCGCAACTCAGCTGGATTTGCTTTTCGAGCACGGCGAGAAGAGAAACTTCATCACGCACGTTGATCTTCGATCGTTCCTATCTTAGGGGTCGAAGGGCCGCGCGGGAGAGCAGGTCGCTGGGAAATTGGCGCGTGCGAGCTGCAAAATTTTTCCGTTGAGCACTCAGATCAAGTTCCCGCCGGCATGGTCTTCTTGGTAGAAGAGTTCCATCGGTCGCTCCAAGGGCGCCCAGTCCTGGAAACGTATCGAATATCGTGCTGCTATGAGTTCTTCTGTGGATGCTGAGGAGTCCGGTCGAGTAGCAATCTCTGCGCGGCCTCCGAGGATCCGCGTTGCCGGAACATCGCATCTGCGTGCGCCACTGCAGCTCGACAAGCATGAATTGACTACCATGCATGCTAAAGGCCGTGCCACATATTGCTTTGGATTGTGTAACGCCAGCCTGCAATATGAGTTGCGATCCGCGCGCGTTGCCGAGCTGTCCGCGCCAGGCATGTCTGCTACCGACGAGGAGATTGTCGAGGGGGTGATCAGGAACACCGATCCGCTTCGCGGGCGAGTGGGGGCCAACCTGGCCGGGGCACTGCTCTACGTCATCGGCGTCGCGTTCGCCTGCCCAGTCTCGAGCGACGCGGTGGTGCGCCCAGATTGGGTGTTTTCGGTGGCAAGAGACGTCGTCGAGCGCAATCCTGATCTCGTTGTCGCCTACGCATCCTCATCAAATCATCATGTGATCTGTGATTGTTTCTCTGGGCTGGCTCTGAATAGTGGCCCTGTAACTGTTGCGCTCGGCTATGAGTCTGGTTGCTCAAGCCTTGAGGTCATTTGCGCGCTGAGCTCGCACCTCGAGTCAGACGCGGACATCGCGAGTCAGAAATTCCTTGAGTCCCCCAGAGAGTTAGGTCAGACAGTTAGACCGGATAGACTTGCACTTACAGCTTTCCCCAATGAGGCCGCAGAGGAGAGAGTTCGAGACGCTTTGGGCGCGATCATCGGTGATGACGGCGTCGCTGCTGTCTCTAAGGAACGCCTGCGAGATGAGGAACAATATATCCCGGAACAATTCGACCTACCCAGCGAGCCGAAGCACGAAGGAAAGAGAAGAACAGCGCGGTTGCAGTTCCCGCTCCGCGCAAGGATCGCCATTAGACGACTGCACAGACAGTTGGGTCATGTGCCTAATCGTGTTCTCGTGCAGCTATTGGCAACCTCCAGGCTGTCATCGGACCGCATTGAAGCCGCCGAGAATTATCGATGTGAATCTTGCGAACATCACAAACGGCTAGGTCAGACTCACAAGGTTGCCTTGCCCAAGAAATTCTGCTTCAACCATGAAATCGGCATCGACTGTCTAGAGGTGCAGGGCAACATTGGCGAACGCTACACCTGCTTGAGCATAGTGTGCCAGGTTGCAGCATTTCAGCACGTGATCTTTGTCCAGCAGGGAGGCGGCACGCCATCTTCGAAAGCATGCCTCGCTGCACTTCAGCGACACTGGTGTGCATGGGCAGTTAGGCCGAAAAGAATGGCGGTGGACCATGGACTGCGTAACAGAGGAGTGTTTCTGCAATGGTTTAAGAGTCAATGGGTCCACCTCCGCGACGCCGGAGTCGAGTCTCCCGAGCAGATAGGCCGCGCCGAGAGACATGATGGACTTTGGAAGAACACCTTTCAAGAAGGGTGTACACGACAAGAATGTTTCCGGACTCGATGAAGTCATCTCTATTGCATCAGAAGTCGACAACACGAAGAATGAGATGTCACGAGTCGGCGGATTTGCGCCTGTTCAGTGGGCACTCGGAAAGAGAATTCGTGTCCCAGGGAGTCAATTCGACGACGAGGAAGCTCTCGACTTGGGAGTGCTTGCGAGTGTTGCAGAGGACGGAGCCGACGAGTTTTCTGCTAAGTGGAGCACTGGTTCACGTATCGTCGGATTCGACGGCAAGAACGCATGGGTCATCACAGAGGGTGTACCTGTCTGCGTGGCTGTCGACAGGCTTCGACCGTGCACAGCGGCTGAAGCGTTGGCTTGCCAATAATTCCCAAAGCACCATGACGGTGGTGCTCAGAGGTATGCACCTCCGGACGGGCAGAGGCAGTCATTCGCGGGCGAGCGACGCGCGAGCTGCCAGAACCACAGGCGCAAGAGCAATCTGCGCAAGAGCGTCCCATGGCGACGGAAGAGCTGCCAGGGATCCCAGATGGCCCCGAGTTCATAGAGGAAGCATTTTTCCACGCGGAAGAAAATGAACAGTCAGATGGAATGATCGTTCCTGTGCCGCCCGCGTCGAGGTCGTCACAGGTGGCTCGAGCGCCCCTTCAGAGGTCGCTACTAGACGGCTCCCCGAACGGCATGCAGAGTCGCAACGAAGTGATGCGCGTAAGGGCCGAGAATTCAGATGGTAGCGCGGGCAGGGCTTCCGATTCTGTCTCGGAGCCTGCTCCTCATCCATCGATTCCACTTCTTGAGGCCATGCGCAGGGCCAGAACATCAGGGCCGGGCATGGATCTTCTAGCTCGTAGGAAAGCTCCACTTGCTGTTGAGCCGCATGAATCACTCGCCGGATTCTTCAACGGGCGCGTCGCTCACAAGCTGCAATCTAAGAAAAAGCTAAAGAGAGCAAAGAATATGGTATATCATCGGGGGTCTGATGACGTCAAAAGCGCGTTGCGACTGGCAGGACAAAACGACTGGGGAAATGGCGGAAGTTCAGCGCCGTTGTATCTATTGATTCCGTGGAACTGCAAAATCTTCGCGACGAAGGATACCGCATGGTACCTGCGCAATGGATCGAAATTGACGAGATGGAACATCTCCGTAGACTGGGTGGACATTCGGTGGCACCCGAGTACATGAGCACACTTGTCATGCGTGGAGATCTGGAAGAGTCTTTGGGTATCCGCGCGGCTTCACCAACGTGCGAACACGATGGGCTATGGTTGATAGTATCATGGGCCGCCGGTGCGAAGAAGACGCTCAAGTGCGCCGACGCTGCATCTTCGCGCTTCCAGGGGCAGGAACTCGACCGCCCCATGCTGCTCAAGCCACCGCCCGACGGACTCGAAGGATCACCGGGTGGTGGAGCACTGGTCGCGCGCGCGCCTGTCTATTGCGCGCGCGACGCAGGGCGAGGCTCGTGGAAGAAAATGCTCAGAAGGTTTGCAGCTCATGGTCTGAAGGAGAATATTAGCATGCCTGCTGTGCCCAGTATTCACAATGACAAGAATGGCATCACGCGTATGTTAGGTACACGTGTGGATGACGCGCTATGGGCTGCAGACTGAAAGTCAGAGAATCATCGATTCGGTACTAGCAGAGTTTTATATTCGTGAGATCAAGTCGGATATGTTTTTTCGCCGTGGCGGTTTAAAAGTTGCTCAAGATGAAGACTTCGCGGCGAGTAGCGGGGCCAGGGGCCGTGCTGAGAAGTTTGAGGCTGCGTCCTATCCTAGAGAGTGCCCCCCTCAGGTGAAAATGGAATTGGGGCGAGACAGCGCAGTTCAGATCGGTCGTAGGTGCTCTGTCATGGGTTCGCGTCAGAGTAAACCTGAGCTATTGTCTCGTGTGAGCAGCCTGCAGTGCGTCACGCTACGGTACTTCATCTCACAGAAGCCAACCGTGCATTAGAAGAAGCAACTGGGTCCGCTGACTGCGGGTTAATATTCGAAGGTAGAGCTGTTAAGCGGCATCGAGCTAGGCTAGTTCTTACTGTTACTGGCGCCAGCTGGGCAGGATCAATGGACTCGCAGGGCCTGGATTCATCGAGGGGAGCAGTGATCATTTTCACCCTAAATGTATATCTAGTAAAGTTATCAAACGAGTCTGTAAATCTATACTGAAAGCAGAGACCCTGGCTTGCTTATGGGGTGTCGAATCTGGCGTACGCATTCGCGCCGCCATCGCAGATGTGCGTGGGATGCTTGGCGCAGGGAAGAAACGGCCAGCCGACTGGGAAGACAAAACCGTGCTTATGAGACGCTTATGGATGACGGATTGCAGAAGCCTTGAAGATCATCTCATAGCACCAACTATGACTAAGACCGAAGATCAGCATTTGAGTATCGATTCGAGTAGTTTAAGACCAGAAATTTGGACTAATGGAATGGAATAAGTAGAGATTTTCATCCACGCTGATTTTGTGGCACGATCCGATGGTTCGATACAAGCATTATGGCTGTTGGTCGTTTGACGAAGAATATGCCTACATATTTCCCTGTTAAGATCTTACGTGCAAATTCGTATGACGTATTTCCAGGTCTGAATCTACCGTAAAGAAGGTCAAGCAACACCTGGCGAGGGCCAGGATGAAAACCATCCCATCGGGGAAGTGAGTAAGTGAGTCCTGGCTGCCTTTGACTTGAGTAATCCTAATATGGGAATGCTCCCTTTACTGCCCCTAGAGGCTTAGTGAGACCAGCGGTACTGCGCGGTCTGCCGGCTAGCTCGTGATACAGTTTCACGGGTGTGAGATAGTGCGTGTGTCACTTGTATATATGCACCACTCGCCGCCGTTTGACCTCTAGGGGCCTCTTTTTGCCATTGGGCTAAAACGCATCATAATCCAGGTGATATTTGGAGGTCGTGGACCCCCCTTGCTGACCGTCTCCGCGCGACCGAGACGGAAGGACGTCACATCCCCGCGCGGCGCACAAAAGGGAAGGAGGCTCCGCCTGCCTTCCGCGCCGCTTTCGGGCGGGCGAGCTGGCCCTCGCCCGCCGACGTGGTGCATCTGGCACTCCGCTGAACACCCACACCCTCGGTCGCTCGTTGCCTGGCGATTGTCAGGGCCAGCGCTCGCTCCGGAAAATATGTTTGTGTGTATATTTGTATGTAGAGGTATATCGCGATTTACACATTCGTCTACATACATATATGTAAGTCGATGTGTGTATATATACAGGTATGTGTATATACCAGTATGTCTATGTATATACAGGTATCAGGTGCAAGTATGGTGTGTATATATATATGTGTGTTCGCACATACAGATGCTTCGATGCATACACATCGAGAAAAAAACCATAAAGGGGCAGACAGCGCCAGGAGGAGGGGCTTAGACTCATCTATGTGTATATATATACATGGATATGCACAGATACGCGGGTGAATTTGGGTAAGGTAAGCAAGGCGGCAAGGAGAACCAGAGGGAAAGATGAATAACCATCCTGGGGCCCAGCAGGTGTACGACTGCAAGGAAGGCTACGCCAGCAGACGCACCAGCTGGAGCGAGCTCAAGAAGGCCACCGGGCGTCGGCGTCGACCTGTGTGCGGCGAGGGGAGATGAGGAAGCACGGGAGGGAGTGAGGGCGGGGGAGAGGAGCGGGTGGAGGATTCCGAATTGCAATTGGCATGTGAATGATGTCTCCTGACGAATATCGCATCAGGGCGACGGCATGGGCAAAACATGTTAGAGCCTGGCCCCCCCCAGAGCCAGCACCTGCTGCCTGGGTTGAAACATGCCCGTCAACCATACTTGTAGAGGGTCGGGCGCCGACTGGAGGGGGAGGTCAAGGGCGCATCTGGGAGGGGAGACGAGACGAAGAGAACGGAAAAGAGGGAGGGAGCAGGAGGAAAAGGAGGTCCTTGCCCTCCCTCCCTCCCTCCCTCCCCATCCCTCGTCTAACCTCGGGCTGCCCCTCTTCCTCTCTCCTCGCCCTCTTCTCCCCTTCCCTCCCCTCTCCTCGGCCTCCTCCCCCTCCTCCCCTGAGCCTCCCGCGCCGCCTTTTCCTGCTCCCCCCGTCTACATTAAAGCAGACTCCATGTGCAAGCCTGTAGCGTACCTCGGGTGTAAAACAATCGACTCAGGCGCAGTGGGAATGATTGTGAAGTAGGCGGCAGGCCCGTGCGGTACAGGAGATGCAAGTAGTATAGGAGCAGGGGCGTGTCCAGAAGGGCGCAGAGTAACTGTGCCGACCGCCAACATTGAGAAGGGGAAGATGAAAGACCGAATCGCAAGTAAATGCCGAATCGAACATAGATCAGAAGGAGCAAGCCGAACGTCGAAGAGATCGAAACACACGTGCAAGTTTGCCAGCTAGGGTTGGACTGATCATTCCCCAATGTACATGTACACAAGCCAGGCAGCAGTTCAAGAGACTGTAGGGTGATTCGCCAGAGTTCCCCACCCCATCCTAACCCGACCCATCCAACCCAAAGTCAAGCGCAAGAATAGTGCAGAGCAGACTGGAACTAGCACGGGCTGTAATGGTTGGCCTGTGGACTTTTCGATGGGCTGAAAAATCGATTGCCAGATTCTGGCGCATTGGACGAACACTGATGGGGCAACGATTAGCCCTCCTCCAGCATATGTCTAATCACTCCGTCCCCATATCAGGTTTGATTGGCTGGTGCGATAGCTGGCTTGAAGTGGAATAGATTCGGCAGTGGTGCGGGCTGATGCTGAGGCTGGCGCAATCAGTGTTGGCCGGCCTGTTATTGAACTCGTCAGTTACATGTGAGAATGGCCCGGCTGTTGGCTGAATAGCTGAAACGAAATTGCTGTTGCTGTTACTGTAAATGAAGGCTGACACTGTCAGATTGTGCTGGCCAATCTTATGGCATTCTACAAAACCTCTGTCAAGAATGAGAGCTCAGTGCAGGCTGGCGCTGTACAATAGGTCAGCCTGAGCCGTGAAATGAAACGTTGGCGGTGTGGGGGACTGAGCATCGGGCACTCGGCGGCCCACAGCAGGGTTGGTCCCCCCTCCGCCGAAGGCCACAATGGCAACCCTTTCCTCCTCCTCCTCCTCCTCCTTCTCCTCCTCCTCCTCCTCCTCCTCCTTCTCCCTCCTCCTCCTCCTCCTCCTCCTCCTCCTCCTCTCTTTCAGGCGGCCGCGAGTCTCTCCCGCGCGCCCGGGCGCTCTGTGGTCGGGAGCCAGCAGACACCACCGCCGCCCCGCGAAGCGAGCGGCACCCCAGGGGGTGGCCGGCTGTCGACGACAGCAGCGACTCCCAGGGGTGCCGGAGGGGTCTTCAGGCTGGGCCCTCCTCCTCCTCCTCCTCCTCCCTTGGCTCGCCCCCTCCTCCTCCTCCTCCTCTTCCTCCTCCTCCGCCTCCTCCTCCTCCTCCCCCTCCTCCTCCCTTGGCTCGCCCCCTCCTCTCTCTCTCTCTCGCACGTCCATATCGGGACCCCCCCCCTTCTGGTCGGGCCGCCGCGTTCTGCTCCCTTTTGCCACCCGGCTCCGCTGCTCCTCTCTCAAGCAGTGGCGAAGCGTCCTGGCTCGCCTATAGCCCCACCAAAGACTGTTCTGAGAACCTTTCGTGGTTTGGGCGGAATGTTCTCAGAACATTGTTCTGGCGGAGCCTGTCTTGTTTAAATGCCGGGACGGTCGGTCCCTGCTCAATCTTCGAACCGCGCCACCGCCGTTCTCTTTACGCGTGTGCTCGTTTTCTGATTCAGTGCTTTGCTGATCGGCGCGGGCCGTCGCACCCACCCCTCTTCCCACCCCCTCATGGAGCAGATCCCGTTTCGAGCAGGCGGAGCCCTACCCCCATCGGACGCACTGTTGCAAGCAGTCGCACCAACCAGAGGTCCGGAGCCAGACCCCCCCCCCCGTGCCCCCCCTCCGCCCAATGTCGAAACGCCGAATAAGGAAGCGCTAACCACGTGGTAGATTACTTTCTTTTGCGCCAGACCACCTCCGAACCCGAGTACGCTGGTTCTTGCGCTCCGTATCGTCTAGGGTGGTCATGGCCTCTTCAGCTCCCCTTTCTGTGGAGGGGCGTACTTGGCCGTGTCCGAACGGTCTGCCGTCCTCCTTTCTGAGAGTTCTGTAGAATTCCTCGCGTCCCGCCTGTGTCACGTGGTCCTTTCGCGCCAGTCGACGTCGTAAGAGAAGTCTCCCATGCAAAGAAAAGTGTGTGGCTGATGACGTGAGCTCGTCCCCGCCGCGCCCCTTCTGCTGCCACTGCCGTCCCCGCTCGCGCTCCCTGCCCGCACCGCGGCTGGCTGGCGGCGTCCCGTTGCGCTCGATTCGTGCTTGCCTATGCCGCCACACCTCAGGAGGGAAAAGAACACACAGACACAATTAATCGTCGATTCCCCAGAAACTATGGGAAACTATGGGAAGTGGGGGGGAAGACAGAAGCCCAGAAAATAAGGGAAACTATGGGGAATCCTTTTATGTGTGTGTGTATGTATTTGGGTGTCCCAGGGCCCCTTCAACACCATGCCCTCGAGCCTCGAGCCTCGAGCGTCGACGACGTGGCGAGCGGCAGCAGCAGGGGCAGGGCCACGGCGAGGGAGACGAGCATCGGCAGGAGGAGCAGGAAAGGGAGGAGTGGCCCCGCGCCGCTGTCGGGCGTCTCCTGCTCCTTCTCCTCCTACGGCTGTGTATATATAAACAAATAGAAACATGTGCATACACACCTGTACCTTTGTTCCTCCACCACGTGCTCGTAGCACTGCCCGCCCTTGAGTCAGATCGCTTGACTGTCGTGCAGGTGCTGGATAACAGGATGCCGCACGGCGTGTGGAGCGGCATTGTAGGTGTTTTGAAATGCCCTGAGTGCCACGTCGTTCCGTCGTGCCATGAATAGCTTGTACGCCGTGTCGTGCAGCGCGTGGATCCTGACGTCCCCCGAGTCGCTTTCAGACATCTTTTTGTCCTTGTCCTCCTCGGCTTCTCTTCTGCCCCTCGTGATGTCCGCGTAGTCTAGACGACCGATTATTCATGCATAGTGGGCGGTGTACAAGCCTGGAAGCACACCGAAAGCGGTACGGACACGGCATTCCTCGTGCCACGCTGTAGTTGATGGCGTCTTGTATCTAACCTCTGCCGCCACCGCCACATCTGCCGGCCCTTCTCGCACCACTGCTGGCCCTCCTCGCACCATTGCCGGCACGTTTCGCACCACTGCCGCCCTTTCTGGCACCGTTGCAAGCCCGTCACGTACAGTCGGGGCGCTGAAGAAGGAACCCTTTTCGTTGGGGAGGGGCTCCGCGTTCCCTGATTGTTTCACAGCTTGCCTCAGGTTCTGCTCAGGTTTTCCATGGGAAATCGAAGTTGAACTTGTGGGAAAAAGTGGCCTCGTTTCTTGTTTAGGGTTCCTCAGGTCAACACCCCGACTGTACCATTGCCGGCCCATCTCGCGCCAGTGCCGCTGCCTGCCCTTCACGAAGGGCCATTGCCCGGGCCCTTCTCGCACCACGGCAGGGCCGCCTCGCACGAGGGGGCTGGCCCCAATATTGCAGCCGATGACGCCGGGCTCGTGCTTTGCGGCCCCGCAGTCGTAGCTGATGGCGTCGGACTCGTTAGGAGGAACATCCTGGAGGCCTCGCGCGGCGCGTAATAGTGGCATGATCTAGTCTCGTCCACTTGTCAGTTCCGTAAGCTATGGGTCGACGCTCGCGCGGCGATGCTCCGGAGTCAGTCCGACGTAAATCCGACGTAAATCCGACGTAGTCCGACGTAAACCCGACGTAAATCCGACGTGGTTCCGACGTACATCGGGTCTCAAGTTGCCGCGCGAGGCCTCCAGGAGTTTCTTCATGAGACTCGTGTTTCCTTGTGCCACCCTCGTATCCGATGGCGTCGCGCGCCTGCTCCGGTGTGGCTCTCCCCGTAGAGTCAAAAACCCTAATATGGACGCGCGGCTTTGCTCAGGCTACCCTTGCGTCCTTGCTCTCCCTCGCTCTTGCGTCCTCGGGATTTTCGTCGTCCGCCGCCCCAGAAATCCCAACTTCGGCTCCCAAGGGTCTCCCGTCCTTACCGCGGGTCCTCATTAGGGTTTTTGGCTCTAGCCGACGGCGTCGGCCTCGCGCGCTCGGCCCCACCGCTGTCGGGTTCGTGCTCTGCAGCGCCAGCCCGAGGCCTGCCTGCTCCCTTCTTGATGCCCTCCTCCTCCTCCTCCTCTTGATGCGACACCGCTTCTTGCTGCGTTGTCTGTACACGTGCCCTTCTGCAGTGGTGTCTCAAAGCCTGCCTGTACGCCTGCTGTCTGCCGCCGTTGGCCTTTCTCGCAGCTGGTATTCATAGCTGATGACGTCTGGTGCTACGCTGGCTTCCGTCCAACACTGCAGGAGACCGAGGACGAACTCTGGGGCATCCCTGTTGAAACTTGGGCCTGTTGATTGTCATATCGCCTGCACGTCAGATTCGATCCGGCGTAGTGCTACCACTAATTCTCGGAGCAAAGACATCGGAGGTTTCAGATCTGCTCCAGGGGTTGGGTGCGATTACAGCCCCGCGTGTGCACACAGGTCGGACGTGGCCAGCAAAGCTTGTCGCACCGCCACTCGTCTCATTCTCTGCCGTCTTCTCTTGGCCCGC
Source organism: Prorocentrum cordatum (assembly GCA_963575745.1). Taxonomy (NCBI): domain Eukaryota; class Dinophyceae; order Prorocentrales; family Prorocentraceae; genus Prorocentrum; species Prorocentrum cordatum. Next base: position 5,229 of record CAUYUJ010004899.1, on the reverse strand, counting down.
GCTGCGGGCTCCCTGGTCACGACCACCACCACAAGAGTCTCATTTCCTGGGGTGTCGAGTTAGGGCCGTGTTCGGCGAGACCACGGCTGTCGAGGAGGAGGAGGAGGAAGAGGAGGAGGAGGAGGAGGGGGAGGAGGAGGAGGGAGGAGGAGGAGGAGGAGGAGGAGGGGGAGGAGGGGGATGAGGAGGGAGGAGGAGGGAGGGAGGAGGAGGAGGAGTGAGGAGGAGGAGAGGAGGAGGAATGGAGGGGAGAGAGGAGGAAGGAGGAGAGTAGGAGGAGGAGGAGAGAGGAGGAGTGGCCGATGCGCCCCGCCTGCCGCTGGTCGCTCGCGGGCTGGGGCCGGCCCGGCACATGGCGGCCCCCTCAGCGGGGGGACCGCGGTTTTGGCCCCCCCATGGCCCTCTCTCGCCGCCTCCTTCTCCTCCTCCTCCTCCTCCTCCTCCTCCCTCTTTCTCCTCCTCGCCTCCTCTCGTCGTCCGTCCTCCTCCTCGTCGTCTTTCCGTCCTCTCTTACTTCCTCCCCTCCTCCTCGTCGTCGTCTCCTCCTCCTCGTCGTCTCCCGCCTCCTCCTCCTCCGCCTCCTGCTCCTCCTCCTCCTCCTCCTCCTCCTCCTCCTCCTCCTCCTCCTCCACGGCCGCCTCCATCCTTTTGCCCTTTCTTCGCCGTCCTCCTCCCCTGGCGGCAGGCGTGGTGCTGCGAGAAGCGCGGGTGGGGATGCGACGTCAACCTGGAGCTTCCGCAGGCGCCCTCCTGCTCGCTCCCCCCCAGCCGGCACCGGGGCAGGGGCTGGGCCGATGGGGCTCGGGCCGCTTCAGTCAGGAAGGGAAAGAGCACACAACACACAATTCATCGGCGACTCCCAGGACAAGATGGGAAACTATGCGGAGTGGGGCGGAAGACGCATTTCCAGAACATGTGGGAGCGTTTTGGGAATCGTGGGATTTGTGCTTACTTATTTGCGTGTCCCTGGGCCACTTTAGTCCGCAGGAGGACCATGCCACCACACCAACCTCGGGCCGGCTCGGGCGAACCCTTCGGCCCAGGACCAGTGGAGCAATCCTACACCGATTCTGGGACCACGCCGAGCCTGAGCTGGCGCAGTGGTGATGTGTGTGTGTGTGTGTGTGTCTGTGCTATGCGACTTCGAGCATGAGGTTCAGGAGGGGGAACGAAAACACACACACACACACACTATGAATCGTCGATTCCCAGGAGCATCTGGGAAATTATAGACAGTTTGTGTGTGGGGGGGGGGGGACGACGAACACCCAGAACATCCCTTCCGAGGAGGGGGAAGACGACGAGGCGAGAGTGCAGTTGGAGGTGCAGCTGCGTTGCACTCGCGCAGCAGCCCCGCTGCCTGTCTGGGCGTCGAAGAGGACCTGGCGTCCGATGCGCGGCTCTTTAGCTAGGGCTCCCTCGAGGGCGCGAAGTTATTCGCGCTTCGCGGTCCTCCTTCCTCCTCCCCCTCCTCCTCGTCCTCCTCTTCTCCCTTTGGGGGGGCGGCGCGAGGGCGCGAAGTTATTCGCGCTTCGCGCTTCGCGCAGCGCGAAGCGCGAAGTTGGGAGCCCTAGGAGATGAGGAAGCGGAGGAGGAAGAGGACGTGATATGGAATGGCAGGAGGAGCATCAGCAGCAGCAGCAGCAGCAGCAGCGCGGCACGTGAACTGTGGCGGGGGGGAGGAAAGGACGAGGAGGACAAGGCGACGAGGAGCAGGAATAGGGGGACGTCGAGAGACCAGGAGACGGTCCAGGAGTACGACGAGAGGAAGACCACGAGAGAGATGACCAGGATAACCAGAAGGACGAGGAGGTGGTGGAAGAGGAGGAAGAGGAGGAGGAGGAGGACGAGGACGGCGCCTAGCGCCGTCGGTAGGAACTTCCGTGGCTTGGGTTGCGCTTGTCTTCTCTCCCTCTGGCTTGGCCTACGTCCTTCTCCTCCTTCCTCGCCCCTCTTCTTACTTATAAAGTTCGGTGGGTGCTCTCTTCTCCTTTCCCCCCTCTCCAACTCCTTCCTCCTTCTCCTACGTGCTCATCCTCCGTCCTGTTCATTATTCCCCCCTCTTGAAGTGCCTCCGTCCTCCGTCCTTCTCTTCTCCTCTCGTGCCGCCGTTCAGGGGTCGACCTAAACGGTGTTTGGGCGATTGCCTGGGCTGGTTCCGTTTCGATGTTGTTTTGCAGCAAAGGCGGATCGGAGACAACACGAGGGACAACGAAACGAAAACGAACAGCAGTGTTTGGGCCCATTCCCGCCGCTCACCTCCTCCTCCTTCTGTGCTTCCGTCCTTCTCCTCCTCCCCGCCCCTCCGGACTTTCCAGAGAGCTCGGCGGGCGCCATGCGCCGTTCGAAGAGAGTCTCCGCTCCCAGCTCGACTTCCCCCCTCCTCTTCCTCCCTCCTCCTCCTCCTCCTCCTCCTCCTTCCTCCTCCTCCTCCTCCTCCTCTTCCGTCCTCCTCCTCCTCCTCCTCGTCCTTCCTCCTCCTCCTCCTCCTCCTTCTCCTCCCCACTCCCCCACCACTTTCTTCCTCCTCACCTCCTCCACCGGCCTCCACCTTCCTCCTCCGCCTCCTCCACCCTCCTCCTCCTCCTACCTTCCATTCTCCTCATCCCTCCTCCTCCCTTTCCCCACCTCCTCCCTCCCTCCGCCTCCTCCGTCCTCCTCACTCCTTCTCCTCCTCTACCTCGCTCCTCCTCCTCCTCCTCCTTTCCTCCTCCTCCTCCTCCTCCTCCTCCTCGGCTAGGGACGGAAAGGACAAGGCGACGAGGAGCAGGAATAGGGTGACGTCGAGAGACCAGGAGACGGTCCAGGAGTACGACGAGAGGAAGACCACGAGAGAGATGACCAGGATAACCAGAAGGACGAGGAGGAGGAGGAGGAGGAGGAGGAGGAGGAGGAGGAGGTGGAGAGTGGAATGAGGAGGAGGAGGATGAGGAGAGGAGTGTTGTGAGGATTGGAGGAGGAGGAGGAGGGAGGAGGATGGGCGTCAGGATATGGTTGTAGGAGGAGGAGGAGGAGGAGGAGGAGGATGAGGACGGAGGACGGAGGACGGACGACGGAGAACGGAGACGGAGACGGGAGAGAGGACGGGATGACGGAGGACTGAGGAGGAGGAGGAGGAGGAGGAGGAGGAGGAGGAGGTAGATGCGACGGCTCACGCTAGCCTGCGTCGGTGCAGCGCAAAAATGGAGGAGGAGGAGAAGGAGGAGGAGGAGGCGGAGGAGAAGGACGGTGGAGGAGGAGGAGGAGGAGGAGGAGGAGGAAGATGAGGAGGAAGAAGAAGAGGATCAGGACGGAGGACGGAGGACGGAGGAGGAGGAGGAGGCTGGAGGCGGAGGAGGAGAAGGAGGAGGAGGAGGAGGAGGAGGAGGAGGTCGAGGTCGAGGTCGAGGTCGTCTCGGCAGGAGGGTGCCCTCGGGGAGGGCATGCCCTGCGGTCGGGGAGGGTAGCCTCGGGGAGGCTACCCTCGGGGAGGGTAGCACACGGTCGGGGTCGGCTCGGCAGGAGGCTGCCCTGGTGCTCCTCGTGCTTGTGGGGTGCTCTTGTGCATCCTGGGAGAGGGTGCTCTCGAGTTCTCTGCGGATTGGCCTGCGGCCCGTGGCCTGGGCGCCAGCTGTACGGTCGGACCGAGGTGCGAGGTCGAGGTCGGCTCGGCAGGAGGGTGCCCTGGTGTTCCTCGTTGGTACCCTCGAGGAGCGCTAGGGTACGCTCGAGGGTGCCCTCGTGTTCGGTGGGTGCTCTTGTGCATCCTGGGAGAGGGTCGAGGTCGGCTCGGCAGGAGGGAGGAAGGCACGCGAAGCCGAAGCATGTAGGAGATGGGGGCAGGAAGGAGGGAGGGGCCTCGCCGTCGTGCCTCCTCCTCATCCTCTTCCTCCTCCTCCACACTTGCACAAACTGTCTACTACTCTCCTCTCTCCCCTGATGACGTCCGGGAAATATCTGGACCCCCTCCGCGCAGTGAGTTTTTGCACAAGATTCCTGAGAAGTGGGTTTTCGCTCGGGTTTTGTTTTCAAGATGCTGCTCCCGCTGAGGCGTTGGCCTCATTTTCGGGCTTCCGCTCGTTCCGAATCGTGCTCCCGCTGCAGCGCTGACCGCATTTCCGCGCTTCCGCTCGTTCCGAATCGTGCTCCCGCTGCAGCGCTGGCGCGATTATTTCCAGCGCCATGCCACAGCATGTTTTCGGTCATTCCAAATAAGCGCCAAGATCTAAACCATGGCCCCCGAAAAAAACATCCGAAGTGATTACGCATTTGGTGCCGATCCGTTGATTTGTTGGGGCCGCAGAAGTCCCCCCCCCCACTTTGGCGTCGCCACGCCATGCTAATGCCATGCTTTGTCATGCTACGCCATGTAATGCTAAACCACGCTACGATATCTGACTGTGCGGATATAAAACGAGGTCTAAGTCATGGTAATGGATGTGAGGGAGGGGTAAGACTTCAGACATGACGCGAGCGCATGTAGATTGGCCTCCTCCCTCTCCCCCTCGTCCTTCCCCTCCCTCCTCCCTCTCCTCCCCCTCCTCCGCCTCCTTCTCCTCCTCCTCCTCCGCCTCCTCCTCCTCCTCCTCCTCCTCCTCCTCCTCCGCTTCTTCATTTGGTGCCCAGCGCTCCCGCGGGCGCGCGCGGACACTCGCTGCTGCCTCGGGGGTCGCTCCTTGCCGACAGTCATTCGCCTTCCTGCCTACGCCAAAAGGGCGTGCGCACCGATCTGGAGCCCAGGATCGGTGCCTTGGCATCGCTCGGACGTGTGCATGTTTCCTTCGGCGAGGACCATCGAGGAGCATCCTTGATCATCTGGCGAAAAAACCACTTTCGAAACCGAAAGAAGCACGGGGAATGGACGTTCGAGCGATGGCCAGGTGCCGGTGTCCAGCTCCAGGCATGCGCCTGCTCCATGTCTCTTTCGGTGCGTGGGCCCCCGGAGCTCTGGGCCCCTTCCCCGTGGATGGCTTTGTCGCCCCGACTTTTGTTGTTGTTGTTTGTTTTTGTTGCTGGTGGTGCAGGGGCCAGGCGAGGGCCCCCGGAGGCCCCAAGGCACGGCCCCCAAACCCGCCGCTCCAGTTTCTGTCGGAGCTGATGTGCCTGTTTTCCACCACCACCACCACCACCAGAAGTTGGAGGGGGGAATGAGATGAGATGGAGGAGGAGGAGGAGGAAGAGGAGGAGGAGGAGGAGGACGGGGACGAGGAGGAGGAGGAGGAGGAGGAGGAGGAGGAGGAGGAGGAGGAG
>CAUYUJ010004898.1:0-65973 GCA_963575745.1 Prorocentrum cordatum | reverse complement strand
GAGGAGGAGGAGGAGGAGGAGGAGCAGGGAGGAGGAGGAGAGGAGGAAAGGAACGCGGGGACCGTCTCGTCAAAACGGGGACCCAACACCACAGGATGGTTGGGAAAAGTCAGCACGGGAGGCTTGTCGCTATTTTCGGCCCCTGGGGGCCCTCGCCGGGGAAAGGGTCTGGACTTCTGGGGACGCCGTCCTGAAAAAAGCAGGGCGTCGCACGTCTGGGCTTCCAGCACGCCAAGGGCACTGCAGCCAGACACGAAGGCAGCAGTCCGTAAAGCAAGAGCTCAGCCAGGGCAGCTCACGCACCCGGAGACGAGCTACGCCGCACGGCCCGCAGCATGGCGCCGAGAGGGTTGTTTGGGCGGAGTCCCGCGCGACGGCGAGGGGCAAGCCGCGAATGGCCAGGATGTCCCATGCGGCGAGGGCCTCTGGAGTCCTCCTGCCAATAGACCAGCCCATGGCCTATTTGCACATGAGGAGAGGGGGAAGGAGAAGAGGGCAAGGGAAGAGGAGAGCGAGGGGGGAGGCGAACTGGAAAGGGAGGGAAGGGGATGGGGAGCAGGAGGGGGAGGAGGAGGAGGAGGAGGAGGAGGAGGAGGAGGAGGAGGAGGAGGAGGAGGAGGAGGAGGAGGAGGGAGGAGTGTACGACCAGAGTAAACCCAGCAAGCAAAAACGACGATGCAGCACGCCCTCCCGTCCGAAGTTCCCTTCTCAGTGCAAGAAGCGCTCCCTTGGAAGACGAGCACCCGAGCGGCTTGCAGCCATTCTGACCAGAGCCCAGTTTGAAAAGGACTGGCTTACATCGTTCTAGCGACAATATATGTATATACATACAAGTCGGCATACACATATATATATACGTACACACATACATACAGACAGACAGACGACACAGACAGACAGACAGACAGACAGACAGACAGACAGACAGACAGACAGACAGACAGACAGACAGGCAGACAGACAGACAGACAGGCAGGCAGGCAGGCAGGCAGGCAGGCAGGCAGGTATACATACATATACGTACATGCATACATGCATATATGCATATATGCATACTTACATACATACATACATACAGACAGACAGACAGACATACATGCATGCATGCATACATGCATACATACATCCATATAGAAATACAGACATACAGACACACAGACATGGATACGTACAGGCATACAGGCGTACAGAGATACAGACACACAGACATCCATAAATACATACATACATACACATACATACATACGTGAATACAGCATGTAACATGGTAGGATCATGAGACTCACCGAGCTGTCCAGCGAGAGCCTCGATCTGAAAATGGACCGCCCCGCATCCGTAGAGCACTGATGCGCAAGTGTACCTTTCTCGGTCTCTACGTCCCAGGAAGTCTCCATGCGATAGGTCCATATTGACAAGAAGCCCCCCTCCATCCTGGCAGCTGCTGCACATGTTCAAGTGTCTGGCAGTTACGTTCGAGGAAGTCTCGAGCGAAAGCGCCATGTTGAAAAGGAACCGTTCTTCATCCTTGGAAAATGTTGCAATTTGTTGGCCCACGTGCGCAGTTCTGAAGCGAAAGCCCCATTTTGAAAACGGACCGCCCGCCATCCTTGTAGATGCTGCCAATTTTTGAGACGAATGTGCGCGGCACTGAAGCGAGAGCCATTTGGGAAAATGAGCCGCCCTCCACCCGCGAGACGGTTGCAAAATGTCCAAAAAGTGCGTTGCGACAAGCTTGCACTAGCCGCGATGATTGTTAAGGAAGTTTTAGGTGAAAGCTTCATGTTGAAAAGGTGCTGGCCTCCATCATTGCCGCTGTTGCTAACTTCATTGCGACGAAGGTGCGCGGCTCTAAGGCGATACCCCAGCTTGGACAGGAACCGACCTCCATCGTTGTGTCTCTTGCGTGGCGCTCCAGCTGACTGTGCGTGGCGCGAAGGCGCGAGCCCCATACCGAAGAGGACCCGGCCTCCATCCGCGTAACTGCCGCAAGCGTATAGGTTGAATGCGCTCGGGGCTCAGAGGTGGGAGCCCCACTGTGAACAAGACGGCCAGCCTACGGACACGTCTGGTGGTGCGGCAGAGCGGAGTCATCTACCCATGAGGGGTGGAGGAAGAGGGCGAGCAGGGCAAGGAGAAGGATGAGCAGGAGGAGAAGGAGGGGGAGGAGGAGGGGAGCGTAAGCGGGAGGAGAGGGGAGGACGAAGGGCAGGACGGAGGGAAGTGCGGGACGAGGGGGACAATGGGGAAGGCGAGCGCGAAGGAAGGCGACGGAGGCAAGGGCAAAGGGAGTACAGGGACGGGCAAGGGTGAGGGGGGGGAAGGGCAAGGGCAAACGCAACAGGAAGGCGAAGGGGAAGAGCAAGGGAAGGGCAGCGAGGAGGGGTTGAGAAGGAGACGGACAAAGAGAAGTGGAAGGGGCGGGCGGCGGTGAGGCGAGAGAAGGGGAAAGCGATGGGTCGAGGAGGGAGGCAGGGGAGAGGTAAGGACGGGGGAGGCAGGGAGGGGGAGGGGCCAGAGGGAGCGAAGGCAGGGAAAGCAGCGGACTTGCGAGGGAGGTGCACGGGAGAGAGCCCAGAGCCGCCCGGGCGGCGCTCCCGGTCAGGAGAAGATCTTGTGCAACCTGCACGAGTACGGGAGCCGCGGGCACCCTCCGTCTGGCCCGCTCTGTCGCCCTCGGGGCCCCCCGCGCCGCCAACGGCGACACTCCTCCTCCTCCTCCTCCTCCTCCTCCTCCTCCTCCTCCTCCTCCTCCTCTTCCTCCTCCTCCTCCTAGGGATAGGAGGAGACGAAGAAGACTGACGAGAAGCGGCGGCATCCGAAAAAGGAGGGCGCGGCGAGGGTGACGACGAGGGAGAGGAGGAGGGGGACAAGGCGAGGGAGAACCAGAAGTACGAGCAGGAGGGGAAGGTTACCCTGAGTGTCTTAAAAAGCGTCGAGGGGGCTGTCACCCCCGCCGACAGCCCCACATCGACCCCCGTCGCGGGCAGCCACCGCGCGCCGAAGGCGTTCCGACCCGCGTCGCGGCGCGACGACGAGGCGAGGTTGACCCCACGCTTATTAAGAAACCCAGAGTAAGCAGGCATAAGAGGACAGCAGTACAGGAAGACGACGACGGGGAGGTGACGAGGATGAGGCAGACGAGGAGGAGGAGGAGGAGGAGGAGGAGGAGGAGGAGGAAAAGGGCGACGACTACGGCGAAATGGAGGAGGGGGACGGACGAAGACGACGACGATGAAGACGTCGAGAGAAGATGTTGATCCTCCTCTTCGTCACCCTCATACTCATCCCCCCTTCTTTCCCCGTCCTGGACACTGACCATCGTCGTCGTAACCTGGCGTCTCTTCCTCTTTCTCGCTCTCCTCTTCCTCCTCCTCCTCCTCCTCCGCCTCCTCTTTTCATCAGCATGCCATCGGATGAGCCTGTTGCGTCGGAGATATCCTCATCATTGTCGTCATCATCATCACCATCAGCAGCAGCAGCAACCGCATCATCATCATCATCATCATCAGCATCATCATCATCATCATCATCATCATCATCATCATCATCATCATCATCATCACCATCACCATCACCATCACCATCATCACCATCATCATCATCATCAGCATCATCAGCATCATCAGCATCATCATCAACATCATCATCCCCTCCCTCGTCCTCCTCTTCATCCTCGTCCTCCTCCTCGTCCTCGTCGTCCTCGTCACGCACGTGCGCTGCAGGAACACATCCGCAGCCTCCATCCCCATCGCGCTGGACGAGGCGGTCAGAGACGGCCAGGTCAAGCCAGGCCCCCTGAGAGGGGAGGAGACGAACGGAGGGAGGAGGAGGAGGAGGAGGAGAAGGAGGAGGAGGAGCAGCAGGAGGGGAAGGAGGAGGGGAAGGAGGAGGACGAGGAGGAGGAGGAGCAGGGGATATGTTTGCTTGTTGTACGACTGCAAGCTGGAAAATCAAAAGGCACGGCGAGGCCATGAATTATACGCTTGGATGCGTGACGTAAGTTCCCAAAAGCATGTTGAGTAATCCGTATCAGCGGACATGAGTTCGGTGAATACACCATGTGACGTCGTGAGGTGCGGGTACAGTGCTGCAGGCGTACGTGCGCCAGCAGAGAAGGCGAACAGAAGAGAAGGAACTGGCCACGAAGAAAAGGGAGGGGCAGCCGGGTAGAAGCAGCGGAGCTCGAGGAGAGGAGAGGAGAGGAGGAGGAGGAGGAGGAGGAGGAGGAGGAGGAGGAGGTGCAGGAGGAGGAGGAGGAGGAGGAGGAGGAGGGGGAGGAGTAGACGGGAGGAGGAGGCGGAGGCTGGCGGATGCAGGAGGAGGTGGAAGATTATCCCAGGCTCTTGTTGGTTTCCGCGGATTGCAAATGCCTTACGGCCGGTGTTGCCGACCCTGAACGGGGACGACGACGACGACGACGACGACGACGACGACGACGACGCTGAAGTGGGCCAGAGTCCTCAGGGATGCTTCTTGGGGTCTCTTCGGAAGGCTCCCAGGGGCGTCTGGGGAGCCTCTTGGGGGTGTTGGCAAATATATTGGGGGTGATTCCTCCACGCCTAGCTTTCTTCCTCGGCAGGAGAACAATCGCGTCCTGGAGGAGAGAGCGGGCTCTTCTGCACCTGGGCGCAGCGCCTTGTCCACGACCTTGTAAAGTTGTACGGGCAGTGCCGTTGCATGCGGTGCATGCGCAGCGGCCTTGTTCCATTCAGCCTTTTTGCCAATTGCGAGGGCGTGGGCAGACGGCACAGGCTGTAGACTGTGCACCATCATGTGTTCTGCAATGCTTGTGGCAGCTATTCTCGTGAGAACGCCGTTTCCTCAGCGAAGTCTTGCTCTGGAGGCGTCGTGCGAGGCTCGGCCGCGGCTTTCCGACTCACCCGGTTGTGGGAGTCGCGAGACCTTCGGATTGGCCAGTCGCTCGCGGGCGATCGGCCAGTGTCGTTAGGTGCGCTCGGAATTTGACTCTCGCTTCAGAGACGCCTTGGGTCATTCCGGCGAGGGTCGAGGGGATGACAGCGGCGCTCCCGAAATGTCCCGTTAGGCGGTCGGCTCTTGCCGTCTCGCTGCCTCCTCGCCCCCTCGCTCCCTTTCCTCCTGACAGGCCCGCCGAGTCCATCCAAGTCCCCCTTCCCGACGTACCCTCTCGGCGAGAAGATTCATTCATTCAGTGCACAAGCGGCCTTGAGGTAATAGGCCGCGCAAGCCGAGCTCAGCACAGCAGGCATTGCCCGCCTGGCAAAAGCTCCTCCTCCTCCTCCTCTTCCTCCTTCTTCTCCGCCACCTCCTCCTCCTCCTCCTTCTCCTCCTCCTCCTCCTCCTCCTCTTCCTCCCCCTCCTCCTCCTATTTTCTCCTCCTCCTCCTCCTCCGCTCCTCCCCTCCTCCTCTCCTCCTCCTCCTCCTCCTCCTCTCCTCCCCCCCCCCTCCTCCCCTCCTCCTCCTCCTCCTCCCCTCCTCCTCCTCCTCCTCCTCCTCCTCCTCCTCCTCCTCGATCCTCGATCCTCGCGCAGACACATCACCCACCGAGCCCCCGAGGGCCGAGGGCACAGAGCTTCGCAGCCGCGGGACGCGAGGCCGGCTCTGCTAGAGGGCGCCGCGCGCGGGAGGGGGCCCCGCCGCGGCGGGCCGGGGGCGGGCCGGCGGCAGGCCACGTGATCGCGTGCTCCGGGTTCGGCGCCGGGCTGAGCTGGGGCGGCATGCTGCTGCGCCTCTGAGGACCCGACGCCCCCGGACCAACACCCCTCTGCGGCGCGGCGCCGCGGCGGCGCCCCCCTCCTCCGGACTCCCCCGCCCTGCTCCCTCCCAACCGTTTTCCCCTTTTGTGGGCCTCCTGGGCCTCCGGTGCTGCCACCGCGGGATTCGCCCCGAAATCCTGGTCAGAACGCACCCCTGGAGAGGTCCGGGGAGTAGCGGTATGGGTATCTGTTGGTTTCCCCCCACCCACCCCTGCGCCTTCCCATCCCTCCTCCGCCTCAGCCTCCGCCTCCGCCTCCGCCGCCCCTCCCCCCTCATTCTCCCCTCCTCCTGCTCCTCATCCTCCCGCCCCTCTCCCCCAGCCGCTGTCCCTTATTGAAAGCTCCTCCTCGTCCTCGTCGCGCCGCCGGGCGTTTCGCTCAAGGCTTCCGTGCGGCCTACGACTCCGAAGGGGTGACATGTTCAGCTAATGCACGGACTGCACGGATGGAGAACGGCCCGTTTTCAGGATGTGGGTCCCGTACTTGCGCCGCGCGCGTTCGCTTTCCCAAAAACTACCAGAAAGGAGAGCCGCCCACACTTGTTGTGTGGTTCTCGTCTCAGCGCTGCGAGCATATGTGGTTTGACAGCTTCCAGCAGCTACGAGAATGGAGGGCAGCCCGTTTTGAAAGCGTGGCTTTTGCCTGATACCTCTTGTGCCAAGCATGACCAGAGGCGATAACATGTGCAACAGCTGTACCAATGGAGGGCGGATTCTTTTAAAAGTGGAGCTCCTGCTGAACACGTATTCCATGCAGGCAACCAATAGTTCGAGTTGACACAGCAGTGAAACGCATGGAGAGCGGCTCCGGTCGAGACTCCAAGTTAGATGGCCAGCTGCTTAACTTCGTGCAGCAGCTTCGCCGAGAGGCGACGACTCCTTTGCCACATCGGGTGTTTGATTCGCGCCCGCTACTTCACACGGCCCGACCTCGTCGCAGTCCGTATGGCGAGCAGCTCGCAGGGCCGTTCCTGGTCAAGACGAGGCGCTCGCCAGAGTGGCAGGCCCGTGGTGTCGCCAGCCTTCCCTGGAGAGGGGGGGAGGGGGGGGGCGCGTCCTGCCGTGCAAGAAAAACAGGATGCCTGCAAGGACGTTCGGGGAGGGGGCTCCTGGCGGGAGGGCGTGCTGCAGCCCCGTGGACGCCTCTTGAGTTTATTATGGTCCTTGCGCTCCCCCTCGTCGTCCCCATACCCCGCACGAGGAGGAGGGAGGAGGAAGGAGGAGGAGGAAGGAGGAAGGAGGAGGAGGAGGAGGAGGAGGAGGGAGGAGGGAGGAGGGAGGAGGGAGGAGGGAGTAGGAAGGAAGGAGGGAGGAGGGAGAGGAGGAGGGAGGAGGGAGAGGAGGAGGAGGAGGAGGAGGAGGAGGAGGAGGAGGAGTCAATTTTCATCTCGCCCATCTCCCTCGTCCGATGGGGTGGGTCCTGGCTGCCGCCCGCTGGGAGGAGGGGACAGATGAGAGAGGAGAAGGGGGGGAGCACAGGCCGCAGGAGCGAGGGATGCTCGGAATGAGGAAGGGAAGGAAAAACAGGGAGGAACGGAAGGGCATGGGAGGAGGAGGAGGAGGAGGCCAAGATTTAGAGAGGGGGGAATGGAGGAAGACGAGAGGGAAGGGCAGGGAGGGGAAGGGAGGGAAGGGGTGGTGGAGGGTGAGAAGGAGGAGGAGAGGGGAGCCGTTCTGGCTCCGAAGTCTGCGGGCGAGGAATATGCAACATCGAACTTCCGAACGGCGTTGCTGTTGCGGGCCACGCTGGCGCGCCACCCTTTACACTCGTTCACGCTGTCCATCTTGGGGCTTCTGAGGAGGGGATTGTGACGCGAGGGTGTATTGCAGCATCGTTGGTTCATGTTGGGTCTACTCTGTTCTTCCTCCTCCCCTTTCTCCTTGTCATCCTCCGTCCTTCCTTCTCGGGGTTTCGGAGAAGACCCTGACTGCATTGGGGCCTCTTCCACCACAGCTAGACCGGTTGAGTGCATCAGAAAGGCATTCGTGCTGTTCTTCTCTTCCTCCTCCTCCTCCTCCCCGCTCCCTCCTCCCAGCCATCATCCCTTTCCTCCTTTTTCGCAATCGTCCTCGCCACATCCCTTCGGGAAAGAGGCAGGCTCCAGCTGCCGCAAAGCCTGCTGCGCCGCATCCAGGCCCAGTTGGGCGTCGCTGTATCGGCTCGAAGCTCCAGGGGGGTGGGGGGGGGCCTGCGCCCAAGGCGCATGCAGGCCCGAACTCGGCGGGGGGGAGCGCTGCACTGGTGAAGCAGGGGGGACCAGACAACGGTGACGACGACGCCGACCGCGACTCCGGTGAGGATGACGACGGCGGCGGCGACGGCGGTGACGACAACGGCGGCGGCGGCGACAGCGACGGCGACGGCGACGACGGCGACGCCGACGCCGACGCCGACGCCGACGGCGGCGGCGACGGCGGCGGCGTTCGCGGCGGCGACCACGCCACAACGGCCTGGCGCTGGCGTCTTTTTGGGGAAGGGCGCAGGTGCCTAGGGGAAAACAGACAGTAGGGGGGCCCATGCCAAGAAACACCCTGCTTGCCTCCAGGGTGCCCCGGGTTTTTTGGGTTTCGATGGCCTTGCGATGGAAAGCGTGGCGATCCCACACCAGAGATCAATGGACGTCCTGGGGTTCCAGGGCTGGGTTTCCTGTGGAAGGCGTCTTGTGGTCGGGCCCCTGCTGTGCTCCCCAAGCAGTGCTTGCACTAGGGGGGGTGCGCTTGGCGCGCCCAGCGGATTTGCAGGGTGCTCTGGGCTGCCGCCTCGTGCCCGGCCGTGGGGGCGATCCGTGGGCGCCGCGCGCGCGCTGGCCGGGCGTTCCGTGCTCTCGGGTGTCGAGCGCGTCGTGGGCGCTGGCTTGGCGTTCCCAGGTGTTCCGGCCCGTGGGCACCCCGTGGGTGCCTCGTGCGCTGGGAGGAGGCGGAGGAGGAGGAGGAGGAGGCGGAGGAGGAGGAGGCGGAGGAGGAGGAGGGGGGAGGAGGGGGGGGGGGGAGGGGGAGGAAGAGGAGGATGAGGAGGAGGAGGAGGAGGAGGAGGAGGAGGAAGAAGAGGAGGAGGAGGAGGAGGAGTTGGATGTTCCAGGTGTTGGCCCCGTGCCCACCCGTGTGCGTCTCGTGGGCGCCTCGTGCGCTGGCTCTGGGTGTTCCCGCGTTTCGCCCCGTGCCCGCTCATGGGTACTTCACGCACGCGCACCTAGCTTGCATTTCACCTGAAGAACTGACTGGTTGGTTGTCCGCAGCGCCAACGACTTGGATTGCGACGTCCAGGTTGCATTATATATGTATGTATATATACATACATACATACATACATATACATATATATATGTATGTATGTATGTATGTATGTACGTATGTATGTATGTATGTATGTATGTATGTATGTATGTATGTATGTATACACACATAAAGATATGTGTATGTATGTATATATATATGTATATATATATATATATCGACAGTTGTGTTTGGAGGCGGCTAGGCGCTCTCAGGCCTTCTCTGCAGCCTTCTTGGTCCAAGCCCACTGATGCAGTGGGTGGCCGACCAACTGAGTGGCGCGACACCAGCAGTGCTTGGTGCCATAAGTCGGGCGGATGATGTCGGAGGCGACCAGCTGCGCGTGTCACTTCGATTCGAATCCGCTGGACGAGGGGCTCTTGGCCATCCTTCGGGCTCAGCTGGACCGCTGCGGGCCAGATCACTTGCACTGCCCGCCCGCACCAGCGTGCGGGCCGACGGCCAGCAGTTTGCTGGTGGCGGCGGGGCTGGTCGTGCTGCTGGGAGTGGCGACCACGCTCGGGCTGCAGGTGACCTTGGCGGGGCGTGAGCGGGCAGCGACGGCCACGTCCACAGGCTGTGGGGTTACACCGAGCGTTCCGGCTGTGACGCCGTCCACGCTCCGTCGCTTGCGTGATTGCGACGACGCTGCACATTGAGATCATCCAGATACTTGTGGGGTACTCGACGACCTCAACATACAATGGCATCACAGGCTGCTGTTGTACGAGAGGGCCCTGGACGATGGGTGGGGGCAACACCCGATTTTTCAGTGCAGGTGCTAGACGTGACAGCCCACCGCGTGCTGCCCTTCGTGCGCTCCGCGCCGTGGCCAGTCCAGGTGCGTAGCAATGTGTACGGTTTCAACCCGCTGCGCGCGGAGACCAGGTGGCGCGGGCGTTCGGGCACCAGCCGGCGGTGGGCGCGGCCGCCTCGGCAGCGGACCGACAGCGGCGCGTCTCAGACACAGGACACGAGAGCTTCAACGAGGTGATCCCCGACGGCAGCATGCTCGGGGACCGCGCCGTGGTGAAGGGCGAGACGGGCCTCAACCTGATCAACCAGGAGTCGGGCGAGTGGGTCGCGGCGCAGC
This sequence comes from Prorocentrum cordatum, assembly GCA_963575745.1. Taxonomy (NCBI): domain Eukaryota; class Dinophyceae; order Prorocentrales; family Prorocentraceae; genus Prorocentrum; species Prorocentrum cordatum. Next base: position 55,872 of record CAUYUJ010004898.1, on the reverse strand, counting down.
GGGTGAAGAACCGAGACCTGGACGGCTGGCTCGAGCGCAAATGGAGCGGGCCAGGGCGAGACCTTCGCATCCTGCTTGTCCACCGCGACTCGGGCGGCAAGAGGGTCATGCTGCTGCGAGAGTCAGCGAACCTCTTCACCGACCCGAAGTTCGCCGACTGGCCGTTCGAGGGTCCGTTGTCGGCTCGCGAGTTCATGGCGGACGTGGCGGCTGCAGGGCTCGAGCTGCACCTGTACCCGACCTGGTGGGAGAGCATGCGCGAGGCGAACCCGTCGGGCAGCGTCGCGCGCGAGGTCAGGCTCGCCTTCGACTACCTTCGCGCGATGCAGTCCTACGACCAGCTGAACATGCAGGCCCTCGCGTCGGTGGAGCTGATCTGCCGCCGCATCATCGTGTGCCAGCGGGCCGTCAGACGCAACCCGAAGGCGCCCGACTTCACAGGCCTGGAGCGGCTCGCGCAGTCGAACTTCGACGAGCCAGGTGGTCTCAAGACGACGGAGCTCGACAAGTACATGGCCGAGCAGCAAGAGACGAGCGCGACGGTGCTCAAGAGCCTCCGGCAGGATCTCGAGGAGCAGGAGAACGAGAGGAAGAGGCAGGCCAGTCGCAACAAGGGCGACGGCAAGCCGGGCAAGGACTGAGGTGGCTCGGGGGCGCAGCGACGCTCGAGTTGTCATCGCGGGGCTCGGGCTACAGCGCTGCACCCCGACCACCGACGACGAGTGCGACCTCGGCTTACCGCGAAGTTTTGACGTCGCCGTGCGGCGCGCCCCCCTTGCCACTACCTCTTCTGGACGACGGTGGCGACGAGGGTGATCGGGCGGCCCCGCGTCGCCCCCCGACCCGTGCCGGCGCTGAGCCCTCGGCTGCCGCCCCCGCCGCTGACGCGGCTGCGGCTCTGAATGGCTCGGCCCCCATCACGCGTTGGTCGGCCGCTGCAGCTGCGGCGACCGAGGCCCTCCAAGCAAGCGGTCACATCGGCCCAGCAGTCGATACTTGACCGAGTCGTGGAGCGGGCGGACGACCACTTTCCCATCCCTTCCGACGCTGACTACTCCTCCGCGCCTCAGGACCTCCTGAAGTGCACCGACATGTACTCGACAAGCGACGCTGCCAGACGGGCCCCGATCCAGCTGGAGCGACTGAGAACGACACCGTGCCGAAGGAGATGTTGGGCGTCGCGGGGGCCGACGCCCGCCGGCTCCTAGCCGACCCCTGGAGGAACATCGAACGACGAGCTGATGAGGTCGAGGCAGATGGTCCACCTCCACGGCCATGCTCCGACCCCCAGCTCCGCCAGAGCCGCAAGCTGCTGAAGGAGCTCGTGCTGACCCGGCACCGCGGCGGCCTCGCGGCCATCAGGCCGTCGGCGAAGGCGTTCATCGGCCTCTCTACGGTCATTAAGAAGGACGGCTGGTGGCAACGGCTCATCGCGGATGCCCGCGTGCCGAACCACTGGCACTGCCGGCCGCCGCACCCCTACCTGGCGACGCCAGGTGAAGCCTCGACGCTCGACCGGAGCGACGCGGCGCTTGAGCCGGGAGCTGCGGCGGCCATGGAGCTGCGCGGCGCGGCCGTGGACCTCCAGGACGGGCTCTACCAGCTGTGCTTCAAGGCGACGAGCGACTGGTTCGGCATCGACTGCCGGATGACCGCCGAGGAGACCGAGATCACGGAGATGTACGATGTGGTGGACGGCGTCGGCACATGGCTGCCCGTCGCGGCCGACGACGCAGTCTGGCCCTGCCTCTGCGGCGTGCCCATGGGTTGGACATGGGCCTTGTTCATCCGCCATTCGGCTCTCACAGCCGCCATGGTGGAGCCCCCGGCGCGGGCGATGCGCTGCGAACGGAGCTCGGCGGAGGCCCAGCTTCTGCGAGACGGGCGGCCCGCCCCACGGCTGGCCGAGGGCCGGCCCGTCGCAGCGCCGCGCGTCGACACCGGCAACCTGCTCTGCTTCGACCTGGAGGACGCCAAGGACTCCTACGATGCGATGGCGGCCGTGCTGACCGAGCGTGGCTTCACGCTGCGGGACAACGCGGAGTGCGACCCGAACCTAGACATTGTGGAGTTCGAGCTGCAGGGCGCGAAGTTCTCCTGGAGGCAGCGGCGGTCGAGGTTCTGGCGGCTGTGGCATGCGCTGCGGCAGCTGGAGCTCCAGGCGGGCTGCACGGGGGAGGTGATGCGCATCGTGCTGGGCCACCTCGCGAATTTCTTGATGCTGGCCTGGCCTGCCCCGAGCGCACTCTCGCGCCTGCATGGGCTCAGCCGTCAGGAGCCGACACCGACGGCAGCGCTGCCCCGCGGCCTTCTGCTCGGACGCCTCCACGAAGGGCTACGCCATCCACGCGGGCGTCGCTGACGAAGGCGAGCTGCGCGACGTCTGCCAGCGGCGGGGGCGCTGGAGGTTCGCCGACGCCGAGGACGATGAGGGGCCTGGCCTCTCGGGGGCTCAGACCGCGCTGGACGCCGATTTCCTCGAGCTGGGCAGGGGCCTGGACGCGGAGGACCTGGCCTGGAGCTGCGGGCCGAGACCGCCCTGCTCGGCGCGCGCCCCGGGCAAGCAACCCGGCGCCCGTCGACGCCACGAAGGCGGTCGAGGCCGGGGCCCAACATCCCCGTGCGACCAGCATCGCGCCCTCGCTGCCCGACAGCACGGCCGCCGCCAGGCGCTGGAGGCGCCCGCTGGTCGGCGCTTGGGAGAGGCACGAGGCGATCCACATGAAGGAGGAGAGGATCGCGCTGATGGGGTTCTACCATGCGTCGCGTGACCCAGCGAGTCACGGCGGCGTAGTCCTGTCGCTCGGCGACAACCTCTCCGAGGTCTTGGCCACAGAGCGCGGTCGGGCGCACAACCCTGCTCTGAACGTCATCTGCAGGCGCGCCGCCGCGATCGAGCTCGGGGCCGAGGCGCTGCGGGTTCGCCGCGACATCGAGACGGCGCGCAATCCCACCGACTCGGACTCGAGGCTCGCGGAACGCGGGCTGCTGGCGCCCAGCGAGGCGCTGCGCGGGGGCCAGCTGGCGGCTCGGCTAGGGCGGCTGCGGGGGCCGGCGGCAGGCGCCGCGGCAGACCCCTGCGACTTTTGGACGTGGTGGTCAGACTGTGCTTGATCCAAGCTATCGGAATGGGTTGACCCTTGACCGTGATAACTTTGCTCTCACTGAGGATGTCAATAGTTCTGCATTTGGACTCTTGCCAATAATTCAGAATTCGTTGGCTTGTGGCGCGCTTTCAGCAGAGCCCTACCACGCTAATGTCTATCTCCCAGGTGGCGTCTTCCATGCACATCGCGACACTCCGGGCATCAACCAGATTGGATCTCTTGTGTTGTCACTTCCGAGCACCTTCTCGGGGGGCACTCTTGTGGTCTCCAGTGAGGCTTGTGGGAATCAAAGTTCACCTTCGCGATTCAGTGGGCACACCAGCGAGGTGTCTGGCGCAGTCGCGATCCCATGGTGTGCGTTTTTCAGCGATTGTAAGCATTGGATTGAGCCGGTGATTACAGGCTGCCGCGTGACCGTCACATATCGCCTGCTCAGCAGCAGCAAGGGGCAGGTGACAGAGAGCAGCTTGACAGCGCCTTGCACTGCAGAGTTGGATGCTGCTGTTAATGGTGTGCGTGAAGCACTTGCTGACCCGTCATTCTTACCTCATGGTGGCCATGTGGGCGTCGCTCTCCAGCGCGGCTACCCAGGTACAGCGTGGCCGGATGAGCTCCATCCTGATACGACGGCGAGCGGAGATGAGTTGGCAGAGGCGGCTACAAGAATGCTCAAAGGATCGGATGCTGTCTTGTTCCAGTCTTTGCGTGGGCTAAGCTTTTCACCCAAAGTATATGCCACAGTTCGTTTCCCTGATGCTGCAGAAACCGATTCAGATTCCGAGGATGAGGAAATGCGTGAACACAGCGGTGCACTCAGACTCTTTGCGTTGGACCCACGCCGCCTGCCGCAAATATGTACAGATCAAATTAATATCAGCGATCTTCAAGATATAGATTTGGTGGTCACGCAGTTGGGTGGCAAGCGGCTCAAGGTTGACGGTTGGGTCGATCTACCTCAAGGAAGCGCCAGCCCAGAGTTATTGGCCAGTGCATTCCAGGAGTATTATGGGAATGAGGAAGGCTCAGTTGAGAGCATTTACATGTCCGCTACACTTGTGGCAACGATTCCACCACATGGTCAACGGTAAAAGGGAGTGGAAGCCAAAACCATGGCTTTGTTCACGAGCAAGTCGACACATAGCCTATGTACATGCGCATGCAAGTGCGGCCAAGTTTGTGAGACGAGAGGGGTGAGTTATTTCTCTTGCTACGCAATGTCATGGCTAAGTCAATATACACTGCTTGAACCGCTCGCATCAGGTGTGATGCCAGTGCGAGAAAAAAAGAAGCGGCCAGTCTAGACGACGCTACAGGCTAACGTCCGCCTGAATAAAGAGGGCGTGGACACCCATCTCTGCCCGACCTTCTGCAAATTACGATAGCGCGTGTTATCTGGTTTTCTCCTTCTCTTTATTTCTCTCGTTCTCTCTCTCGCTCTTTTTTCTCTCTCTCTCTCTCTCTCTCTCTCTCTCTCTCTCTCTCTCTCTATATATATATCTTTCTCTCGCTCTATCGTTCTCTCTCTCTCTCTCTCTCTCTCTAGTTCCCTGCCTCTCTATCTCGCTCTCTCTCTCTCTCTCTTTCTCTCTCTCTCTCTCTCGCTCTCTTTCTCTCCATCTCTCTCTATCTCTTCCTCTCTCTCTTTCTCTCTCTCTCTCTCTCTCTCTCTCTCTCCCTCTCTTTCCCTCTCCCCCCTCGCTTTATTAGTACCCCCATGGATGGTTGTATGTATATGTCTTCATCGTGTGTATTTATGTGTCTGTGTCCTCTTCTTTCCCGCTTGCTTTCTCTCTCTCTCTCTCTCTCTGTCTCTCTCTCTCTCTCTCTCTCTCTCTCTCTCTCTCGCTCTTTATGTATCCCTCGTTCTCTGCATCTCTCTCTCTCTCTCTCTCTCTATCCGCCTCTCCTTTTTATCTCGTTCTCTTTTTGTTGATATCTCTCTCTCTTTCTCTTGCTCTCTCTCTCTCTCTCTCTCCCTCCCTCCCTCCCTCTCTCTCTCTCTCTCCCTCTCCTCTCTGTCTCTGTATATATATATATATATGTGTGTGTGCGTATATCTATATATACTGTGTGACCGTTCTTCGGTTGTTACATGTTATATATTACCCAGCCAATCGTGGATGCCCAGGCACGCGGTCGCACGATGTTCCAGGTATTCTAAATTTGTACTTCCGACGCTGAAACTGTCTACGGCACGGTTGTACAGATGGCTCCATGATAGGCGCCAGAGTTGGAAACGTTCGCCGTTCGCACCCCTGCATACGCTTCGCGGCCCAAAAAACGCCAAAGGGAATGGAGGCAATAAAGGAACGGAAAACGGCTAGGACAGCACGTTGCGATTGGATGCAACACGGAAGCATTGCCATATTCAGTGGGCGCAGTTAATTTTGGGATCAGAGGTTGAGGGGGATGAGCGAAGTGGTCTCACTTGTAAAATCGATATCGTTATCGAATGGGGTCGAGCGTGCAGCGAAGGGGACATTGAGCGAGCACGATGATGTGTTGGCCAAGGGCAGTGCTAAGTCGAGCAAAAATATAGGTTCTCGTCCCGCGGGGGCTCGTCGAAGATGTCCCGTCGGTTGTCACGTGGTTGTCTCGTGGGATATCTTGTCCCGTGGATTGTCCCGCGGTTGTTCCGTGGGTTGTGCCTTGGGATCTCCCATTCTTGCCACGCGGACTGTCCTGCGGTTGTCCCACTGTTATTCCGTGGGTCGTAGATTATCCCGCGGTGACCCCGTGAGTTTTCGCACGGTTGTCTGGCGTTTGTGCCGCAGGTTGTCCCGTACACAGCCGTGACAAAAGTTTCTTAAATCCACGATGGCGAGGATATCCCCCATCCCTCCTCAGATCCCTAACATCATGATCCGTGCGTCATTCGGCGAAGGTTCCGGTCCGCCTGATGCGAATATTTCTGCTACTTAAAACGGAGCGGAAACTATGTGAAATGTTGCACGTGCATGTCTGCAGCAACTTGCACGGACGGCGCCTCGCAGACATCACCGCGCGGAGACTATCCGCCTTTGCATTTTTTTGCTGCCACTGTGTTGCATCGCATTGTGTAGCATAGCATGCTTACTTTGTTTGCTGCCACTGTGTTGCATCGTGGAGCTAAAATTCTCTTGGAGCTAGAATTCGAATTCTCCGGCTGGTCGGCTGGGCCGCCTTTGGGGCCCAAACTCGAATTTTCCGGCCGGTCGGCTGGCCCCCCGTGAGACGTGGGTTTGGGGGTGTAGCACTAGTTCACGTTATGTTGTAATCCTGCATAGCTCCATTTGGCCGGATTGGTGCCGACAGAATGCACCACGCGAATCGCGTGCATGAGCCTGGGGTTACACCGAGGAGCGTGCTTCCGTGCGGCGCCTCCCCAGTGACCCCCCTTCTGAAGGACGTGATGGTGTGGGTGCTGTGGCGTGGTGCATCCCCCAGTTCGGAGGGGCGCCAGGGTGAGTGCTGCCGTGCGGCGCCTCCTTGACGTTTGCCCTCCGTGCTGAGGGGTTGGCTGTTGCCTCTCAGCGCCCCACCCCATGGTCCTCATGGCTCTTCTCTTGCACGGTCTTGGCTCGGACATGGCTAAGCTTGTGTCCGTAGCCCTTGAGGCTCAACGAGGGGCTCTGCACACACGGAGCCAACAGAAAAACTAATTCGATATCTTATCGATCCCACAACCGATCAGCCCGTGTGCCTGGCGCTCCGGCTGTTCACAGGTTAAGAGCCTTGCGCTCCCCAGCGCATGCCACACAAGAGATCCGTCGAGAAGCTGCTCGACGGCGCGCTGAAGCGCCACAAGAAGCTTGACGAGCGCGCCCGTGCGCGCGAGGAGACAGCAGCCGGCGCCCATCGGCTGCTCGAGGAGCACTTGAACGGCGTCCCCGGCGTGGCCGCCCAGGTTGACAGAGGGAGGGTCCTCATCGCCTTGCACAATGCGGCCAACATGGACCAGATCACCGTCTCCAGCGAGGTCGAGGGCGAACCCCTACCCGTCGGCCTCGTCCGCCGGGCGACCTCCACTGCCCCCGCCGCCAGCTTTGGCGCTTCCTCCAGCTCCGGTTCAACTGCAGCGTGATGCCGCGGACCATGGGCATGAGGGAGGAGGAGGACGCGGAGGAGGAGCAGGTGAAGTGCTGCTGCCTTCGCTGGCGGACTTGACGACGATCGTGGCAGCTCCTGCTGTCCTCGCGGCCGCCCCGCCCCAGCATGCAGTTTTGGTGCCACAGCCAGTGGCTCCACCAGGAGGGGTAGCAGGAGGAGGAGGAGGTGCCATAGTGCAGGACCCCGGGGAGGACCTGGACCTCACCATGGAGCTGAGCAGGGTCATCAACTTCGTGGACGCGGAGGCCGAAATGCACAACCGCGTCGTCGTCTACGAGGAGCAGTTCCAGGCCAGGGCGCTGGCCGAGGCTCGGGTGGCGGTCGCCTCCCACGAGGCCGCGCTCGCCGAGCACTTCGCCGAGGACCGGGCCCGCGCGCAGACCGAGGTCGGCAGGGCCTTTGCCGCCGTGCAGGCCCGTGAAGGACAGTTGGTGGCCGAATCCATGGCCATCGCGACCCAGAGCGAGGTGCACTTCAAGGGGCAGGCTAGGGATGAGCTTCGGCAGTACGAGGCGTTCCTGCTGCAGCAGAGCACCCAGGACCAGCATGCGTCTATGAGGAGGTCTGTGCACGAGCTCGAGTTCTACTTCGACGGCATTTTCCGCCAATGGGTGCACGAGATGCAGGAGGAGTACCAGGACCACCACCGTGCCGCGACGGCCGAGATGAAGGCCGAGGGCCATGCGGAACTCTTGAGGGCTGGGGCGCACATCGGCGCCGCGCATCACAGGACACAGGCGGAACTCCGCCTCGAGGTCGCGGAGATCGCCTCTCTGCGAGCGCGCGCGGAGGCAGGCGAACGCGGCTCTTATCGAGCAGCTCGCTACGCATCACGCCGCCACGAGTTGCGTGAAGAGCAGCTTGAGGCCGAGATCGGTGCCGTGAGTGACACCATCCAGACCGAGATGGCCGACCAGGACGCCCTGCTTCGCTGTGAACTCCGTGCGGCCGAAGAGGCAATCGCCTCAACCAGGGCAGAGGCCCGAGAAGAAATCGCCGCCTTCCGCGAGACCACGCAGGCGAGGGTCAATGAGTGGGCAAATTCGCTCGTTCAGCAGGGCGACGCCCGATACCGAACCCTCGCCGAGGCGGAGAACGAGACCGTCGCCGAGCTTCAGGACGTCCAGTCCGAGCTGCAGCAGGTTGTCACGGAGGTGGAGGAGCTCAAGATGGCATCGTCGGCTGCCGGCGAGCGGCGGCCGGGAGTCGCCTGCCACGCTGAGGTCCCAGCTCAGCCTTCATGGGGCGTGGTGCCCACAGCGACGCCGCACATAACCCCCATCGCCATGCCAGCGGCCCCAGGCACGCAGCTGCGCATGCGGCCGCGAAGCGACGGCGCCTCGCCCACAAGCACCATACCGATGACGAGCTTCGGAGGTCCAGAGAGGCTTCCTCAACCAGCGAGCCTGCGGCCCGCCATCTCGCCTAGTCAGGCTGCGGCGGGGATCCAGGCGCAGCCAGTCCAGCAGACCCGCTCGATTGACGGCACGAGCTCCGATGAGTCGTCGGGCGAGGAGTTCGCCCGGAAGCGCACGAAGGTGACGCAGATTGACCTCGGTTCGCCTCCAGCTCCAACTGGTTTACTGGTTTCAGGACATGGCTGAACGAGGCGCACGCGGCATGCACTACTGCATCAAATCGACCTCAGAGGCGTACCATCCGATACCTCAAGTACGCCGAGGAGTTCGACCAGCCAGACATCATGCCGCTGCTGGAGGTCCCGAGGACATGGAAGGCCTTTGACGAGGAGCTATTCGCGGCGGTGTTGCGCTACGCGTCTGGTGAGCTCAAGCGTTCCTTGTTGACCTACCGGGAGCAGTGCTATCGGAGTGGGCGTGAGCCATCTGGGAGGTACGCGTTCTACTGCGCACTCCAGAAGTTCACCCTCAAGCGCGGCACCGCGACCCAGGTCGACATCTCGAAGCTTATGGCGCACGAGTACAAGGGCGACCTCAGCCTCTACTTGGATGGGTTGGACACGATTCTCATGCAGTTGAAGGACCCGCCTGAGGAGACGTTCCTGCACGCTTGCGTGGAGCCGAAGCTGCGGAAGTGCAAGCAGTTGGAGCTCGATTTCAAGCTCTATGACAGGGCGCCCGACGGCGCTGCGGAGAAGACCGTGCAGTGGCTATATGACGTGGCGCGCTCTCATTGCCGTCGCAAGGAGCTGCAGGATATTCGGGATGCTCTCCTCAAGCCCAGCCCGAAGGTCACGCCGATCAAAGGCAAGGGCGACAGCAAGGGCAGGGGCAAGGACGGCCATGAGGACAAGATCAGGAAGCCATGCGACAAAATGGTGACATCTGGCAGCTGCAGCGCCGGCAAGGATTGCCGCTTCGCGCACTCGGGCCCCGAGTTCGACGCAGCCAGAGCCAAGGCCAAAGCGAAGGCGAAGCCGAAGGCTGAGCCCGAGACTACCGCGCACCCGAAGATCCAGGGTGGACCGCCTGCTGGCACAGGATCCGACGGCAGGCCCGCGCGGCCGCCTGGCGACTGCCTGAACCTGAAACGGAACAACACGTGCCGCTTCGGAGACAAATGCGTCTTCCGGCACTTCTCCGAGCCGCCGTCCAGGGGCGACCAGAAGGCGATCGAGATGGGCGAGCCTGCGACGAAGCCGCCGCCTTCCACTCCTCCTACCGTTGCCTCGGCAAACGCCCCAGGAGGGCCGAGGAAACAGATGATCTGCAACGTCAGCCAGTCCGCGTTCGACGAGTGGGCGCTGGACACGGCCGCCGCGCTGGACGTCGCGAATTCGAATGTAAGCGGCGCCAAGGGCGAGAAGCAGATGGCCACAGAGATCTGGCCGCAGGGGGGGTCATCGGATCAAAGGCGACGGTCACAACCACCGTGGACTCTATGGGGGAGACGGTGACTGCCACCGTGTTTCCAGACACGCCGGACGCGCTCGCGGTCGGCCGGAGGTGTGCTGAGATGGGCTTCGGCGTCTATTGGCACCCGTACCAGATGAAGCCAGAGTTCTACAGGCCCGACGGCCAGCAGGTCAGTTGCGACGTCGACGAGCACTACGTTCCCTTCATCCGCTCCCGACGTGGCGGCGACGGTGGTAGCCGCCGAGTTGTGGCGCCGGTCGCCCTTCCAGGAGATGGCGACTCCGGGCCTGCCGAACCTCCCATCGAGCCGGCGCTGGACGAGGCGTCTGCGATCGCGCCGCTCCCAGGAGCAGCGGGGGAGGACTGTCAATCTCTTCTGGCCGACGTGCAGCGGCTTCTCGACGAGGCCGAGCGGACCGAGCACGACCTCGAGGCGGACACCATCGCCGACGAGTCAAGCTTCGCCGTCAAGACCGTCGAGACGAAGGACGAGGAGCAGGAGTATCGCATGCCGTGCCACGACGTCAACTCGGCCGCGCACAAGAGCATGCACCTGCCGCGGCTCAAGGGCTGCCACATTTGCGACGACAGCAAACACCTGCATAGGTACAAGGTGCGGCACAAGGAGCCCATGATTTGGGTCACTGGCAAGGACGCGATCGACAAGCCCTTCGGGGCGATGTGCCACTTGGACTGGCTGGAGATCCGCAGGGGCACCCCAGCCTACAAGACCGCACAGCGCGCCCTCATGCTCACCGACGACTTGACGCAGTTCATGGGCGCGGGACCTTCGAACTCGAAGGAAGCCAGGGTGGTGGTGGAGCTGATTCATCGTTTCGACGAGCTGCCGCCGTTGATTCGCAGGTGGTGGTCCGACCGCGCAGCCGAGTTCTTGGCGGCCGCCCGGATCATCAGGGCCCAGCGGCCTCTTGCCCACTTCACTTCAGTGCCTTATAGGCACGCTCCGAGGGCCGAGCGATCTAATCGCACCGCTTCCGAGGGGACTCGCGCGGCGCTCATCCAGTCTGGCTTCGAGGAGGCTTGGTGGCCCATGGCCCTGCTGTTCTGGATCTCCCAGTGGAACGGCCTCATGGTCGGGGCCGACGGCATGGCCCCCTACTTCCGACGGCACAACCAGAAGGCTCCCTACATGCAGTACGCGTTTGGGGCGCTGGTGCTCTTCCACCCTGTCTGCCTGGTGAAGGAGCAGGGTGCGGAGCCGCTGCACGACAAGCTGCAGTCGCGCTTGGTCCCGGCTGTCCTGGTGGAAGTCACGATTGGTCCGGGGGGGAGGTGGGCCTCGAGCTACGGCGTGATCCCTCTCTCCAGGTTCACCTCCGATCGTCGGCCGGCCAAGGCTGCGATCAGGAGGACGTGCGACGTCGTCTTCCCAGAGGACGCGACCTTCCCGCTCAAGCAGCGCCTCGCGATACACGGAGCGACGGTCGACAAGTCGTTGCCGGCGCCGCAGGCGAAGGAGGGCGAGGAAGGGAACTGGGACATGATGGAGGAGGAGGGGGAGGTTGACGTCGATGCGGAGCACTTCGATGGGAAGTGGAAGGAGAACGCCGCCAAGTTCGAAGAGTCGGTCCCGCTTGGACACGCGCTGGCGCTGGAGCAGGAGGCGGGCGACGAGGACGAGACGAAGCCCGACACAGACGAGTTCATGGTCGAGTTCCCGTCCGTCGACGCCGACCGCCGCGACGCGGAGCAGGCAGCGGAGGACATCAAGCCAGAGATCACCGCCATCGAGGGGGGCAAAGCGCCGCCTGGCTGGAGGGCGGATCGTTTCGGCAGGGGCGACAGAGCACGCCTTGTGCATGTTCCCCCATGGTCTCGACGCCCACCAACTTGTGAACCAGAGGTGCGGTGTGGCATCGGTCGGCGCGCCCAGCGAGATCTTCGTGACGAGTGGAAGGAGAAGGATGCGGAGGGCTTCAACGAGCAGGAGGTGAGACGATCTATGTGGCTTAAGGCGAAAGGGAAAGGGATCATCCACCCAACTGCGCCCATGGTTGCGGTGGCCCGACAGCCAGTCGATGGGGCCCCCGACGGCGCATCAGAGCTGCAGCCAGAGACGGGCGCGAGAGGTGGTGGATGCTCCCAGGATTACATGCACGAGCACCGAGTACCTGCACAGAATGTGGGCGGCAACTCTGCCGAGAGCCTTGTGCAGCAGGTGCGCAACATGGTCATGACGGGCGACTACATGTTCCTGTTGATAGAGTTGGGATGCGCGGACGACAGCGAGCTAGCTGCGAACGTCCGCGAGCACTGCCTTGCCGTTAGGATCACTGCCAAGGTGGACCTCACCAAGAAGAGCACCAAGAAATTGCTGCACGCATTGATCAGGTTTTGTACCCTTTTCGCTGTGGAAGTGCACATTTGGTATCAATTCCTTGCACACGCGGGGTGGTTACAGTGGACGTCGACCTCACGAATGCGTTGATAGCCACGGCCGCTTCGCTGTGCGAGCACGCCGCCAGAAGCCAGAACACGCTCAGTTGGGAGTGGCCGGAGTGCAGCGAGCTGTGGGAGAACGAGGCCGCGAATGGCATGTTATCCCGCCAGGGCGCGGTGAGCGCCCTCGTGGCGTCGGCTGCGGTAGGCATGTCCTTCACCCTCAAGGGCCGGGACGTGTACGTCGACATGAAGTGGAAGATCGCGACGACGCACCCGGGCGTGCCCATTGAGCTGGAGAGGCACGCCGAGATCCCAGATCACATCCCGAAGTCTGCCTTCGTGGAGTGCCAGGGCCGATTCGCAGCCGCCAGCGCGCTGTACACGACGGAGATGGCGATGCTCATCTGGCAGGCGTTGCGGCCTACTGCCCCGCGCGTGGCCCCATGCGTGGTCTCCGATCGTATCTTGGAGCGCGTGCTGCCGCCAGGACCGCCGAACATGCCTTTGTGGTGTTGTCTCATTACGCGCCTGGTCAACATGCGCTCGGAGGAGGCCAAGACCGATAGGGCGAAGCAGGCCATCGACGCGGAGCTTTCTGGACACGATCGACGCGGCACTTGGGATAAGAGCCGGGTCCGGAGCCTCTGAGATTGGATGAGCGATGCCTCATTCAAGGACGTCGTCGTCGGCAGGGTCTTCGTCATCTTAGGATGCAAGAACTCCGAGATGTCTGAGGACCAGTGGAAATACCGTGCACGCGCAGTGTTCCAAGGGAACAACATATGGACGCGGACTGGCAGGAGCGCCTACGAGATCTTCGAGGATGTGTCGAACTCCCCCGCCAGCCTCATAGCGGCGCGCTGCGCCTTCGCGGTCTCGCTGATGAAGCAGATGACTTGCACGTACCGCGACGCGTTCCAAGCGCACCTGCAGGCGACGATGGACACAGGCACGGACCCTGGCGTGATCAACCTCGTGGAGCTTCCGCGCGAGTGGTGGCCCAAGGAGTGGTTCTACGACGAGGCCTGCACCCAGCCGCGATACCATCGCCCAGCTGTTCCTCTACGCGCTCCCGGGCCATCCCAAATCTGGGAACATATGGGAGACGCACACCGACACGGCATTCGTCATCAAGCTCACCGGCTGGAAGAAGGTCGAGGGTTGGCACAGCGTGTGGGTGCACTGCGACGGGAGCATCATGGTGATCTACGTGGACGACTTCATGTTGGCGGCGACGGCAGCGAACGCCAGGAAGCATTGGGAGGAGCTCGGCCGGCACATCGTCTTCCAGGAGCAGTATGCCGACGTCCTCCGGCACTTGGGGGCGATCTACAACTTCGACAAGGTGGACTACCAGGACGATGGTTACGAATCTGAGCAGCTACCTTCTCAATTTGGCCACGAAGTTCACTGGCGAGCACACGGGGGCCCTGAGGAAGGCGACGACTCCATTCCCTCCAGAGACCGAATCGTGGACGCCAGCGGACGACGAGCCAGGGGTTTTCCAGACTTCTGCTTCTTCGTTCGTCGCTTCTGGACGTTATGCTAGTCTGGTCAGCCGCCCGGACCTCAGTGTTGCCATCCAGCGTCTTTGCTCGCGTGTGACAAAATGGTCTGTGACAGATGACGTGTCCCTCATCAGACTCATGGCTTCCATACAGGAGCATCGCGACCTGGAGTTGCGCGGCACCTTAGGGCCGAGCGACCTGGACGACTTGGAGATAGGGCTCTGGCCAGACGCAGATTGGAATGGCGATGCCAATACCACGAGGAGCACGAGCGGTGTATTTTGTGAATTGCATGGCGTGGGATCTGGAAACACGTTGCCTTTGACGTGGAAGGTGTCTCACCAAACGGCCACGGCGAGCAGTTCAGCGGAATCAGAGACGGTCAGCGCATCCAGCGCAGTCAGACACGTCTCCCTTCCAATCCCGACGTTGCTCGAGGCCCTCCTGGGCACGCTGGTGCCGATACGGTGCAGCATCGACAACACGCAGGCGATCGCTGCCATTAAGAAGGACTACAGCAAACGCCTTCGTTGCTTGTCTCGAACACATCGTTGTTCGATCGGGGCCATGAACGAGATCTACGAGGACCCCGAGGCAGCCCTGGACGTGGTGTACGCTCCGACGGCGACTCACAAGGGCGATTTCTTCACCAAAGCCTTGAACCCGACCCCGTTCCAGCAGGCTCGGGCGCGCATAGGTATGAGGCGCAACGCATCTGAAGCTCAGCAGTGATTTGCTTGATGTTGCATTCCCCTCCATTTCCTCTCCTTTTTCTTCCTTCTCGGGCCTGGTACGGCATCGATGCAGCATGTGCGATCATCCCAGAATGGCGGCTGGCCTGGACTACAGGCCCGCCTCGGCTCGCTCCAGTTCTTGTGCGGATCCGAGCCTAATACATGTACACAGCCGAAGTTTTCACGACCAGATGTTCTGCCAACCGACTTGGTTGCACCTCCGCGGCGGTCAGGACTGGCGATTGCCGAGGGGGGTGTGACATGTTGCACGTGCATGTCTGCAGCAACTTGCACGGACGGCGCCTCGCAGACATCACCGCGCGGAGACTATCCGCCTTTGCATTTTTTGGCTGCCACTGTGTTGCATCGAATTGTGTAGCATAGCATGCTTACTTTGTTTGTTGCCACTGTGTTGCATCGTGGAGCTAAAATTCTCTTGGAGCTAGAATTCGAATTCTCTGGCCGGTCGGCTGGGCCGCCTTTGGGTCCCAAACTCGAACTTTCCGGCCGGTCGGCTGGCCCCCCGTGAGACGTGGGTCTGGGGGTGTAGCACTAGTTCACGTTATGTTGTAATCCTGCATAGCTCCATTTGGCCGGATTGGTGCCGACAGAATGCACCACGCGAATCGCGCGCATGAGCCTGGGGGTACACCGAGGAGCGTGCTGCCGCGCGGCGCCTCCCCAGTCACCCCCCTTCTGAAGGACGTGGTGGCGTGGGTGCTGTGGCGTAGTGCCTCCCCCAGTTCGGAGGGGCGCCAGGGTGAGTGCTGCCGTGCGGCGCCTCCTTGACGTTTGCCCTCCGTGCTGAGGGGTTGGCTGCTGCCTCTCAGCGCCCCACCCCATGGTCCTCATGGCTCTTCTCTTGCACGGTCTCGGCTCGGACATGGCTAAGCTTGTGTCCGTAGCCCTTGAGGCTCAACGAGGGGCTCTGCACACACGGAGCCAAAAGAATAACGAATTCGATATCTTATCGATCCCACAACCGATCAGCCCGCGTGCCTGGCGCTCCGGCTGTTCACAAAACTACTCCGCGCCACACCTTATACTGCATTCAGCGGGATGCGCCCGCGCGCGGAGAAGTTGGAGCACCCCTACTCCGAGCTACTCCGCCTTGCTGCGCTTTTGGCGAGGGCAGATTGATAAACATTCTCGTCATGGTGATGGGGAAAGTCGCAAACCGTCCCGTCTTTCATAGGTTCCTCCGATCAATGCCCAGGTCATGACAATGGCGACGGTGATGAAGACGATGGTGGAAATCACATTCAATCCCGTCTTTCATGGGTTCATCCTATAATGCCTGGGCCACATCGACGGCGATGGCGAGAAAGACGATGCTTTTTTGAGCTTACAGGACGAGGAAGATCACCCTGCGGGGCGCGTAAGAAGCGCCAGCTCTTGGGAAAGACGGCCTACGCAGCCAGGGCCATGGGGGGTTCGAAGCTGTCCAAGGTGCAGACGGTGGCGAAGAACGTGGCCGGCAAGTGCCAGAAGGCCTGCAAGCAGGTCGCGGTTCGCATGGGGCCGCGACTGAGAATTTATTTGCGATTACTATTTGCGTGAAATTGGACGCGCACTAAGAATGCATCGCGGGCAAAGGGGCCAAAATTGCATGGGAGAAATCGTAGTCCGTCCCAGTTTTCATGGGTTCATCCGATCAATGCCCAGGTCACGTCGATAGCGACGAAGACGACGGGGGAAATCGCCGTCCGCCCCGCCTTCCAAGGGTTGGTTCATCCGATCAATGCCCGGGCCACGTCGATGGCGATAGCGATGAAGACGATGCGTTTCTGGGCTTCATTACAGGACGAGGAACATTGCCCTGTGGGGCGTTCCTTCCCAGAGCCCCGATATGAACCCAGTAGAGATTTCCTGGGGTTGGCTTCGAAAGAAGCGTCAGACGATGGACTTGGAGAACTTGCGCAGAAAGCGCCGACCCTTGGGCAAGACGGCCTACACCGCCAGGGCCACGGGGTCCTGAAGCCGGCCAAGGCCTGGAGGGCGGCGACGAACGCGTCCGCTAGTTTCTGGAAGGCCTGCAAGGTCGTGGACTGAAATGGGGCCGCAGCATACAATTCGATTTCGAATGCGATTTGCCTGAACCTAAATGTGCAGCGAAACTGCATCGCGGGAGAAAAAGAGGCCAACATTGCACGCAGCCGTGACAAAAACTTAATCCATTCATAATAGCGAAAATATGCCCCATCCATTTAAAGATTCCAGACGTCACGATGCGCGCGTCATTCGGCAGAGTGCTTTCCGATCCGATTGATGCTCATAGTTGTGCTACCTTAGAAAAAGCGGAAACTATGCCGCCCCTGCGTTGAGCGGGATGCGCCCGCGCGCGGAGAAGTTGGAGTAGTCTTACCCCGCAGAATTCCACCAGACTGCGTTATTGGCGAAGGCAGATTGGTAGAAACTTCCGTCGCGGTCACGCATGTTGTCTCGCGTTTGCTGCGCGGGTTGTCCCGCAGGTTGTCCCGCGCATTGGTTCATGGGAGATGCAGGTCGAAATATATTGTCGCGCGCAACCTGCACGTATGTCGAAGTGCAAATGAAGTTGCCAGCCAGAGCGCTGGTCATAATCCAAATCGAATTGCAAATCGAATTGCTAACGACATGCAAATCTACATGCAAATCGAGGCGCGGTCGAAATGTAGATAGGCATGCAAATCCAATTGAAACATGGGGGTTGTGAATCTATATGAAATCCATGTGAAATCGGAATCCCAATCGACTTGCGCATTCCCCACACACACACACACACACACACACCACCCGCCCACCCGCAGCCCAAGAATCAAGTATCCAGGCGTTGGACCCAACCATATGCAGTTGCGAGTACCGCAATTGATGGGGCCACGAAGCGCTGCACTGGGCGGGGGGGGACGCATCCAGGCGGCAGCACTGGTGCCGTCGGCGGAGCTCCGCATAGGGCCACGAAGCGCTGTGCTGGGCGGGGGGGGGCGCATGCGGGCTGTAGCACTGGGGCCGTCAGCGCGGCTCCCTATGGGGTCACGAAACGCCGCGCTGAGCGGGGGGAAGGCGCATGCGGGCAGTAGCACTGGAACCGTTTGTGGAGTTCCCCATGGGGCCACGAAGCGCCGCACTGGGTGGATGAGGACGCATGCGAGCGATAGTGCTGCGACCTTCTCTGGGGCTCCGCACGAGGCCACGAAACGCTGCATTGGGCGGGGGGGAGGGGGGGGAGCGCATGCTGGCGGCATCAGAGGGGTCGTCGGCGGAACTCCTTATGGGAACACCAAACGCTGCGCTGGGTAGGGGGTGCGCATGCGGGCGGTAGCAGTGGGGCCGTCGGTGGAACTCCCGATGGGGCCACCGAACGCTGTGTTGGGCGGGGGGGGCGCATGCAGGCGGCAACACTGGGACCTTCGATGGAGCTCCCCATGGGGCCACGAAATGCTGCACCGGGTGGGTGGGGGGCACACGCGGGCGGTAGCGCTGGAACTTTCGGTAAAGCTCCTTAGGGGGCCACGAAGCGCTGTACTGTGTGGGGGAGACGCATGCGGGCGGTAGCGGTGGGACCACTTTCGCTGGAGCTCCCCATGGGGCCTCGCAACGCTGCACTGGGTGCGGGGGGGGGGCGGCGCATGCGGGCGGTAGCAGAAGGGCCGTCGGTGGAGCACCCTATGAGACTACGAAGCGCTGTGCTGGGTAGGGGGGGCGCATGCGGGCGGTAGCACTGGGAAAGTCGGTGGAGCTCCTCCCCGAAACGATGTACTGGGTGGGGGGGGGGGGGGGGGGCACGTGGGCGGTAGCACTGGGGCCGTCGGTGGAGCTCCCTATGGGGCCACGAAGCGCTGTACTGGATGGGGGAGACGCATGCGGGCGGTAGCGCTGGGACTTTCGGTGGAGCTCCCCACGGGGCCACGAAACGCTGCATTGGGAGGGGGGGGGGGGCGCATGCGGGCGGTAGCAGTGGGGCCGTCAGTGGAGCTCCCTATGGGGCCACGAAGCGCTGCACCCGGTGGGGGGGCGCATGCGGGCGGTAGCAGTGGGGCTGTCGGTGGGGTTCCCTGTGGGGCCACGAAACGGTGCATTGGGTGGGTGGGACGCATGCGGGCGGTAGCACTGGGACTTTCGGTGGAGCTCCCTATGGGGCCACGAAACGTGTGAGGGGTGCGCTGAAACGGGTGATGATGATGATGATGATGATGATGATGATGATGATGATGATGATGATGATGATGATGATGATGATGATGATGATGATGATGATGATGATGATGATGATAATGATAATGATGATGAGAGGAGGGGGGGCAGCGGGAGGAACGCGAGGACCGTCTCTGCAAAACGATGACCCAACACCACAGTAAGGTTGGGAACTCTGTCATCCGAAAGGTGGTTTGCGAGGGCATTACTCATGTGGTCACCCGTTCCCTGCTGTTTTCTCTTGCGCGCTCTCCTTCCCGGCCCCGTTCGCAGGTTCCGCGTTCCTTGCTCGAGTTCCTGCCTTTTCCTGTTTCCCCCCTTCTTTCGTTCTCGCCCGTTCTCTTTCGTCGTCCGCCCCTGCCGCTCCCGCCGCCGTCTCTCCTGGTGTTTCTTTCCTCGTCGCCTGCCACTTGGCCCAGCCTCGCCGCTTGCTCCCCAAAGAATGTGACCGCTGTGGTGTGTGTGTGTATGGCGAGCGGCGTTGGTCCATCTTGACTCGTTGACCGCAAGTCGTCGGAGCGCCGGAGGTAGACAAGTGTGTGCGCGCGTGGCAGCGGCACAGCAGCAGAGGAGGGCGGAGGAGCCAGAGCGCCCCGCTCCTCCTCGTCCCCCTATTCCTCCTATTCCTCCTCCCCCTCCTACTCCTCCATCTTCCCTCCTCCTCCTCCTCCTCCACCTCCTCCTCCTCCTCCTCTTCCTCCTTCTTTTCCTCCCTTTCTTCCTCCTCCGCCTCCGCCTCCTCCTCCTCATCATCATCATCCTCATCCTCCGCCTCCTCCTAAGGAGAGACAGAGAGAGAGAGAGAAAGAGAAAGAGAAAGAGAAAAAAAACAGGGGCCAGGAAAACAGTTGCCAGGGCGGCGAGGAAAGAGGAACACGCGCCGAAAGCGGCCACAGACGGAGGCAGCGGCGGCGAGGGCGAGAAAGAGAGAGAGAGAGAGGAAACAAAAAAAAACGAGACAGATAGAGAGAGAGCGGACGGGCGAAGGCGGGGTGCCACGACAGGCAGCAGCGACGGCCAGCAGCGGGAACGGAGGGGCGAGGAGTTGACGGCGCCCCCACGGGCCTCCGCCCAGCCCGCAGGCGGCCGCCATCGACGGCTGGGCCGGGGCCCGGCCAGGGGACAGGGGAGCGGCTCGCGGCGCAGACGTCCCCTCCAACGCAGCCCAAGGCGGCCCCGCTGCCGAGGGGGGAGGGCGCAGCGGAGGCCAGCCACGCGCAGAGGGGGGCAGGGGGAGGGGGAAGGCTTCTTAGAAGCACCCCTGCTTCTTAGAAGGCGCGGGCCTCATCACAGATGCGAGGCCGGCGCCTTCTAAGAAGCAGCCTCTTTCTAAGAAGCCTTCCCCCCTCCCCCTACCCCCCTCTGCGCGCCGCCAAGGAGGTCCTGGGAGAAAGCTGCGTCTTGCATCGAGCAGCGCGGCCCACGCGGGCCAAGGCAAGGAGGCACCTCGCGCGGCACGGGGGCGCAAGGAGGAGCGCGCTAGCGCGCCAGACGCTCAGAATAGAGAGAGCCCAGACAGCAGGATCTCTACTGCCGAAGACCCTCCCAGCCCCACCTGCCCTCATTATGTCAGGGAGCGACGGCACACCCTCTCTCTCTCTCTCTCTCTCTCCCTCCCTCTCCCTCACACACACACACGCACACACACACACACACACACACACACGCACACACATATACACAAACACACACACACACACACACACACACGCACACATGCACAGAAACACACACACACAAACAAACAAACAAACAAACAAACAAACAAACAAACAAACAAACAAACATCGCCGCCGCCTTTCTTTGGTGAACGAATGCCGATGCCGCGGCCGTTATGCGGTGGGCAAGGCGGTGGTCGCGGTGGTGGTGGACGTCGCGGCGGAAAAAGCAGTGGCGATTGTTGTTCTTGATTGTTGCGTGTTGCGTCTACTGATGGTCCAGGTAGCCGGTAGCCCGCTTGCCTTTCAAGTGCGGTCCACAGGGTGGTTGTTCGTTTCTCATTCGGGGCGGGCCTCGCGCGGTTGATTTCTTGGCTTCAGCTCGCCGACGTCATGGCAGACCTCCTTGCGATAAAGATGAGCGGTAGACATCATAGAGCGAGTTACCCTGAACAGGATTAGTAGGAGGGATTTTCCTTCAGGGCCAGTCGGGGTAGGCAGCAGGTTTAGTCGGGGTTGGCCTGACAGTCGGCCAGGGTGGTTATTCGACCGGCTGTGATCTTCTACAAGGTGTGATTGAACCATTTTTTCTTGACATCGCAAAGACAGTTGCCGATGCCAGATCCAACTCGAGGTTGAGCAGGAAGCGGAGGAGGAGGAGGAGGAGAACAAGTCGCCACCTCAAGCAGGGAGGATCCTGACGACCACGGCAGGCCCCAGCGGCCCGAATGAACGCCGGGGCCCCGAGGAGCGGGGGCAGCTGCGGGATAGGGGGCCACCGCCGTTTCTGTCTGGGCCTCTTGAGCCGCTCGGCGCAGGGTAGAGTGCTCGTGCTGTGGATGTTCACTTCAGAGGCGACGACGGGGGCGAATAGCCCAAGGGAGAGCAATACAAGTATTCAGTGGCACCGATGATCTATGTCTTCGACAAGGCTCCCAGACGAAAAAGTGCAATGCCCGCCCATGGGCTATTCGCCCTTATCGTCGCCGCCGACCACTGCAGGTCTTTACAACCCGTTGAGTCTGCCGCCATGGAAGGCGGAGCTGGTGTCGGAGGCGATGAAGCATTTCGACCTGCTCGTGCCGCCAGGGGCCCCGTAGAGGGCGGACCCGGAGATTGCCGTCACAGCGATTCGCACGAGTAGCCACGCGACGATCAATTGGGGCTGGCGGCGGGGAATACTTACCAACAAAAGCTGCGGTATCACGACGACGGTGGGCCACAGTATCCATAAGAAGAATATTCGACTGATATACATTCCTCCGCCGTCGCTGGGCGTCACAGGCAGAGTTGGAGGATTGAAGATAGCGGCGGCCAGCAGGCCCCTGATGATTTTCGGAGTGTACGTGTCCCCGTCGGGGACGTACGATGAGAGACACGTGGCGACGACGCGCATTCTGGGATGGATTACAGACCTACGGCAGCAGGTTGGGAACATATACCTGTTGTTGGTCAAGGGTGACTTCAACGAAGGATACGACATGAATGACGAGGTTGCTGGCAGATACGGACGCCATCGCGCCCCCAGACACGCACCGACTCTGAGGTGGTGGGCGGACACGAAGTTTCTCACAGCAGCCAACACCCACTTCAGACTCCTTGCCATCTGCCATGGCGAGACGAGTCAGAGCTGGATTGATCACGTTTTCACCGCAGTGACGGCTCTACCTTTCGTGGGGATGCGGCCCGACCCGATGCGCATTGCGCCTCCATTCCCGTGCGCAGAGTCGATGGGGCCACTTCCCGATGGAGTTCGCCATCGCTTACCGCATGGTGCATCAAGTTGCAGTAGGGCCCGCAGCCAGGATTGACAGAGACACCTTGGTGAGGCGCTTGACGAAGGGCTGGCGACGACGCGAGTTTTGCGAGAGGGCGGAGGCTCTCCTCGAGAGCATCATGGGCGACTGGCACGAGAGCACGCATCAGAAGCTGACGACGGCCATCAGGACAGCGGCCCCGGATGCGTTTCCACCACACTTGCAGGTCGGACACGCATACGACCACCTACGAGACGAACGCGCACGCGCCCTGGAGGAGAGGGCCCGCGCTGCAAACAAGGCAGGCGAACTGCGTCGACGAAGAGGCACAAGTCCCGCGCTCGCCCCTGCGGCGAGGGGCGCTGCCACGGGCTCTGTCGCATCGCGTTTTGCACGGAGGACGGCAGTGGACGCATTGCAGGTGACGGCCCCCGCCCAGCACGCAAATCCCGAGCCAGTCCCTCGCGAGAGGGGCGCAGCCCCGGGTTCAGTCGCATCGCGTTCTGCCGGGAAGGTCGGGGACATAGACGGCCGCGCGGACGCCGCGCAGGACGCGGTCGCCACGGGGCAGGCGCGGCCCGAGATCGCGGAGGCCAGGCTCCGCAGACTCACTGGAGAATGAAAGATGCGTCGCAAGCGCCATCAGCAGCAGATGTTCCCGGGGCGCATCGAGGATCTGAAGGGGGCATGGAGGGCGCGCGACTTCTCCAGGGCGCACTCTCTGCGCGGGCGTATTGATCGCGATTTGCTCAACCCCGATGGAGAAGATGGAAGGCGTCGGCTTGGGCCCGGGGCACGTGGACTAGGAGCCGATCCAGATGAAGAACTTCGATCCTTGCTTGTGGGGCTTGCTGAAGGACGCGAGGGCCAGGAAGACGTTCGCGCCGCCTGGGAGGCGCGCTCGCGCTACGGGCCTGGACAGAGGCAACGGCAGGAGCGACCTTTAGGGCCAGAGAGTTGTCCATCTGCACGATCACACGTCGCAGGCACGGCGCAGCGGACGACGGAGAAGGCAGCTCCCAGGGGAGTGGCCAGAGCGGGCGCACGGGAGCCTGCCTCACCGCAGCAGAGAGGCAGCATTACACGCATTACAGCCAGGCTGCCGGCTGCTGCGCGACGCCAACACACCGGTGGCACAGCAGTACTGGGACGCCGCGGGCGCGTTCAACACCATCAGATGGGAACATTAGCGCGCGCGCACGTGGGCGATTACAGGGAGACGACATGCCGCACTTCGCGCAGCTGCTTGGCGATCTCAGCGTCTCGGCCGTGGCCCCCGATGGCACGATCGAGTTCACGCCGACCGAGGGGGGGGGGGGGGCGCGGGCAGCAGCATCGCGCCGCGGGGCTTCGTCGCGACGCACTCCGCGACAGTGGGCGAGACGTTCGAAGAGCTGAAGCAGCAGGAGGACAGCTACAGGTGGCTCGAGACGAAAATCCCTGACCGAGGCTACGAGGCCTTCGACCTCGGGGCTGCGGTCTTCGTGGACGACATCACCAGACTCGCGCCGATTCCCACCAGCGCAACGGACCAGGACATCATAGTCAGGCTCAACAGGGCGACGGGGGCGATGAACACAGCGGCGCACGCCCACGGGGGTGGACTCAACGAAGAGGAGACGGCGCGCACGCTCGGGCTTCGCGGGCACGGAGCGACGACGACAGCTACGAGGAAAGCGCCTTATTCCAAGGACTTGAAGGGCGCAGTGGGACGGAGCGCGCGTCGGTTGGGCCCCATCATCGCTCCAGACTTATGCACGACGAGATCAGGTCGCGCATCCTGTCGGCGATGAGGGGACGGTACAACGTGGGCTCCACGCGGTTCCACGAGTTGCAGCTGGGGTGCGCCAGATTGCAGTGCATCAGCTACGTCTACGAGGCTGCTCTCTCGTCGTCAAGCGTGCCCCTCGTGGCGCCCAGCCAGGTCGAATGGCTCGCCACTACGCTTACGAGGCTACTTCGATCGCTGCTGGGCGACAGGTTAACCGAGTGGAAGAATGGCAGAAGTGCCAGGACGCTCACAAACGATTAGATACGCTAGCCAATCCCGCGGTCGAACTACGCGCACGACGCCGTCAGTTTTTCCAGGGGATGGCCAAGTACCCCGGCGCACATCAGCAGGCGATTGCGGCTGTTTTGGGCGGGCCAGGTCGATGAGGAGATGGGTGGGCATCAAGCGATTCCGAGCTCGACGCCACGGCGCCGGCAATTCGCGGAGGACTTCAAGGAGATGGGGAAGCTTAGCGGGGACTGCCACGAGCTGCGGGAAGAGATAGCGGAGGCGCCTGGAGGCCTCCTGGATCTGTTCTTCGAGGGCGACCTGAACGACAAGTTCGCGATGCTGGATTTGAGGGCGCTGCGCACGGCGGCCTTTGCCGCGCAGATCCCACCACCCGAATTCAATGGGCCCGCTGGCTCTGACGCTGCAGAGCTGCACGGCCTGCTCGAGGCCCCGCCCACAGAGTGCGCTTGCAACGAGGACGTTGACGGCTCTGCGCGTGGAAATTCCGTTTCATCGTTCGCTGTTATTCAGACCCATTGTTGCGTCGCGCACGGGGTCCAACGAGGCTTCGCAGGTGGGTAGTTACGAATGTGTGCCCCTGGCGTCGGAGCTGTTTCCCGTCAGCGGAGGGTGCAGCGCAGCATGTATCCAGGGTTGCAGGGGGATGGGTATCGAGGGGAGCTCAGAGAAGACGGATAATGCGCATGGTTGATCCCTCCGCCCCTTCCTTCCCCCCGCCCTCCTTCCCTATGCCCCTCCTTTTCTCCGCCCCTCCCTCCCTCCGCCCCTCCTTCCCTCCGCCCCTCCTTCCTCCTCCTGACAATCAATCGTCCCCCACCCTTCTGTTGCGCAAGAGCCGCCCGACAGCCACCCTCACTGCCTCCTCCTCAAGTCCTACCTGCTCGCAACCTTGCCCCATCTCAAGCCCTCCCTCTCCTCAGTCCCTCATCACCTCATTCCCGCACTCTCCTCGTTCCCCCCGTTACCCTCGCTACCCTCCTTTCCTCGTGCCCTCCTTCCCCTCTCAGCCCCTGCTCATCCTCTCGCTCCCTTCGCCCCGAGCCCTTTTCAAGCCCTCCCCCCCTCCCTCCCTCCGCCCCTCCCTCCGCAAGTCGTCCCCCGCCGCGGGCACTCCCCGCAGGCGCCGCCGCGCCGACGGCGCGATGCTCGGGCGCTCGCGCGAGCTGATGGCGCGGTGGCCCAGGCCGGGTTTGGCGGCAAGCCAGCGGGCGGGAGTAGACGGTCGCTCTCGCGGCCTCACACTTGCCTCATGTCGTCTCACTTTTTGTCATCCCCTACCCCCGCGTCCTCCTCGTCGTCCTCCTTTTCCTCTCCTCCTCATCGTCCTCTTCCTCCTCCTGCTCCTCTTCGTCATGCTCCTCCTCCTTCTCCTCCTCCTCCTGCTCCTCGTCCTCACTCCCTTCCTCGTTTTCCTTCGGCTTCTTCCACCTCGCTCCTCGATGTTCTCCCCCCTGCCCGCTGCCGTCCTCGTGCTCGTTTTCGTCATCCGCCTCCTCCTCCTTCTCCTCCTCCTCCTCCTCCTCCTCCTTCTCCTTCCCCTTCTCCTTCTCCTCCTCATCATCCTCCATCGCTTGTTCTTCCTTGGGGGAGGAGGAGAGGGCGATTAGAAAGGCGGGGAGGTACTGCTTGTGGGATGAGCGTCCCGAGGATGGCGAGGAGAAGACGGAGGGGAATCAGATCCTCGAGGACAAGGGCGAGCAGGCCGAGGACAAGGATGACGACGACGGGAGAGGTGCAGGGGAGGAGGAGGAGGGAAGAGGAAAAGAAGGGGAGGATGTGGAGGAGGAGGAGGAGGAGGAGGAGGAGGAGGAGCAGCAGCAGGCGGAGATGAAAGGGGCCCGGGTCACGGAGCTCCTCCCCCCTAGGGAGGCTAACCAACGTCGCGGTCTCCGCTGGGCTGAGCGGCGTTGCGGACGCCAATTGCCAGGCGTGTTCATCATCGCCGCCGCCACTCGTCGTCATCAACATCATCATCATCATCATCATCATCATCATCATCATCATCATCATCATCACCATCACCATCACCATCACCATCACCATCACCATCACCATCATCAGCAGCAGCAGCACCATCATCATCATCATCATCAGCATCATCATCAACATCATCGTCAACATCATCATCATCAACATCATCATCATCATCGTCGTCGTCGTCGTTATCATCATCATCGGCAGCAGCATCATCATCTGAAGTAGCATAATCTTCATCAGCATCATCATCCTCGGCATCATCATCGGCATCAGCATCAGCATCATCATCATCGTCGTCATCGTTATCGTAATCATCGTCATCGTCATCATCGTCGTCGTCAGCATCATCATCAGCAACAGCATCATCAACAGCATCAGCATCAGTAGCAGCATCATCATCGTCGTCATCGTCATCGCCATCGTCATGACCATCATCAACAACAACAGCATCAGCGTCAGCATCAGCATCAGCATCACCACCATCAGCATAAGCAGCAGCATCAGCATCATCATCCTGAACACCAGAACCACCGTAATTATCATCATCATCATCACCACCACCATCATGAGCCACATCATCCCCAATAGCATCATCATCATCATCAGCAGCAGCATCATCAGCATCATCATTAGCATCATCATCAACATCATATTCAGAAGCATCATCTTCAGTATCATCATCGACATCGGCATCGCCAGTATCATCAACATCATCATCATCATCATCATCATCATCATCATCATCATCATCATCATGTTCATATTCAGCTTAATATCTTGTATTTCAAGATTATAATTTGGTCCAGACCGCAACCAGTACGTCCTCAAATGGACGCGCATAGCCAGCCTTGCACGCGACGACGCAGACCTTGCAGAATTCGGCGATGATGGTCGGTGGGGCAGCGACGTGCTTAAACTTGATGGCGACCAGCTTGAGGCGTTTGGGCGTGCAGCGAGCCGTGTCGGCGTGAGGAGCCGCATCATCATGCGGATGAGCAGCGACAGCAGGAGGATGACCCACGCTAGCATAGGGTTCCCCGTAGGATCCGCGTCAGCACCCGCGTCAGCCCCAGCGCGTGGACGCTCCGCGACGGAAGGAGTAAGTCGGGCGTGTTCCTCCACAGGAGGAACATTCGAAAATAATGAGAAATATGATTGGAACGATGTCTGCCCAATGAAAAAAATATGATTGGAATGATAATGAAAAAATGTAAAGTATTGCTGATGATTTCTTGCCCATGGTTTGACTCTTTCTTCCAACTCGTCCAAAATCCGCCTGCAGGAGGACACGCCCGACCTGACAGTAGGAGGACCCGCCATTGCACAGGGCCCCGAGTCCGCGAGAGGTTCCGCGCCGGCGAGGAGAGGAGCCGCAGCCAGCGCGGCGATGCCGGGCAGCCGGCGGAGGCTCCGCGCCAGCGCGGGGACCCGCCCGGGGAGCTCGGTGCGGCAGCGAGCGAGGGGGGGGAAGCGAGAACCGAAGGAGCAAAGACGCCGTGGACATAAACTTCTGGCGCTCCGCGCGGACTTCTTGGATCCGCGCGGGGACCCCCGCTGGCCGCGCGGAGCGCCACAAGTCTATGTCTATGGCGTTTTTCTCTCTTCTAGGGTTTTATGATGTTCCAACCTGCTTTAAGCCTTGATCACCAGAAAGGATGTCGGGCGCCAGAAAAGGTGCCGAAACTCGAGGGTTTTCGCGTGTCGGGCCCTGGGAGACACTCGCCCAACACTGTTTCGACACTCTTCCGACACTCTTTTAACACTTTTCTGGGTGCTCGAAATTATTTCTGGGATGCGGTCCTTAAGTAGGATGGAAACAACATAATTCATGGGAAGCGGCGGGGCTGCTCGGAGTGCCCCCCCCGTCCTTCCGAGAATGTTCTGCGTCTTCGTTGAAGGCTCGGTAGGTCTCTCGGAAGGCCCGGGTGCTTCCGAGCCTTATAAGGAGGCACGCCCCTCCTTACTTCCCCCCCAGGCTCGCCGCCAATTGATGGTGAGGATAAGGGTCACGATCACGGCGGCGACTTTGCGAGAGGCGCGGCATTGCCGTGAGTTCTTAACAAGAGGTTCAGCGTGGAGACCGCAAGGATCCACGAGAGCAGGATGATCCGCGCGGGGATCTCCATACGCGATGACTTGAAGATCTCCTGCTCGATCTTGTCGCATGCGATCTTCTGCACCCGGGTGCTTGGGGCGCCGACACCGACCCATGCGGAATGAAATGGGTAGGTTCTGTCCCTGCGGATGGCGATGACAGCTGTGCACATGGCCAGGCGTAGTTCGCGGAGCAGAGTGCGCGCGTTGTTCAGCTGGCTCGTCGAAGAAGTCGTCGACGATGAATTGGTGCGTGAATTCGGCGAGCGGGTCCGTGACCAGGGACTCGGGGTGCGCAGAGTGCAGGGCGTTGAAGAGCGAGATCTCCGTCTTCGCGTGCAGCAGGCGTTGCGCAGGGTGTCGAGGAGCCAGTCGCTGTGGAGCGCTGCGTCGCGAGAGCGGCGACAGTGCCCATGAAATGCAAGTGTTCGGCAGTCAGGTTGAGAAGGACGGTGTGCAGGGTGGCATCTGGCCGGCGCCCACGCGACCGCAGCAGCCGCCATCACCAGGAGATATGAGTAGGACTCCTCTCGCTTCGCGGGGTGCACGTCCGGAACACGTACAGTCACGTCGTCGCGGAGCCTCTTGGGAGCCTTTTGGGGGCCTCCTGGCGGCCTCCTGGGAGCTTCCTTGGGCCTCTTGGTGACTTCTTTGGGGCCTCTCCCCCCTCCCTCCTTTTCATACTACCTCCCCATATTTCCCTCCTCCGAGGAGGACGCCCCGTCCTCGATCCAGAGGCTGTCGCTCCAGCAGCCGAGCCTCGCAGCAGAGGCGCCAGAGCAATCCTGAGCCTCCTCTCCGCCAAGCGGAGCTTCGCCGAGGTCGGGCGGGTCCGCGCGAGGGTGGCTCTCAGCTGCTTGCCCGCACTGCCTGCGGATCCACGAGCTCGCACGGTGGTTCCTCCTCTTGGCATCGCATCGCTCGAACGTGTGCATGTTTCCTTCGGCGAGGACCATCGCGGAGCATCCTTGATCACTTGGCGAAAAAAACACGCACGAAACCGAAAAAAAACACAGGGAAGGGACGTGCGCGCGATGGCGAGTCCTGGTGGATGCGTCGACCCTCACCGCGGACGCTGCGATTGGGTGCAGCGGGACGTCACGGACGTCACAGTCAACGGCAAGTGGCACATGATAAGACGCACACCGTGCACATCCTCCACAATTGTAGCACCAACAGCTACATCGTCGTTCTCGGCTTCTCGCCGTGCTGAGTAGCCATGAACTGCCACCGCTGCTGATGATGACGCCTCCACTTGTTACGGACATCAGCAAGAGCATCAGCTCCAGCTCCGCTTCGGGATCGTTGAGGCCCCGCCTGCACCTGTCTTCCAGATCCCCCAGGGCCGTTGCACAGTATCTTCATCAGCTTGTGGAGCAACAGCATCCATGCAAGTGTGAGCCCGCTTGCTTGCGGCCTCACCGTTCCTTGCTTCAACTGTTTGATGAAAGTGGGTGTCTCGCAGACGCGGAGCGCGCTGCGCGTAGGTCCTGGACGTTGGCACGCCTATCCCGGGAGGCTTCGTTTCATGTCTCTTCGGCGCGACGGCGCGGCGCGCTGCCCGCACAGCGTCCGCAACACCCAGGGCGGCCGCGCAGCGGCATTCCGGGCCTCCGTCCCGGCGGCCGACGGGGAGCTCGAGAAGTTGACGCGGCACGAGAGCCCCAAACATGATCGCGTCGTAAGACAGTCAGGACGGCGGGTTTTCGGCCTCGTGGGGCCCTCGCTGGGCCTCGGGACCGTCGAAAAACGACCCAGGATGAAAAACCCGTCCCGGGGAAAGGGTCGGGACTTCCTGGGACGCCGTCCTGAAAAATCAGGACGTCGCATGTCCAGGGCCAGGTCTCGGCCATCTCTTGTGACACCTGCAACAGGCCGGGCGCTGCCAGCCAGGCGAACCTTTGTCACGCGGCTGGCTCCGCAGCCTCGCGACGCGGCGGCGTGGGCCGCAGCGGCGGAGGGTCGCATGCGCTGCGGCGGCCGGCGCTGGAGCGGGCCCTGACAGCCACCATTGCCACATCACCCTACTCTTAAGTCGTGCATGTCCCTCTACAGGAGGAATATTCAAAATAGTTCAAACATGGTCTATTGACGATTTTTATATTTTTTCTTACTTGTTTGAGCATTGCTTGACTATGTCTCATTTTTCCTTCCAAAACTGCATGTAGGGGGACATGCCCGACCTAACCCTGCTCTCCGCCTGGGCCACTCGCCTGGCCTGATGGCGCTGCAAGCCCAGCGAGGGTGGCTGGCAGGCACACTGGAGCTGGCAGGGAGCGGGCGTTTTTACGACGCGTGATTCGCATGATTGGGTCATCTCGTCCAACTGTTGCTGACCAGCATCGATGTCGAACAGCACGATTGCGGAGTCGTCGTTGCCCAGCGAATCGCACTTTGCAGCGTGCTCCAGCTCCACCACGTTCTCGAGCATGGACCGCCCTTGGATGAAGCCAGGTTGGTCCTCGGTGATGGTCGGGCCCAAGAGTGGTCCCCACCTGATGCGGAGGGCGTTGGCGATGAGACGGTTGTCCGCATTGGTGGACGACGAATGCCTAGGATTGGCGGCTGCATAGACCTGGTCGCCAGTTTCCGTGTTGTGGGATGCTTGTGGTCGTAAGCGGCACATCATGGACTCGTTGAACACCGCGTGCTTGGGGACTTTTGATTGCAGGCGTAAGTCGGGCACGTCCCCCCACAGAAGGAAAAGTCAAAAAAAGATTCAGAACATAGTTTGGATACGACTTCTCTATCATATTTGATATGGTTTGAGCAGTGTTTGCCTATGTGCTCACTGTTCCTCCAAAATCCGCCTGTATGAGGACATGCCCGACCTAATTCTAGGCTTAAGTCGGGCGTGTCCCCCTACAGGGGGATTTTCGACGAAAAATAAAAGATACCCCAAAAATGCCCCAAGAAGGTCAAAAAATATTCAAAACATAGTCCCCAGACTATTTTTAAGTTATTTAATCGCTTCGCTCATTCCGCCGGCCCATATCGCGCACCGCCGTTGACTGGCCGAGTGGCCGTCGGCAGTGCGGAACTGCAGGGGGCGGGGGACTCAGGTTGTGCCGCTTCGTCATCCTCCCCTTCGTCCTGCTGCTGGTCATCTTCCTTATCCTGTTCCCCCCCTGGTCATCTTCCTTATCCTGTTCCTCCCCTTCGTCCTTGTATCTTCGCTTTCTCTCGTAATCACTCTGGCTTCACTCTCCGATTCCAGTGTTCAGGTTTGTGACGGATCTTCAGCTCTTTGGATAATTATGGTGATTGTAGTGTTTATCCAGCTGCCTGCGGCAAGTCCGGAGACCATGCCTGGGTTGTGGGTTGTGCGCCTCTAGGATGTTCGTAGGGATATCGTGGGATCCGTTTAGGGGGGCATGGTGGAGGCAGTGGTGAGGAGTGTGGGGAGCGTGTTTGGGGCCTCCTGGGAGCGTCTTCGGGTCTCTTGGGGGCTCCCCGAAGCTTCTTGCGGGCCTCTAGGGAGCGGCTTCTCGGGAGCCTATTGGAGCTTTCTTGCGGCCTGTGGGGGCCGAGGGGCCGAAATGTTCGTCTAGCATCCTCGTCTGGGCTTCCCTTGGAGCCGTAGTGAGGCTGTTTTCGGATGTATTGGAGGCGCGTGGGGCCGTCTTGGAACACGCATGGGCCGTGTCGAGGTCATCTTTGGAACGTTGTGGGAGCCTCTGAGGGCCGAGAGCTAGAAGTGTTGTTTGGTGTTCCTTTTGGGGCGTCCTTGAGGCCCTCGTGGGCTGTCTAGGAGGCCTCTTGGCCTGTCTTGGAGCCCTGTTGGGCAGTCTTGGGGCGCTGTTGGGGAGTCTCGGGCCCCTCTTGGAAGCCTCTCGGGCCGATCTTGTAGCACATCGCTAGCGCTTGCTTGCGTGCTGGAGGGGGGGGGGGTCTCCTGAGGGCTTCTGGGGGGTCTCTTGGGACCTCTTAGGGGCCTCATGGCTCCTCTTGGGGGCTTCTTGGGGCCGACGGCTGGACATGTTGTTTTGCTTGCTTGCGTGCTGGGGGGTGGCATTTGGGGGCTCGTGAAGGCTTCCGGGGTGCCTCCTGGGACCTCTCAGGGGCCTCTGGGGTTCTCCTGGGGGCTTCGTAGGGGCGAAGGCTGGACATGTTGTTTCGCTTGCTTGCGTGCTGGGGGGTGGCATTTGGGGGGTCTCCTGAGGGCTTCTGGGGGGGCCTCTTGGGACCTCTCAGGGGCCTCTGGGGTCCTCCTGGGGGCTTCTTAGGGCCGAGGGCTGGACATGTTGTGTCGTGTTCCCCCCCTGGGGCCGCTCTTGGGGCGTTCTTGGGGCCCTCTTGGGCCGTCTTGGGGCCCTCTGGGGCCGTTTTGGGGCCATCTTGGCTCGTCGTAAGGCCCTTGTGGGGGGCTCTTGGGCACTCTTGAAGCGGTCTTGGGGGCCTCTTGGGCCGTCGTCGGGCGTTGGACAGCGGAAAGGGTGGGAATACCAAAATCTCACCAAAACCTAAGGAAAAGCAATGAATTTTGCCTAGTGGTGCCCTCTTGGGAGTGCTCTTGGAGCGATCTTGTGGCATCTCGGAGCCCTCTTGTAGCATCTTGGGGGCGTTTTGGGGCGTCTGGAGGCTCTCTGGAGGACCTCGAGGGCGGCACCCAGGAGGGAGAACATCTCTGACGGGAACCTCCCGGGACCCTCCCGGGAGTCTCCCGGGACCCTGCCGGGGTACTTTTCGTGGGGAGACCCCCAGGGGCCGCCCCGCGCGCGCGAAGAAGAATATTGTAAAGCAGTCACCGGAGATCTTAGCACGCCTCTGGCCCGTTGGGCCGGCGAATTTTTAGATTATTTGGGGGGTATGTTTATTTTTCGTCGAAAATCCCCCTGTAGGGGGACATGCCCGACCTAATTCTAGGCTTAGCTCAAGCTGCCGTCCCGCCTCTCAAACATCATGGGTGGCCATCGGCCCGAGCTGTCGCCAGGCTTCGCGCGGGAGTGTTGATGGTTTTTACTTGGACCAAGGGGCTACAGATTAGCATGTACAGTCAACACGCCTCCAAGATGCAGGCGAGCGCATCGCCTTGCATCTTCTCTGTACTGCAGCTCGAGCCTCCATCTGAAGGCTCAAGCTCAAGCCAAAGCGGGCGTCCCCGCCGTGGCTCCCGCGCGCCCGCGCCCGACGCGCGCCCTCGGCTCAAAGGAGCGGCCTCTGGCCGCGCCCTCACCCGTCTTGGGTGGCCCTCAAAGGGTCTTGCATTCGGCTCGGACCTACCCCGTGCTGCTGAGAAGCGCGCCTAGGTGCGAGCCTAGACTCGCATCCGAGCGAAACGCTCGGACAGGCACCCTGCCTGGAACCAGCCGCGCGGCCCACGCCGCTGCAGCCAGCCCCTCACTGCTGGCCATGTGCTGGCCGCCGTCCCTCGACAGACGGACGATGAGGTCCGCCTTCAAGCCGCTCACCGGCAGCTTCCGCCACCTGAGCTCCTCCTTGAGCTCTGCCACGGTGGCCTCAGCCAGCATCTTCCCGAAGTACTCCGAACCGAGGTTTCGCCCTTCGGCGACCCGCTCAGGCGCAGCTATCGCCGCTGCCCGAGAAACGACATGCCCCTCAGGCGCGTCCTTCGACGCCGCCTCGGGCTTCGCCGTGCCGTCGGCCTGCGGGGCAGCCCTCGCCGCTCCCGCTGGTGGGGCAGCACTCGCCGCCCTAGATGAGAAGAGCTGCACCGCCCCTCTCGTGCACTCAACTGCGCCCTTGACCGCGAGCACCAGCACGATGATGAACACGATCATGGCGAGAACGATCGAGCCGATGTTCGACTCGACCTCGTCGTCAGCGGCCGTGGAGCACTGCTTGTCTCCGTGCTCGGCCGCCTCCGTGAAAGTGACGCCCACGCCCGCGGCGAGCCCCTTGGTCAGAAGCCGCAGGTTGGACATCTCCAGCAACTTGAGCACCCGCTTGCCGTCCAGATGCTTGGTCCCCAAGTCGCTCCTGTTGCTCTCCGTGTCGACTCGCCCGAGCTGTAGCTCGCCGAGCCTGACTCGTTCCTGCACCCACAGGTCTCGTATCTGTAGATGCCGTACTTTGCCACTGCCGATCCGCGTCGCGATCGCCCTGCCTGCATTCGAGTCGCTGTGAACCTTCGACGCGACCTCGATGCCACACTGCTGGTAGAACTGCCGCATCATGATCGCACTCGCCGCGCCTCGGCCGATGGCGTAGAACTCGGCCTCTCCGCTGCTGAGCGCGACGACGGGCTGCGATGCCACCTGGGTCTCCAGGAGGTGGCTGCCAAAGAAGCCGTACACGGAGCTGGTCGATTTCCTCGTGATCTCATCCTCTGCCCAGTCCGAGTCCGTCTCGTAGAGAACCGCCTTGGGCATCTCCTGCTTCTCGTAGAACCACCCGAGCTCGCGCCGACCGTGGAGATACCGCACGCACCGCCTCAGCCTAAGCATGCTGATGACTGTGGGCTTCCCCATGTCCGTGAGGATCACCTTCACCGCGAACTGGATGTCCGGCCTGTCTACCGCCACGTAGTTGACGAGCCCCGCGACCTGCTGGTAGAGCTTCGCCTCGTCGTGCGGAAGTGGATCCAGCGCCTCCCGGACGCTCTTGCCCGTGGCCTTGCTCCCAGGCGTGTCCGCCGGCTTGCACTCCGTAAGGCCCAGCAGCTCCACGCACCTCGTCACGTGCTTCGTGTCGCCGATCCAGACGAACCCCTTGCCCGTCCACCTGATCTTGCGCTTGAGGTATGGGAGCTCGCGAACGCCATCCGGCCCGACACGACCGATGCACTTGACGTCCATGCTCGCCATCAGCTGCTGGTCCAGGACATCCAGGGACTCCTCCTCGCCCTCGGTCAAGATGTCGTCACCGTGGATCGCCGAGGTCATGTCCAAGAGAGGCTCGTGGTACACGCCCGCCGCCACCGCGATGCGCGTCCAGTTGTTCTTCTTGAACACCCCGGCCACGTACTCCTGCCAGGCCTGGGCCGCCTTGCGCGTGCCGTACATGGCCTTCCGGAGCTGCCACACGTACCCGTCTCTCCTAAGTCCTGGAGGCGGGATGACGACGATCCACTCGTCGAGGTCGGCGTGGAAGAACGCCACGTGGACGTCATGCACCGAGAGATGCCTCCGACCCTTCTTCGTCGCCGCCAAGGAGACGATCGCCCTGACGATGGCGATCGGCGGCGTGCCCGCGTTGCAGTCCTCTCGGCCGTACGTGTTGATCTCCATGGCGACGCCTCGGGACCGGACGAAGGGGTTGCCGTCCTTGGTGCGCAGGTCCTCGACCCACTTGAAACGCACCACCTTGCCCCGGCTCTCGGCCACGCGGACCTCCTCGAAGACGCCGTGTCGCCGCATCTCCTCGATCTCGGCCTCGCGCCCGCGCCTGACCAGGTCCCTGGGGAGCTCCTTCCCGCTCCTCGCGTCGTACACGTGCTTCTCCGTGTCTGGCAGGACCGTGATCGCCGCCGGCTCGACGGGGCTGACCTCGAACATCCCGATCTCCAGCGGCTCGCAGCTCTCGATCTCCGTGACCGTCTCGAGCTCCTCGTGGGACTGCTGGTCCAGGCCTTCGTACGTGCAGGGATTGATCTCCACGAAGGCCCCGACTGCGAGCGACCCGACTGTGATCGCCGCTGTCTGGCGCGGCCTCTTCGCCGACGCCTCGCCCTGGTCGTCGCGAGGCGCCATGCTGGCATCCCCGGACGATCCTGGCCTGCCGTCTCCAGCCCCAGCCGCTGGCCCCGGCGCGGCTCCCGCCGCCGCCGGCGTCGGCGCAGCCCCCGCCGCTGCCGACGAGGGCGCGGCCTCCGCCGCTGCCCTGGCCATCTCTTCCTTGCGCAGCTCGTTCTCGATCCTCTTCCGGCACTCCTCGCTGTGCGATCCCATGCCTGTGACGCACCTCGGGCACATGGGGGTCCAGCCGTACTTGTCGATCAACGCCCTCGTGATGTACGTCGACCTCAGCCCTGCGCCTCCTGGCCCCGCGGGCGGCGCCGGCCCGACCATCGCTGGTGGCACCAGCGCCTCCGGGCCCGCAGCCGGTAAGGCCACCGGCGGTGGTGGAGGTGGCGGCATCAGCCGCTGCTGGTTCGGCTCCACCTGGGGCGCTCCCGTCGGCACGATGCCGATCTGTGGAGCCCGGTGCATGTCCCACGGCACCCCAGCGAACTTGTCCAGCTCCTCCAGCACGAACCGCTCGCCCTCCGGTCGCCGTCTCACCGTGCGCACCCTCGTCGTGCGCGTTGGACCCGCCACCAGGTGCTCGTCCGAAACCTCTGTCTTGCCCAGCCACACCGCCGCGTGCCACCGAGGCTGCAGCTTGGAGGTCGGCGTGGGGTCCCTCGCCCAAACGCACTCCGCGAAGTTGACGAGCTCGCCCCGATACGGCCTCCCCTTGAGCACCTCGTAGGTCGTCTTGCCGTTGCCGTGCACCGTGAAGCGGTTGAGCTGCCAGCCAGCGTGCCGAATGAGCCAAGGTAGAAGCCCATGCTCGGCTGGGAGCTCCCGCTTGTAGTTGTCGCCCACCGAGAACAGCAGCGCCCTGATCTGCTTGCCGAGCTCCTCGTTGGCGCGCTCCACTCCACCGACTCCTTGATGGTTAGCCCGCTGAGCTGACTCGATCATCGTGGGCGCCTTCCGCTGAGCCTTGATCTCCCTCGCCAGGGCCGTGATCGACGCCTCCTGGTCGTGCTTCAGCACGATGCGATCCAGCCCCCAGTTCTCAATGGTGGCGACCGCTGTCTTGACCATGTAGGCGTCGGTACCCTTCGGCCCCATGATGCCATGAATAGCTTGGGAGTTCATGTGCACCATGTTGAGGATGCTCAGCTGGCCCAGGAAGTAGTAGTCGATCTGGACCTCGTCGCCCGTGCGCTCGTGCCCGGCCTTGTAGTGCGGGTCGTCCGTGAACTTGGATCTGACGCACACCCAGCACCAGGACCTCGCCGGAATGTGCACCAGCTCGTGCGTCCTCTGCTCGGCCAGGCTTGGCTTCACCGGATCCTTCTTGACTCGAACTGGCACGGACTCCTCGAGCACTGCCTGCGCTGCCGGCTCGCTCGCCTCGGCCTGAGCGCGGGTCGCGGCAGCCCCTCCGCCGCCGCCGCCCTGGAGCGCGGCCCTCGCCGCTGCCCTGGACGCGGCTGATGCGCCGCCGGGCTCGCCTCCTGGCTCCTCGCCCCGCACCGGCATGACGAGCGAGTTCTTGACGCCTTCACCGTACCTGTCCATCTTGAGGTAGAACAAGTCGTTGCGCCTGACCAGCGGCACGGCGTCTGGGTCCGAGAACTCGATCGGCTTCGGGATCATGTAGCTCCCGCTCGGCGTGAACACCCACGACGTGCCCTTGTCGACCGCCTGCGACACGCCCAGCACCGGCCTCTTGACGTCGGCGACCTTGTAGTCCACCCCGATCTTGTGCCCGTCCTTCGCGTACGTGACGAAGCGCTCGCCGTGGCACGGGATGTCGTCGCCGCTCGCTCCGACCAGCCTGATGCGCTCGCTCAGGTCTCTGAGTGTCTCGTGGGCCCCGTGACTCGGCGGGCACACCGATCGCGCAGCACCCGAATCCACCATGACCCAGTGCTCATTGATACCGATGATCTCCTTGTTCTCGAACGTCTCGTGCTCGTTTGCTGCCCCTGGCTGGCTCAGCTGCTCGATCGGGCTGGCCCCGACCAAGAATGGCTGCCTCTGCTGCGCGTGCTCGTTTGACGGCCCGCTCGAACGAAGGTGGATCGCTGTCGTCGCTGGTGCTGAGGGCGTCGCTGCTGCTCCACTCGATAACGACTCTTGCCCTTCTTCCAGCTCGATCGCGAGGCACCACAGTGGCTCTGCCCCGCTTTCGGTCGCGATCGCCATCACCGGTGCCGCGCTCCCCGCGGCGCTCGCCGCTGGTGGAGCTCCCGTCGGCTTCGACTCCTGCTCGACCGCGTTGGTGCCCTTCTTCTTCTTCTGCTCTGCGAGGAACTTCCTGCACTCGCTCTTGACGTGACCGGTCTTGTGGCAGTGGAAGCACCGTTTCTCGGCCCTGTCCTTGGCCGCCTGGCTCCTCTGGTCCGTGGAGTTGTCGCCGCCCTTGCCCTTCCTGCCTTTGCCTTCCTTGCCCTTCTTTCCTTTGCCCTTGTCGCGCTCGCGCCTCGCCTTCTCCACCGCGCTCGTGTCCATCGGAACTGGTGGCGGCACTGCTGAGATGGCGCTCCTCGTCGAGATCACCATGTGCACCTCGTTGCGCATGAGCTCCCACGTGACTAGCCTCGACGCGTTGTGGACCAGGTGCGCTCGAAGAGCTTCGTCCTGAATCCCCCGCTGAAGGATCGCCATCTTGATCCTGTCCCCAATCCTCTCGTGGCTCTGGCTCTCGTACTTCGTGACCTTGAAGTCGAAGTCCGCCAGCATCCCCACGATGTTGTCCTCTGGGAACTGGAACGCGATCAGCTCTTGCAGCAGTCCTGCGTGGCGACCGGGTCTGTCGGGCTCGTACATGTCTTGTAGTGTCCTCCAAGCCCGATACCCTTCTCCGACGCCGACTGGCTTGATGAGCTGGAGTGCAGCTCCTTCCAGCAGCAGGACGAGGATGAAGTACAGCTGACGACTGCGCTGACTCGCTCCTTCCTCCAGGAGCCTCGCGTTCCTCACCTCCTCCAGCGGGAACGTCATGGCCGCCGTCAGCTCGTTGGCCATCTGCTCGTCGAGAGCCCCGAGGTACGCGAGCATCTTGAAGCTCCACCCTGGCCACTCGTCCTCGCTGCCTCCGAACGCC
Source organism: Prorocentrum cordatum (assembly GCA_963575745.1). Taxonomy (NCBI): domain Eukaryota; class Dinophyceae; order Prorocentrales; family Prorocentraceae; genus Prorocentrum; species Prorocentrum cordatum. Next base: position 16,790 of record CAUYUJ010004898.1, on the reverse strand, counting down.
TTCGGCTTCGCTAGAAGCCGAGTGTCCACCAGATCCTGTGGCGCGGCCCTCGCCGCTGCCACGGGCCTGCTCGCGGCGGCGCCTGCGCTCGCTGCTGCTGACTCCGCCGCCAGGGCGCGCTCCTCTGCAGCCTGCACCCGTTGTTCGGCAGCCTGCAACGCTCCCTCGAGCGCCTGGAAGCGTCGCTCGATCTCTTCCATACTTCAGATCGAGCTTCTCGTCGAACTTCCTGCTCCTCAGGATGTCTGCCTTGTTCGACCTTGAGCCTCGCTTCGTCTTCTTCTTCTTCGGCGGCGTGCTGGGCTAAGAAGGGCCGGCTGGCGCGGCCCCCGCCGCTGCCAGCCGCCAGGGCGCGGCCCTCGCCGCTGCCCTATTGCTGGCGCGCGCGCGCGCCGCGGGTGGCTGGAAGGGAAGCGGCGGCGGGAACGAACCCACGCCGCTCCGCTACCATGTTGATGGTTTTTACTTGGACCAAGGGGCTACAGATTAGCATGTACAGTCAACAGGGAGCCCATCTGGCACTGGCCGCGGATTGCCGGCAGGCCGCAGAGCGGGAGGAAGGTCGCCGTTGGATGTTTCGTTTGCGTCTGCGTGTGCATGGGAAGCACTTGAGGATGGTGTTTTCGATGCGCCGTCGACGGCAACACCACGCCGCTCACCCTCCGGGACTTCGCCTCCGGCTCCTGTCCAAGGCGTTCCTTTTCCTGTGCAAGCTCTTCGGCACCGCCTGAACCCCGCACCCTCCGGCCGCCTGAGGCCCCGCCCGCCCGCGCCCTGTCTCCCCAATTAAGGCTTCGCGCGCCCCGCCTAGCTCTTAACCGGAAGAGGCCCGCTCTCGACCCGCCGACCAAAAAAAGTGTGCATGGGAAGTGGCATGGTGAAACGCTTGCCGGTATGCTTCCCGCCACGCAGCTTGATTCAGGTTTCCCAAAGACTGACGAGTGATTATGTTCTGACCAGCGTCGCTCGTTGACCGATGGACTCGTTGCATCATACTTCTTTTTGTCCTGCGGCCTCCTCTGGATCGGAGACTGTAGTGCCGCTCCCACTCGTCATCACGTGGATGCCTGTATCACGCATTGTCCGCGTGAGCTTCGCAAGCCGCTGGGCTGTTCTCGATGTTGTGGTCAGAGCACCAACGGCCACCCATGCATGGTGGTGGGATGGCACGATCCGAAACTCGCATGTGGCCTGGAACGTGCACGCGTACGCGGTCGCAGCGGAGGCGGTGGGCACCGGTTTCCAGGACAAGGGCACGAGGTACGGGGAAGAAGCGGCCGGGCTGAGCTACGAGCAGTACGTTCGCTTCTACCAACGGTCGGACCCATTCCTCGGCATGATGGTCGCCTAACTGGGCCACCATCAAGGAAACGCGATCCAGCGCCTTGATGCGGCAGTGGCTCTGGAAGCTGGAGCGCGTGTCGGTCGTGTCGCAGGCGGACGTCGCGCTGCTTTGCTTGGGCCACCGCGCTGCCGACACGATGCTGTCCGCCACGCTTGTGCCATCCGCATATTTGCAAGATTCCCCTCCCCGATTATTGCCCTCCTGACAACCACCATGAAGACAACGGCCAGGACATCACCACCTTGACATCAGACTCATCATCATCATCATCAGCAGCTTCTCCGTAATTTACACCATCGCCATGGTCATCGTCATCATTGTCGTCATCGTTGTCCTTATCAGATCAATCAAGCTCGTTATCATTTGTGCCGTCGCCATCACCAGTCACAGCAGCGTTATCGTCACATCGTTATCGGCGTCATCATAATCGCCATCATCGTCAGAACTATTATCATCCTCGTCGCCCGTGTCATCATCATCAGCAGCATCTCCGCCCTCGTCCTCACCGTCGTCACCAGCACCACCACTATCAGCATCATGAGCCGCGCATCACCATTATCATCATCATGACCATCATCATCATCATCATCATCATCATCATCATCATCATCATCATCATCAGCTGCTGCAGCAGCAGCATCATGAGCAGCATTCGCATCGGCATCAGCATCATCGCCATCAGCAGCAGCATCATGAGCAGCAGCATCATCATCAGCATCAGCAGCATCATCTTCATCATCATCATCATCATCATCATCATCGTCACCATCGTCATCACCATCATCGTCATTGTCATCGTCGTTGTCATCATCAGCATCATCATCACAAGCATCATCATCATCATCATCATCATCATCATCATCATCATCATCCTCGTCATCATCCTCATCGTCATCATCACCACCATCAGCATCATCATCATCATCAGCAGCGGCATCATCCCCATTACCGTCATCGTCGTCATCATCGACATCGGCATCATCATTATCATCATCAGCATCAGCATCAGCATCAGCAGCATCGTCATTGCCATCAGCATCGCCCTCATCAGCATCAGCATCAGCATGCACCACCGCCATCCATACCGGCAGCAGCATCAGCATCAGCATCAGCAGCACCACCATCAGCACCAGCAGCACCACCACCGAGGCACCGCCCGCCCCCTCCGCACCGAGAGGCGCTCGAGGCGCACGCGAGGCGGGCCGCCCCGGGCGGCGGGGAGGAGCCCCTGGAGGAGCGGGCACACTCCAGCTCGGGTGCTGCTGGAGTCTCTGGGCCTCCTCGATGGGGGTCGGAGTGGGAGGGGCCTCCTAGATGGAGTCTAGGCCTCCTAGATAGGGTCTAGGCCTCCTCGATAGGGGTCGGAGGAGGAGGGGCCTCCTAGATAGAGTCTAGGCCTCCTAGATAGGGCCCAGGCCTCCTAGATAGGGGTCGGCGGATCGCGCCGCCTCGCCGATGCATCGCCGATGTGGCTCGATGTGCCGCCCGATCTGCTTCACGTCGGCGTCGCTGGGGAATCGCCGGTGCGTCGACGATGCATCGCCGGTGCATCGCCGATGCATCGCCGATGCATCGCCGATGCATCGCCGATGTATCGGCGATGTATCGGCGATGCGGGGAGATCCTCCGACGCCGTCTACTCCGACCCCATCTAGGAGGCCTCTACAGAGGTGCTCCTGTGCCAGGAGTCCCCGGCTTCCGCGTGCCAGCCCTGGCATCCTCGCGTCGTGGAACGACACGACGGGCGGGTTTTTGTGGGCCGTTCCGCAGTTGCCTGCGGCCCTCGCCGGGGCCCCGCGAGGGCCGACGAAGAACACGGCTCGGGGTGCAGAGCAGGTCCCCGGCAAGGGGTCCGGGCCTCTTGGGAGCCACGCTGTGACAGAACCGCGCGGGAGCCGCCGGGGCCCTCCGGGCCGTGTGAAGGGTACTCCTCCTCCTCCTCCTCCTCCTCCTCCTCCTCCTCCTCCTCCTCCTCCTCCTCCTCCTCCTCCTCCCCCTCCTCCTCGTCCTCCCCCTCCTCCTCCTCCTCCCCCTCCTCCTCCTCCTCCTCCTGCTTCCTCCTCCTCCTCCTCCTCCTCGTCCTCCTCCTCCTCCTCCCTCCTCCTCCTCCTCCTCCTCCTCCTCCTCCTCCTCGTCCTCCTCATCCTCCTCCTCCTCCTCAAACGGGGTCGTCTGCGCCGACATTGGCGCGCAAGCTGCCCGCGTAAGGTTGCGCGTCGGCGCCCTCGTCTCCAATGCAGCGTGCCGCGCCGGCGGGCCGCGTAAGCCACCGCATAAGGTCGCTGCGCCATCTCGCGTAAGACCCGTTTTTTATCGTCGCTAATATGGGCCTTCACGGGAAGGTTGGGGCCGTCTTGGGCCAGGGCCACCACCTCTGGCAGCACCCGATCCAGCGGGATCCGGCGCTGGACGACGATGGTCGCGTGGGGCGGTTTGCTCGGCGTCGCGCTCCCGCCTTGGTACAGCCTCTTCCTCCTCCAGCCTTCGAGGATCGAGGATCGAGGTCTTCTTTGCATGTGTCTAGTGCTATCTGGACCTGCAGAGGGCCCCCAGGACCTCCAGGGTCCTCTTCAGGCGCGCGCGCCATCGAGGTCTTCTCTACACGATGTTGATCCTTTTCGGGCCTCTGGGGGCCTTCAGGACCTCTGGAGGCGCGCCTGCCTGGGGACCTCCGGAGATCCGCGGAGATCTCAAGAGGCCCCTGGAAGCCCGCGAGGTACAGGCGGCTGGACGTGTGGTTCGGGCCGGGCATGAACCCGCTGAAGCTGCTCTTCCACCAGTTCATGATGTCCCCCATCTTCAACACCTGCTTCCTCTCGTACATAGAGACCATGCGAGAGCTGCCGCTGGACACGGCGCCGCAGAGGGTGCAGCGACGCCTGGAGGCGGACCTAGTCCCGCTCACCAGCCGGAGCTTCCCCTTCTGGATCGTCGTGAACACGATGAATTTGTACTGCATCCCCCAGCAGCTCCGGACAGTGACGATGAGCTGCGTCAACTGCGGCTGGACCATTCGGGTGCTGCCAGAAGTGCCCCGGGCCCAAGGTGCCCCCTGGAGTTCCAGGGAGGCCCCCACGGCCTCGGCAGAGCACCCCCCACGAGGCTCAGATGGCCCCCAGGGGCTCACAAAAATTGAGCAAACTGCTGGGGGGCACGTTCCCAGACCCCACACGTCGCGATTTTCTCGCAGCGTCGGCCCCGGAGGTCTGGACCCCTTCCCCGGGACCGGTTTTTCATCCCGAGTCGATTTCTTGAGTGCGCCGAGGCTTGGTAGGGGCCCCGTGGGGGCCGAGGACAGCGAAGCACCTTCCGTCGTGACTTCTTCACGGCGCGAGGCGGTCTGGATTGGGCCAGGGGCACCCTTGGCAACCCCCGGACCGTGTACCTGTCCTGGCTGGCGCACCAGTGACGGGCCGCCCCCTGCTCGGGGGCAACGATACGGGGGGGTAGGCACAGGGGGGGACGCATCGACCCCCAATCGCCAACTGATCGCCGATAGGGGCCCGATAGCCCCAGCCTGCCCAGGAAGGTGCGGATTCGCTATCGGGGGCCTATCGCCGATCTATCGGCGATGCATCGCCGATTGCAGGTCGATGTTCACCCCCTAATGCCAGTCCCCCCCCTATCGTTGCATTAGGACGGGCATGTCCTCGTACAGGCGGATATTGGAGGACAAGTGAAAAAGAGCCAAACCATATGCAAAAATAGTCAAAAATAGGCGACAAATCGTCCACATACTACTTTTTACTATTCTTGAGTACTCCTCCTGTAGAGGGACATACCCCTCCTCCTCCTCCTCCTCCTCCTCCTCCTCCTCCTCCTCCTCCTCCTCCTCCTCCTCCTCTTCCTCCTCCTCCTCCTCGTCCTCCTCCTCCTCCTCCTCCTCCTCCTCCTCCTCCTCCTCCTCCTCCTGAACCGATCTTCAGATGCACCTCTTTGCAGCAGTCTGCGCAGGAGAGGGCCGTCCGTCACCATCCTGGCTTAAGTTCATCAGGCGCCCGAGCCCTTCAGTCTCGGCCGCAATCGCCTGGCCGGCAGCGTGGGTCACGCAATCCGGGGGTGGATCGGGCCCGGCGCGCGCTCGCGGCCTGCCCGCGCTGCCCCGACCTGCTCTGCGCGGAGGCGCCCGCGTGCCCGTCGCTGGAGTGTCCCGCGGCGGCGGCGGTGCACTGCCCCTCCCTCAGTTGCCCCGAACCCGCACGTGAGCCCCGGGCATCGGAGGAGGGGGCCCTGTCCGCCGGGAGGCGCCGCCGAGGCCCGAGTCCCCACGCGCGCCGAGGAGGCCATCGAGGTTCCCTCGGCCGCTGGGGGGGGGGGGGCTGGGCCGCGCTGGGGTGGGCGCTGAACCTGAGCCTCGAGCTGCTCGGAGGCGCCGTCGGCGTGTTCGTGCACGGGCTGCTGCTCGCGGTGCTGCTTTCAGCCCGCGCGTGCCGGCAAGCGCTTTTGGCGGTGGCGAGACCTGCAGCCCCTGCTCTGAGAGATGGCGCAGCCGACCGTGCAGGAGTGGGCGTGGGTCCAGTACGCCAGGGCCGCCATGTTCCACCAGCGGCTGGTGCTCGGAGTCTTGGCGGGTTTTCCAACGGAAGCGCATGATGTGCTGGTGGCCGCGCCCGACAGCGACGTGTACTGTGAGACGCACGGCGGGACCGACCCGAACGTTGCTGCCGCGCGGTGGAGCGAGAGCCGACGCCCTCCACCTCTGGGGGTCCTTCGGGGCTCCTACGGGTGCAGGCGAGAGCCGACGCCCGCCGACCTGCAGGAGTTCCAGAGGCTGGCGAGGATCGCGGCCCGAGACGAGCACGTGCTGCGGGGCCGCCGTGCGGGAGGACCTGGGCTGGAGCCTGCCGGAGGCGCTCTGCTGCCGCCGCTGGCCGATCCAGGGCGCCCACCGCACGCCGCGCCGCGTTTCCCCAGCCAGGGAGACGGAGCGGCTCGAGCGGTGGGAGGTGGAGAGGCTATGGGTGCTGGGGGCCGCCCTGGTGCGCTCGGCGGGGCCCCCCGCCGCTGGCGGAGCCGTTGGGGGCGCTCCCGCGGGCGCAGCGGGCGAGGGCGGAGCTCCGACCCCGGCGCCGCCTCGCCCCGGTGCCGTCCAGGGAGGTCGAGAGCCACGTGCGCCGCGAGACGATCGCCGACGCCCGCATCATGCCGATCGAGCTGGTCGGGGATAGGAGACAGCGGCGCCCGCGGCGTCAGGTGGTCGAACAAGGGGTGGTGACGCCGTTCCAGGACTGGCTTGCGCAGGGCCCTCGCACCGCGGAGTGGGCGATGTGGTTTCTGGACAGGCGGGGAGGCGGACCTGGACACCATCATGCGTGGTGGCGGCAGGTGAACCGCCTTCAGCGTGGAGATTGGGGAGTCGAGGTTTACGAGAATGGACCTCGAGCCTTGGAGGTGGCCGCCAGCTACGATGCGCTTGAGGTCGCGAACTGCGCCTGCTTGGAGATCATTGCTCGAGAGTGGCATCTGGTCGAGCACGCGCGCCCCCGCGAGCCCGCGGGAGGCCATGCCGCACCTGACGAGAAGGACGGGAAGGACAAGAAGAACCGTGGCAAGGGCCGCTGGCGAGGGGGATTGCTGGACGAGAGTGATTCCTTCATGGGGCGGCATCGCGAGACCAGGGAGCGCATGGCATCTCCAGACTTGCTGGACGTCGTCGCCCGAGAGGTCGAGAGAGATGCGAGTGCGATGAAGCAAGTGCGGAAGGCGCGGGAGGAACGCCGCGCCATGGGCAATGGAGCACGAGAGACACCCGTCGGGTCAAAGGCCCGGGCCCGACGGGAACCACAGGGTCGAATTCACTCGCCAGGCTGGAGTTCGAGACCAGCGACAGCGAGACCTTTCTCCTCTCCCTCGCCTTCGGGACCTTAGTGGTGATCGTGGGGGGAAGCGTTGCTTGCCGATCTGTTCTGCGGCGGGTTCAGCGCGTCGCGGCCATCGATGCTGTCGCCGACGAGCTCGCGGTCGCCCTCAACGATATGCGCGGGGCGCGCGACGGCGGGTCGCCCTGCCATTGCTCGGGGCCGACATCGGCGCAAAGCATTGCCCTGGATCACTTTCGCCGGCGCGCCGTGGATTTGGGGCCGCCACCTGGCGATCTCGACGGACCAGGAGCCTTCGACGAGCTTCGGCCCGAGCTGCCCCGCGACGCTTCCGCGTCGCGGGTCGCCCCTGTTCGCGTGGACCTGCTGGGCCTTCTTCCTCCGGGGTTTCACCCCGTCTCTCCGGGCGCGGCCGCCGGCGCTGCAGGCGAGTTGATCGAGAAGAGGCTTCCAGACAAGGCGCTTCCCGGCGTGGAGGGGGCGGCGAGACTCAAGCCCCCGGGCCCGCGCCGGGCGCGCTCCGACCCCGCTCTGCGCAGCAGAAAGGTGTACATAGATTTCTTGAGGCGGCTTCATCATGCCGCTAAACCTTCTAGATTTCCGGCGCAGCGTAAGACGTCGAATCGGTTGCTTGAGCGCATGGAAGAAGTCGGGCGCCAAACGGTCGGCGATCGACGCGAGGATCTCGAATTTCTTCTTCGAGGACCCCGACCCCGCGCAGCTCGCGAGCGGAGCCTGCTTCGCCGACCTGCAGCTGGACGCGGGGCCGCCGCTGACCATCGGAGGCGCCGACGTCAAGGGATCAAGGCATCTCCATGCCAACTCAGCTGCGCGACCTAGTCGGGTTCGACAAGATTCGGGCCTGGGAGCTGGGCGTCACCGAGGTGGAGGGCGCCCCCGTTCAGCCTGGGGACTACATCCACCCCGCCATCGCGGCGCCGCCGACGGGCTGGGCACTGGCCCTGCGGGCGCGCCGGGCGCTGCGCGAGGAGCTCGCCCGCCGCGAGCCCGACGCCCCCCTCGAGAACGCCCTCGTGGACGGCAGGCCCCCGCCAGGTCTCTCGCCCATCGCCCGCGCGGAGTACGTCGACAACTTCGCGCGTTTCGGCAGGAACCGCTCCGCGGTGGAGGACGCGGTCACACGCGTGCGCGGGCGCCCGGTTGCCGCCGCACTTCCGATGCACGACGCGGAGGGCAACCAGGGCGGCGACACGCTGGGCCGGCACTTCACCGAGCAGGGCCGCTGCTCGATGTCCGTGCGCAGCGCCTGGCGGCCACGCCTGGCGCTCCTGCACGTGGCCAGCCTGGGGGGGCCAGCGGGCGAGAGGTCTCGGTGCTCCTCGTCACTTCACGACGCGGGGCCTGATTCGGAGAGAGGTGCTCGCGGCCCCGCAGGCTTGCTTCGCCTTCGCCCAACAGAACCAAAAACGTCACCCCTCATCGTGGCCGTCTGTTATACGTGAGTGTTGCTGGATGGCCGCCCTCGTGACTGTGACGTCTCGGGAGCTTGATGCGAGTTGGAGCCCCGAGGTCCACGCGTTCGACACGTCGTCTCGGGCTTGCGGGGTGATGAGCAAAGTTATCGACGTGAACGACGTTAAGGCATTGAGACCCTACAACGATCGATGGAGGTTTGCAAAACAAGAAGAACATGATCACTTTCACTATCCTCGGGGAGATTTATTTCACGAGGGGCTCGATCGGGTCCCACCTGTTCCTCAGCGTGTCTGGGATGGTCGTTGGTGCCGAATGGCTGCGCTCACGTGGGCCTCTGGAGATCACCAAATCCATGTGGAGTCTCGTTCTGCTACCTGGACTCTGGACCTCAGCCGCCCCTGGCAAGCGTCACCTGATCCTCGGAGATGCGATGTCCGTAATCCTGTCTCGAACCTACGGACACGGGGGCTCGTTTGGCTTCCGCCGTGCCCTTCGACGCTCGGCCGCGCTGGCGCTGGCCGTGAACCTGCATCCCGAATGGCGCTGGGTGCCCTCAGGGACGCTGCTGACGCGGCCTCGCGAGGCCGCCTCTGTCTGCACGCCTCCACCTGGGAGCCCGGGGCGGCAGCGGGCGGGCAGCATGCTGCCGCGGGGCGCCGCGGCGCTTCGGGTGGGAGCCGATTCCCGCTCGGACAGCCGCCCGACCTCCTGGCGGAGGGCGTCCTCCGCGGGGACTGCGGCGACGGCGATCGAGGCGAGCTTGCCGACGCGCCACAGTTCCACGAACGCCTTCCCCGGGAGTGGGCGGCGAAGGCCGCGGCCCGAGCGCGAGCCCCGCCTGGCCCGAGAGGTCGGCGTGAGCCGCGAGGCTCGCGCAGCGGGGAGGCGCGCTGCCCATCCGCCCCCAGCGGCTCGGCCTGGGGCGGCTCGGGCCGCCCGCACGCTGCTGGAACGCCGCTCGGTGTCAGCGCGGCAGGAGTCGGGGTATCACGACCAGTACCAGAGGTTCCTGGCCTGGGAGCGAAAGCAGGGTCTACGGCACCAGCGCATCACGGACTTGAAGGTGGCGGTGGTAGAGATGCTCAACCAGATGCATTACGACGGCTGGAGGTCGAACGCGGCGGCGATCGCGTACCATCGTCACGTGGCTGGTCCTGGGTGTGTTAACCTTGCTCGAGTGAAGGTGGCCCGCCGGGGCTTTGCGAAGCTGGGCCCGCCGCGGGCGCGCCTGCCGCTGCCGTGGGCTGCGGCCTGCCTGGCGGCGAAACGCCCCGTGGACGTGGGGAGCTGGCACATGGGCGCCGCCGTCGTCTTCGCCTTCATTCACTACTTGAGTCTGTGCGAGGCGCTGAGGATCAGGAAGTGCGACCTATTACCTCCAGATGGGGGGCCGTCGGCGGTCCGCCCTGAAGTGGAGCGTGGCCCTGCACCCCAGGAGCTGGTGGTCAGCTTGAAGACAGGCGCCAGGGACGAGAGCATCGTTGTGGACAACGCCGAGGCGTTCCCGTTCAGCCACCGCGAGTGGGCCGCGATCTTCGAGAGCGCCGCCAAGGCTGTCGGGCTGCAGTGAGAGGCGACGTCGGTGCTGTACATTCTGAGGCACGGCGGAGCCTCGCACGACGCGCGGGTGGGAGCGCGCGACCTGCGGGGCATCCAGGACCGAGGGCGGTGACTCACAGAGAGGTCGGCGGTGAGGTACAAGAGGGGCGGCAGGGTCAACCAGCTGCTGCACGGGCTGCCACAGGCGGTGCGCCGCGCCGCCGGGGGCGCCGAGCGGTCGACTACCGCGCGGCCCCTGCCGATCCGATGCGAAGGCGGAGAGCTGCGCGCCCGAGAGGCCGAGGGTTCGCCGTGGAGCTGCTTTCCGGCACGGGTCGCTTCAGCGCGGCCTGGAGACAGCGGCCGCGGCTGAGCCAGATCCCGATCTTTCAGTTTGACTTGAGGTTTGGATGTGAGCACGACCTGTCTAGGGGGAGTGTTCAGAAGTTGAGATCCCGTCTGGAAGACGGCTCGCTCCGAGCCCTGTGGATAGGTTTGCCTTGCAATAACAGGCCCAAGGGACCCGCGTAACTGCTCGTAACAGGCCCAAGGGACCCGCGTCCCTCACAAACGCTTCGTCTCCGTTGGGGTTTCCTAGTTTTCGGCCGTGGGACGTGACAGCCGTGGGAACGGGCACTGCCCTGGCCAGCGTTTCCGGAGGCCTACTCAGACAGGCTTCCAAGTTAGAGTTCCCGCCGTGGTCGAGAATCCCGGTCGGAACCGGGCATGGCTTCACCCAGCACTTCGCCTCCCTCCTCCGCCGTCGCCGTCGCCCTCCTCTGCTCCCGTCCTCGCTCGAGATGTTTACGCTGATTTTTGTGGCGAAGGCTTGCCCTGGCGAAAACGCACCCGTTTTCGAGCTGCGAATGTCGACCTCGACCTCGCGACCAAACGTTGCTCTGGGCGGTGTGTGTGTGTGTGTGCGCGTGTTTTCTCAGGGATTCCCCACATGCAACTTGAAGGCAAGAACCCTGCAGGAAGGTTCTATACCAAGCTAGCCGAGGCCTATCCTCGGAATCTGCGCCGAAGGCTAGTCGGATGCTTCGAGCGTGCGCTTCTCGACCAGCATCGCCGTAAGGTACGCTCTCCAGTAGTCTGGTTGGTCCTGAGGGCTCCCTTTCAGGCCCTGGGGTCGTGCTCCTCGGGTTTGTTTGTTGTTGCTCGGCCGCAAAAGTCGGCCAAGGACTAAGTGTGCCGTCTACTGGGTTGCGGATCCGCGCGTGCGCCGCGTGGTTTTCAAACTGGTTGGGGATCCTCGTGGTGCCCCAAATGTTGTAGAGAAAACGAGCATCCTACACAAAGATATCCGTGGCCCTCGGCAGCGATGCAGCGAAGAAGATGAACCGATCTTCAGATGCACATCTTTGCAGCAGTCTGCGCAAGAGAGGGCCGTCCGTCACCATCCTGGTTTAAGTTCCCTGGTTTGCTTCCCTCCCTCCCCATGTTAACCAGCAGGATCCGTGTGTGCGCCGCCTGGTGTTCAAACTCGTTTTGGATCCTCGGGGTGCCCCGAATGTCGTAGAGAACGCGAACTTCCGACACGAAGGCATCCGTGGCCCTCGGCAGCGACGCATCGAAGAAGATCATCCACCTCCTCCTCCTCCTCCTCCTCCTCCTCCTCCTCCTCCTCCTCCTCCCCCTCCTCCTCCTCCTCCTCCTTCCTCCTCCTCCTCCCCTCCTCCTCATCCCTCCTCCTCCTCCTCCTCCTCCTCCTCCTCCTCCTCTTCTCCTCCTCCTCTCCTCCTCCTCCTTTCCTCCTCCGCCTCCTTCCTCCTCCTCCTCCTCCTCCTCCTCCTCCCCTTCCTCCTCCCCCTCCTCCACCCCTCCTCCTCCTCCTCCTCCTCCTCCTCCTCCTCCTCCTCCTCCTCCTCCCCCCTCCTCCTCCTCCTCCTCCTCCCCCTCCTCCTCCCCTCCTCCTCCTCCTCCTCCTCCTCCTCCTCCTCCTCCTCCTCCTCCTCGTCCTCTCCTCCTCCCCCTCCCCGTCCTCTCCTCCTCCTCCCTCTCCTCCTCCTCCTCCTCCTCCTCCTCCTCCTCCTCCTCCTCCACCTCCTCCTCCTCCACCTACAAATTACTCAATATGAATACTACTCCCTCCTTCCCTGATGACGGGTTGAGTGTTCGCCCCCCCCCCCCCCCCCGCGTCTTGTTTTTTTACACACAGGATTCCCCAGAGTTGGGTGTTCGCTTGCATTTTGTTTCAAAATGCTGCTCTGGCTGAGGCGCCGGCCTCATTTTCGGGCCCCGCTCGTTCCGAATCTTGCTCCCGCTGTAGCGCTGGCCTCATTTCCGTGCTTCCGCTCGTTCCGAATCGTGCTCCCGCTGCAGCGCTGGCCTCATTTCCGCGCTTCCGCTCGTTCCGAATCGTGCTCCCGCTGCAGCGCTGGCCTCATTTCCCGTGCCATGCCACGGCATGCAATGCAATGCAATGCTCGGTTGCGTTCCGCTGCGCGATGCCATGCCTTCAGCTGAAGCTGTGATATGCAGTGCTTAAGTGCCACGTCGTGCTATGCCATGCTACGCTTTGATCTTCAACGCCATGCTATGCAACGTGATGTTCGGGGCCGCTGTGCGATGCCATGCTTTGCGTCGCAAAGCTTTATGATTAAATTCTTCACTACGCCACGCCACGCCATGCTGTGACATACTACGCTTTGCGGTGCTCTTCTACGCCATGCCATGCCGTGCTCTACAATGCATCGCGTACCCTTTCGGGATCATTGCCCTGCTCGACATCCGACTGTGCGAGTAGAGAGGGTATCTACGCCATGGTAAGGGATGGGAGGGACGGGTAGAATGTCAGATATGACGCGAGCGCACCTAGCTTGTCCTCCTCCTCCCCCTCCTCCTCCTCCTCCTCCTCCTCCTCCTCCTCCTCAAGCGCGTGGCCGAGCGCGCCACCGACGAGGTCCAGCAAGGCTTCATCTCGGGGCGGAATTTTATCAAACACATCTTTGTCATGGACACAGAATGCCGGATCGCTTCAATGGATCCCGGGGCCGCGGCGAACCATCCAGTTTTTATTAGTTTTGATTTCTCGTCGGCCTTCGCGAGCCTGAACAGAACTTACCTGAGCAAAGTGTTAGAGCGTTTCAAAATTCCTCTCGGATACAGGCATGCTATTGCCGAATTATTTTCCAGCATGGTAGGATATGTCAAAGTAGGAGGCAAACGCGTGAGTGAGATCCCAATCCTCTCGGGCGTTGCCCAGGGATGCCCTCTCAGTGGCACGTTGTGGGCGCTTGGACTCGACCCCTTCCTTCGCCTCCTCTCTCAGGAGCTTCCCACTCACCAGCTTGGTTCTCTCGGAGCCTGCGCGGATGACATCGGCACGGTCCTCCGTGCCTTGCAGACGGTTCGAGTCCTTGAGCCCCATTTTCTCCGGCTGCGGCAGGTTGCGGCATTATCTCTGCATGCCGTCAAGTGCGTCATCGTTCCACTGTGGGTTGACCTTACAGATGAGGTCAAATCCGTTGTCCAGGCTGAGCTCTCTTTGTGTGCTCCCAGCTGGTCTCAATTTTTGGTCGCACCTAAAGCTAAATATCTGGGAACCCTACAGGGACCAGGTGCGACCCTCGATAATGAATGGGCTGTCCCGTTCATGAAGTGGCGCAGCAGATGCATTGAGCTCGGTGCTCTTGCCTCTTCCGCCGACGTCTCTGCCAGATTGTACAACTCGTCGGTTCTGTCCTGCACGTCTTATGTGGCGCAGTTTTATCCTATTAGCGACACCATGCGGAAGAAAGAGCTGTGGGGCCTGCACAAATCGTTGCGCCTTCCTCCCAACTCCTTCGCTCGCCAGGCGATTGTCCAATACTATGCGCAACTTTGTTCCGCCATGCCGATGTCGCACCGCCCCCTCTCTTCTGTGCAGCTTCGCCTCGCCCAGCGCCGTGCACGAATCGCCGTGCGCGAGGCCACCCGGGAGGGTCGTCGGCCCAAGATGCAAGGCATCTATGCGCGCACCCTTGCGAGTCTTGCCTATCCCGACAAGCTTGAGCTCCTAATTGGGCGGCGCCTGCGGTCCTGGTTCGATTGTCCTGCCCCCGAAACATGCGAGTTCGATGGGACCTGGTGCGGGAAATCCTGCGCCGGGCCCCTCCGAGCATTCGCTGGCCGTACCTCAAGACGATTTCGGGGGGATGGACCACCACGGGCCGAATGCACGTTACAGATACTTTATGGAGCTGTGTTTTCGGATGTTCGCACCCCGATAGCATAGCACACTATTTAAAGTGCCCCCGCCTCACTCACCTCGTTTGTCGTCCACGTGCTGTCGTCTCGCCGTGTCCCCTTCTCCGCCTCGGTCTTGGTCTCCCTACGCAATATCCGGCATTTGACCTCACCCGGGAGAATGCTATTTTAGTAACGGCTCTCAGTTTCTATATCTACCACGTTGCCAAGGAGATGGCTTCGCATCAAGATGGACGCCCGTTAACTCTCCCGCAGCAGCTCGATGTTTTGAAAGCGGCATTGGCCAAAATGCCAAGCAATTACTCGATTCTACCCCCTCCGCCCAATGCGGCTAGGCCATACAGCTGGCTCAGGCCGAAGCGTCGAGGCTGAGCTCGACCGATTCGCTGAAGCTACTGGCGCTCCTCCTCCTCCTCCTCCTCCTCCCACTCCTCCTCCTCCTCCCCCTCCTCCTTCGCCTCCTCCTCCTCCTCTCCTCCTCCTCCTCCTCCCCTCCTCCTCCTCCTCCTCCTCCTCCTCCTCCTCCTCCTCCTCCTCCCCTCCTCCTCCTCCTCCTCCTCCTCCTCCTCACTCCTCCTCTCCTCCTCCTCCTCCTCCTCCTCCTCCTCCTCCTCCCCTCCTCCTCCTCCTCCCTCCTCCTCCTCCTCCTCCTCTCCTCACCTCCTCCTCCTCCTCTCCTCCTCCTCCTCCTCCTCCTCCGCTCCTCCACCTCCTCCGTCCTCCTCCTCCTCCTCCTCCTCCTCACTCCTCACCTCCTCCTCCTCCTCCTCCTTCCTCCTCCTCCCCGTCCTCCTCCTCCCTCCACCTCCTCCCCTCTCCATCCTCCTCCTCCTCCTCCTCCCTCACTCCACCACCTCCACCTCCTCCTCCTCCTCCTCCACCTCCTCCTCCTCCTCTCCCCCCTCTTCGATGCGAGCCGAGGGCTGCGCCGCCCGGCGGCATTCCGTCCGAGGAGGGGCCACGAGCCGCCCGGGGCGCAGGGCCGCCGCGCCGCCAGCGCTCCGCGGCCTGGCTGCCTGGGGGCCGGGCGCCAGCACGCGCCCCTCGCGCTTGGGAGCGAGCCTCGGGCGAAAGGAGAACCTCCTCCTCCTCCTCCTCCTCCTCCTCCTCCTCCTCCTTCCTCCTCCTCCTCCTCCTCCTCCTCCTCCTCCTCCGCTTCCTCCTCCTCCTCCTCCTCCTCTGTTCCTCCTCCTCAAGGGTACCCTTGCATCCCTGCCCCCATCGGTCCACCCTTGGCCACTCTGGCTGCCGTCAGCCCACGTGGCGAGGATGGGCAGTCTTACCAAGGATGCCCTCCCAGACACGATCGCGTCGTGAAAAAGTCAGGATGCCAGGGTTTTCGCTGCCTTCGGCCTCCAGGGGCCCCGCCTGGGCCCCGGGGAGCGGCAGAAAGCGATCCGGGATGTAAAACCAGTTCCGGGGAAGGGTTCCAGACCTCTGGGCGTCGGCGGTGTTAAAAAAGTCTGTATGGGAGGTTTTTCGTTATTTTCGGCCTCTGGGGGGGAGCTCGCCGGGCCCCGGAAGCGTCAAAGAACGGTTCAGGGTGCCTTGACTGCCCGCTCCTGTGCGCAGCACCGTGCGCAGCGTTCGGCCGGAAGGCAAGGGGCAGTCCCTGCGCTGCAGCGGCGAGCACATCATTGTACAACATGGGAAATACGTGGGGATACCCATCGGTTTCACATCACACTCTGTGAAGTGTTGTTCGTTGCTCCGATGCCGTCGTAAAAAAACTGGTCCCGGGGCACTGGGGCCTTCGGTGGAGCTCCCTATGGGGCCACGAAACGCTGTACTGGGTGGGTGAAAAGCAGGGAAGAAGGGGAGGAGGAGGGAGGAGGGGGAGGAGGAGAGGAGAGGAAGAGAGGAGAAGAGAGAGAGGAAGAGGAAGGAGAGGAGAGGAGAGGAGAGGAGAGGAATGAGAGTAAGAGAGTAGAGGAAGGAGAGGAGAGGAGAGGAGAGGAGAGGAGGAGGAGGAGGAGGAGAAGGAGGAGGAAGAGGAGGAGGAGGAGGAACGCAGGGACCGTCTCTTCAAAACGAGGACCCATCAACACAGGTTGGTTGGGAAGCAAACGGGTCCCGGGGAAGGAGTCCAGACCTCCCTGGGCGCTTGGGCCCCCAGCCTCCCCGGGTCGTGGAGCAAGAATCGGGAGGCCAAGGTTTCCGTTGCTTTCGGCTCCCGGGGGGCCCTTCGCCGGGCCCAGGGACTTGGCATCGCTCGGACGTGTGCATTTTTCCTTCGGCGAGGACCATCGAGGAGCATCCTTGATCATTTGGCGAAAAGACCACGCACGAAACCGAAAAAAACAGAGGGAATGGACGTCCGAGCGATGGCCAGGGGAGCGTCAAAACTTTTGAAAGAGCGTGTTCTACCGCTGCTGGCGGAAAACCGGCGGGGGTCACTACCGGTTCGAACCCCTCCCCCCCCCCCCCTAGTTCATCATGAAAAGGGGGGGGGTCACTAC